>VZSE01008184.1:371262-467616 GCA_013398275.1 Promerops cafer | reverse complement strand
GCCCGGCCCCGGCCCGCCGTGCCCCGCCCCCGGCAGCGGCCGGCGAGCGGCCCGCCGGGAAAGGGGCTGGAGCCGCCGGACCAGAGCTGCAAAACGTGAGCCAGCAGCGTGTCCAGGGGACCATGGCACCCTGGCCTGTGTCAGGAATAGTGTAGCCAGAAGGAGCAGGGAAAGCATCGTCAGATCCTGTGTCCAGTACTGTGCCCTTCAGTACAAGAAGGACATTGAGGTGCTGGAGCGAATCCAGAGAATGCCTACAAAGCTGGTGAAGGGTCTGGATAACAAGTCCCGTGAGGAGCAGCTGAGGGTGCTGGAGGTGTTTAGCTGGAGAAAAGGCGGATCGGGGGGACGTTGTCCTTCTCTACAACTTCCTGAAAGGAGACGGTAGCCAGGTGGGAGTTGGCCTCTTCCTCGAAGCAACAAGTGACAAGACTAGAGGAAATGGCCTCGAGTTGGCACTTGTTTAGATTGGCTATAGAAACATTGTTTCACCATAAGGGTGGTCAGGCATTGGGACTGAAGGGAAGTGATGGAGTCACCATCCCTGGAGATAGTTAGAAGACACGTAGATGTAGGATTTAGGGATACGGTTTAATGGTGGGCTTGGCAGTGCTGGGTTAGTGGTTGGACACAATGATCTTAGAGGTCTTTTCCAACCCAAACAATTCTGTGATCCAGCTGAGTGTGTGCCACCTCCAGGAGCAGCCATGCTGGCATGTGGCTGGTGTCCGTGAGGGAAGCAGCTGTCGTGGCCATTGTGGATGGTTTCACCCATCCAGGCAGGTGCCTCAGAGGGCAGTGTCCCTGTGGAGGCACCATGCAGGTGTGGGACCGGGCCCAGCCTGCCTGCACTGAGGCAGCAACCAGTGTGAAGTGTGAAGGCAGCAGCAATGGAGAGATGGAGACACCTCAGTGTCTGTGGCAGGGCTGCTGCTGCTGGCTTTGTGCTGAACCCAGCAAGGCAACAGCCTGGGCTGGGAGTGGGGATCCACCCAACATCTCTTCAGAGAGAAGAGATGGAACTACTAGAACAACTAGAGTTGTTCCACCTTAGGATTTTTCCACATCTGGAGTGAGTGATGTTAGGGGAAGTGCAGGACTCCCATAAGCAGAAGGTATTGAAAGCCACAGTAATGTGTGTGAGCTAGATCCCAGCTGCACAACCACAGAACAATGTAGACTGGAAAAGTCCTCTAAAAGCCATCTGATTCAGCCCCAGAGCAGGGCCAGCTCAGAGCATTTTGCTCATGGTTTTGCCCAGTTGTGTTTGGAATATCTCCAAGTGTGGAAATTCCATGGCTTCACTGAGCCTCTCATCCGAGATTTGGTTAACCTCAGATTAAAAATGAGTTCTGATGTTAAAACCCGTGATGTCTGCCATCAGTTTGCATTCAAGGTTGCAGGGTTCTGCACCTGGAAGTCAGTGCACAAGGCCATAAAGGGAATGTGGCTTGTGACAAACCAAGAAAAGCCTGGCACAAAAATAAAAAATCAAATTTATCACAACTGATGTCAGCAGATGGACAAAATGATACCAAAGATAACAATTCCAGCACCAGTTCTGTAAAACTATTGCCATGTATTGTTGAGAAGCTTCATAACTATGACAGAAATAACAGATTTGTTTGTAAGGCTGCTGTATTTGGCAATTATTTAACATGTAGTAGAAATACAAAATGCTGATAAAAGTCTGGGATTGCAGAGAATTATTTAAATGTTTAACTTTACCCATTGTGAATGTCCTCTGATTTCAACATTTTTTTATTCCTCCCTGATTTTTCTTTGCTTGCGTTAAGTTAAACCACTGTAGGTGTGGCAGCAGAGGGAGGAAATGCAGCTGGATGTCTGACTTTGTGCCTGATTATATTTACCAGTGCCTTGTTAGAGAGTGTGTGTTAAGTCTGTGTCACGTTCCTTCTGACATGGTATGATCTGGATGTAATAACAGCAATTGCTGAGCTGGTAAGAGTTGCTACCACTGCAGGTATAACGGTGTCAAAGTGTTTGGAGAATATAAGTGATTTAACAGGAATTGATATTATTTTTCTGATGGTTCTAACACTTGAGATTCTGATCACCTAGTAAAGGAGCTGGCTGGGAGTGGTGCCAAGCCAAAGACCAGTTTTATTGCACTTTTTCACATTCCCTGTGGCTTCTGTGCATCCTTTTTCCTTCATGAAACTTTCATGTGACCTTACTTTTAGCATAATTTAAAACCTGCAGAAATGTGCATGTTTCCATGCCTAAAAATACCAAACATTAAAATATCTAGAAAATATGCAAGGAGAAGAAAGCTGGTTCTAAAACAAGAAAACTAGTCTTGTTTGTTAATTTGTTTTTAGAAGTGTGGTTCATTATTTAAATATTCTAGCCAGAAAGATAAACTGGCAGTTGTAAATGCTGGAATGTGTTCAGGTTTTGCAGTACTCCTATCCTACTCTCTTTTTTCCCATGGAGAGCTGCAAGACAAAAGTTTTATACCTTTGTGCTTTCTGTTCCATCCTTGTTTGGTTCCAGAGTAATGCTGGGATTTCCTTTGAAAGCTAATTGAAGGAACAGAGACACCTTCTGTAGAGGGAAAAATATTTGTTCTTGATTTTATTATAAACAAGTGTTTTGTGGAAAAATATTAGCTCAGAAAGTCTATTAGGAAATACGCTTTGTTGGCATTGTAATTATCCAGTGTTGAAGCTGAGCCTCATGGAGATTTGCTCCATAATGGACTCTAAAGAGGTGCTTTTTTGAACTGAAATCCAAACCTGTTTCAAGTAGTCCCTTTATTTTCTCATCACATAGATGGTCTGTAGGTGAAATTCTCATAGCCACACTGCGGCTGAGATCACCTCTGCTGATTGCTGCTATTAAACTGCATTTGAAAGAATATATTGCCTGTTAAAATTCTTAGGGTCTTAGAATATAAATTGTCATATGCTAATTTTTAATTGGGAAAAAGGTGATCTGTTTCAAGCATTTTCTGTAAGTTATTCACTTGTAAGCATTGGCATGTTTGCAAAGGTTTGATTGAGAAAGGCTAACACTATGAAACTTTTAATGTTCTTTACTTTTGTAAAAGAACCACTACTAAGTTTGTGGTACTTCTGGAGAAAATACAGTGGATGTCTTTATATAGATAGAGATCTAATCTTTATATTCCTTTTCTTCCAACTCACCTCACTAGCTGTGCATTGAGCAGAGCTTCGTCTACCTTGGTAAGTAATGCAACCCAGCAGGAAGAGATTTGTAGAACGAAGCGGTGCTGAGGAACCCTCATCACACTGTGTGCATTTCAGAGGTTTTATGCAGACCAGATCTTTTTCTGTCTGATCAAACTCCTGTTTTCTGGTTTGGTTTCATTTGTAAGCAAGAGGTGGGAGGAATTTCATGTAGAGAGGAAAAAGGAATCTCTTCTGATTAAAAAAAAGGGAATGCTCAGTAGTGTTTGATTGTAACATGTCAGAATGAATGCAAGAAATTGAGTGCTAGCTATGCAATTTATGGTTTACATACCAACTTACAGTGTTTGTACTAAATGCTCTTAAGCATTTTCAAATTGTTATTAATTAATTTACTTATATGATGCTTCTTTTTCCTTCTTGCACCACCTTCTGTAATCTAGTGAGCCACCATGATAAACAATTCTGAAGGAGGTAGAAGAAAGCCACCTTCCCTGTGCTTCCCATCACTTGCTAATAATCACGGTATGTTCCCTGACATTTCCCCATGCCGTTTCTAATTGGGAATGTGACAATGCCTGGCATCTAAAATGCAATCTGATTGCAGCATAATGAAGTAATCGTAAAACCTTTCTAGGATATGCAAAGATTGTTTTTCAGAGTGCATCCAGTTCTTTAATGTTTTAAGCAAAAGTAGGTGTTAAAAAATCCATGTGTTTAATGTGGATATGTGGCTGCTGACTGAACTGTAAACCAATCTGTGTTTCAGAGCTGTGGCTTGAACATCTTGTTCACCCAAGGTAATCTCTTCATCAAGGAATATATTGTGTTTTGCTGTTGGTTTTAGGAGGCATGCTGAAGTTTTGTAGTTTGGGAGACCGTGCAGTTAAATCTACTACTCTGAGCTAATCCATGTCCTTTATTCTTAATTCATGTACATATCTGCTCCCTACTAGAACATTATCATTTATAAGAATGCACCTGTGGTCTCTGAATTCATAGAGTTACTGTGGTTATCAGGAAGAACAATGCTTTGCTGTGTTCTTTAGGCTGCATTAATGTATTTTTCTCTATTTTCAATTCTTTCTGTACCCTGTGACAATGCAGGAGTCACCCTTCACTGGTGGGCATTGTGAAATGATGTGGCAGTACCTTTCTGCAGGGTACAGGTTGATAAGGCCTTGAGGCCATTATTCCCTTGGCTAAGCTTTTGCTAGAAGCAAAGAGATGGGAGCCGTTTTGTCCTGTAGCAATGCACAGATCTGAAATGAGAGAGTTAAGATTTATTTGCCCTGTCTGCTTTCTCCCATAAGGGCTTGATCTTTTTACGCTTGCATCAGTGAAACTCAGGAGTAGTTCTGATGGGGTCAGTGAGGCTGTATGAGTGCACAGCTGGTGTAACTGGAGGCAGACACAATCAAGCATAATTCATAGAATCATAGAATCACAGAATGGTTTTAGTTGGAAGGGGCCTTACAGGTCATCTAGTTCCAATCTCCCCACCATGGGCAGGGACACCTTTCACTAGACCAGGTTACTCAGAGCCCCGTCCAACCTGGCCTTTAACACTGTCAAGGTTGTGGCATCTACCTCTTCTCTGGGGAACCTGTTCCAGTGCCTCATCACCCTCACATTAAAGAATTTCTTTCTAACATCTAATATAAACCTTCCTTCTTTCAGTTTGAAGCCATTCCCTGTGTCCTGTCACTACAGTTCTTGACAAAGAGTACCTCTCCAGCTTCCCTGTATCCTCCTTCAGATACTGGAAAGTTACTGTTAGGTCTTCACACAACCTTCTCTTCTCCAGGATGAACAGGCCCAGCTCTCTCAGCCTGTGTGCATAGAATAGGTGCTCCAGTCCTGTTACCAACTTCATGGCCCTCTCTGGACTTGCTCCAGCAGTTCCATGTTCTTACGTTGGGAACACCAGAGCTGGAAGTGCAGAATAGAGGGGCAGAATCCCCTTCCTTGCCCTGCTGGCCATGTGGCTTTGGATGCAGCCTGGGATTCAGTTGGCTTTTTGAGCTGTGAGCACACACTGCTTGGTCATGTTGAGTTTTTTGTCAACTGTCACCACTCAGTGCTGGTTGAGGTTACAGAGAGTTGCAGTTCTCACTGCTGGATCGGGTCTGAAGGGAGAATAATTCTTGAGTTGAACTGAAGGGCTGGAAGAAGTTTCCTTGCTAGGCAGCACATCACTGACTTACTGACCACTGTGGGAGGCAGTGTCATGTTTTCCTGGATTTCCTTGAAAATCTATTGTAGCTTCCCCCAGCCGTAAATTCTCATGTTTAGCTGCATTCCAGATCTAATAATAAATAGAAACCCTTTAGATGGGGTTGTGGAAAGCTGTTTTGGGGATTTTACAGTATTAAAGGCTTTCTGATATGGTAACATAGCCTAAAGGCTTTTGAATCAAAATTGCTGTAAAGGAGGCTTTTAAATATATATTCTACATAAGGAGAAATAAACCCAAAATAAGCAAACTAGTTCAGCTAGACACATGCAGGGAAAGCAAAATTTTGAAAATAATAGGCAATAGTCATCTTTGTAAATTCATTTGTATCCATTTGAGGTAGTCTAGTTTATCCTAGGAGAATCAGGGAGAGTAAGGAAGACAAATGGAGAGGGTAAACAATGGAAGAAAAAGCTGTCCTTTCAGTGCTGAGCTGCTTGATGAATTGTGACTTTTTTGTTTGTGTAAAAAGTCAGCTAGAAAGTTGGATTATAGAGACTGTGTAACAGTTGCCATGAAAAGTAGGAAAATGTCTCTCATGATTGCTGTGAATGTATAGTCCTTTGTCATGCTCTGATTTTTCTTAGCCTGGGGAATACAATACTGGGTGTATAAATTAACTGTTTATTATTATGAAAAGGTGCCTGTGCCAGACAATCTACTGAGAGAGTAGGTGTCATAGATCTACTGTGTGGTAGTTGTGAGTCACATTGTTTGATGCATTGGGAGAACTTGGTAATTGGAGTGTAGCAATGTGGCCACTGGGGACTTGAGTGTAATGAACAATAAGGAAAGTGCTGTGTACTAGACATGTCTCATCGTTCACAGCAGGGCTGTAAAGAGGAAAAGAGGCAATAAACTGAAGGATGAGAAGGAGGAAGAAGTGATCAATAGGGAACATGCTTAACACACTTTTCTTACTGCAGTGTACAGTCTTGCTATCACCTCCTTCAGTTGCCTGTTAATCACGCACTTGACAGGTGTCGGAACAGCGGCAGATCTCACTCAACCATTCCTGACCTGTAGCTGTTCAAACCTCTATTTGCTTGTCAGCCAGCCACTTTCTGGGTCTTTTTAAAAATGTTAAGATGAATCACAGCTCTTTCCTCTAAGAAGAAAGAGTGTTGTTCCTATCTGGATGCACTAAATACAAAGTCCTTTTTCCCAGGCTGACCACTGAAGTCTGTGCTGCTTTCATTTCTTCATTTGTTCTAGTTGCTGGCAGTCCATGGGCCTTTTCTGTAGCTGGTGAATACATGATTTGAACTACAATGAGCTCCCAACTTTATATGACAATACCTGAAAACTGGTGTGATCCACATTCAGTAGCACAGAAGAGAATCTGTCGGTTTTGCTGTTCAATTATATTCAGTTACATATTTTGTTTATTCATGTTCTAAAGTTTAATTATATTACATATTTTTGTGTAGGAATGAGTTATGTGTTCATGTAATGCCTGGTACAGCAGCACTGTAAACACTGTGAAAAACAGCATTTTTTAATGTTTATGTATGTATATGCATACATATATCAGAGATATTATTACTGTTCTATTTTAAAAGTACTAAAGAGTGAGAAAGTGCACTTTCATGATACTGAGTCATACAGAGTATCTGCAGTCACAAAAATCCCCCAATTTTTATTCTGCGTTTCGGTGCCATTTAAAAAAATGTTTGGCTTTTGTATTTGCTTTCATTGTGGATTGGAAACTGTTCATGCTCTTATGTATTGTGGGGATTCTTGGGGGGAAAAAAGCCCTGTTATTAGAAGAACTGGTATGTTAGATAAGGGTATGCATCTGAGTTTTGCTAATGAGCCTCCATCTCCAGATTTGCTGATTACTAGAGGCGTCATGTTTTCAGATTTAAAATAGTGGCCCTGCTGTCTCTGTGCCTTGCAGCCTTGCATAAAATAGTCTTGACAACTGGCAGTGTTCTAGATAACTGCTAACAGCTCTTACTGACAAGTGTGTGTCAGTGGTTTCTCTGCTGTGTTTCTTACTCTCTGACACTCTGCCTGCACTGTCCATATTGGGGACTTAAGGGAGTTCTCTGCAGAGAAACTGCTTGAGAGACAACTTAGAGACCCTGTGACATCAGAGGCAATCCTTGGATACACAGAGATGAGGGTACTATTTCTACATAAGGCTTGACAGGCACTTAGTATAGGGCCAGGAAGGCAGCCTGGGCTTGAACATGTAGTGAAGGGGAGTGTAGAGCACTGAGAATAGGTGCTTCTGGCACTGATGCTGATACATTTCTTTAAAATAAGCCTGGTGGCAAAACACTTCCTGCTGTGATACTCTCAAATACTGCATGGGAGAGGTTACACTTCAGAATCTTTCTCACTTTGCTTACAGTGTGATCCCTTTGGCTTGTATTACCTGCTGATTCTTAGCAGAATGGTGATATATGTGGCTTGTTTTAGTTTGCTGAGGGGCAACAAAACACTTTAAACAATTTATGACTAATTTAATCCAAAAATATGTGCCTAGTCTGTGTCACTGTAACACATTTAATGACTCTTGTGCGTGAACTGCAACAGACAGATCTGAGATGCAAAACATGATCTTATTTCTTGACCAGAAGCTGTAGGGGCTATGCAACTGCTGGGCTGCAGTGGAAGCCTTTAGTGCTTTTCTTGACATTGTGTATGAATAGTCTTCCAATTCAGAACTCATTTATAATTACTTAATTTATACTTTATTTATAATTAGTTGTAGTGCAGTTATCTTAAAAAAAAATCAAGATCACAATTTAATTAATGGTGGACTGTGCCAGAGTTAAGTTTTCCAAGCTGTTTTGTATGTATCAGAATGCAGACTTTATTTGCATATTCACAAATTTTTTTCTCAGAAATTGTGCTTTGTTCAGTGTACTGCATAAGCAGTGCTCAACAGCATTATGATTTTCCCTTTATTCAGTGAATGTCTGTTCCACTCAGTTGGAGCCTGTTCCCAAATATATAATTTATGGTTTTCCGCTCTGGTCATCACAGTATTTGTGCTTGTCTTCAAGTATTCAAAATTTATCTGGTATTTGATTTTCACACACTTCTTATACTTCACAGTATTAGTATTATTCCTGGTCTATAGAAAGAAAACTGAGGCACATGCTCCAAACTGTATATACTTCCATTTCCCCATACAGTGGATAGTTTTAGGCTAATGAAAGCTGTTAATATGGAATTTGTCTTTTCCCTTATGTGCTTTACAGAGTACAATTACATACTGCACTTTTCCCCAATGAGTAAGCCTGATGGTTTGAACCTTTAGGCCCAGTAGAATCCTAAATTTTCCTGGTATTTCCATCATGCATTGTTTTAAACATTCTGTCCTGCAATTGGAAGTGCAGTGACTCTCCCAACTCCCACCACTGGTAAAAAATCAGGCCCTACAAATTTAGGGCCTGAACAGGCTGATCTTCTATAGATAATCTGTGTATGAAGGTTACCAATGAAAGTGGTACAAGAGGGATCAGTGAACTATGGGGAATAAATGAGAAAGTGTCATGGTGTTCTAGAAACTCATTCATGAAAAAATCATTTCCCCTAGAGAAGCCTAAAATATATTTGAGTCCATTCATTTGAATTGCAAAATGAGCTTTCTGCAGCATGTTTTTATCGGGGAAGATGTGTTTGTATTATATCTACTGAAAAATTAATGTGGGAGTTTGTGTAAACACATGTGGAGCCTTACAGCTTGTAGAGGTAATTTCGCCTTTGTTGCTGACTCCACCTCCAGTAACTGTTCATATGAAAAATTACCTAGAACAGCTTCTGGCTTAGAAAAAAACCCCACACATGTTGAATTTGGTTCAGCTGTGAAATTCTGGAAGATTACAGCTATTCCAAATTTAACTATGGGACACAACAGAGATCTAGACTGCCCTTTAGCCAATTTATTGTAAAAAATAACTAGTTTCAAAGCGAAGAAACATTTAAATGCTCTCCTGTCCTCCTTTGCTTATGCTTAACTGAACTTAGGCAGGGAGAGAGGTGAGCTAGTTAAGAAACAAAGGACTTGTCCACATTCAGAGGGACTGAAAATAGACAAGAGCCTTCACCATAAGTAGGTTACTGGTAGATCTCAAGAGCAGTCTGATACTGAAAAGTGTGCAAAACTGATACTTATTTCTTCTGACATAAGAATATGTCTGAAGTTGGTGAGAGGGATCATAGCTAGAAGGAAACAATTGTCTTTAGAACTGGAATTGGAAAATTCAGGCCTTGCTGTTTTTACATCAGACATGGCATGAACATTGCTCATTTCCTCAGTGCTGGTTCTTAATGCAGCTGAGTGTCAGAGTAAAACTTTGTTGGACAGCATGGAAGAACAGCAGTTCTGGAAAAGGAAAACTTGTGCTATACATAAAGAACATGTTATCCCTGTTTGGCAGTAATTTGGGTTGTGCCTAATGCTGCTGTATACAAGGATGAATTTGCTGCTTTTATTAATCTTTGTATTACTTCTGTGGAATGAATAATACGTAGATAGTATTCATTTTTACAAATTGGCAGTTTGTTCAACCAGGTTGCCTTCTTGACTGTGTAACTTGAGTATCATTGATGTTAGTGATATTACACTGGTGTATCTGGAAAGAGAAATGAGGGCATTGAAACTGCAACTTGTCAAAGGTCAGTCAGTCAATGTGTACCAATGCTGAGTTTAGAACACAGCAGTGCCTGATATCCTGTGCCCGTAATCTCTACCTCATACCTCAGTGATTTAAAACCTGTGCCCCTCAGATAATTGTTGTCTGGGAACTCTAACTTAGTTGACAGTGTTTGTTTCTAGATAAATAAAGGCATATTGTCTTTGCATTCCTTGTCTCTCACACACACGCCTCTCTCATTGTGACCAAAACTATTGCTGAACGATGTGGTGCCATTTTAGATGACAGTCTCAGTTAAATCTGTTAAGGGTCACAGGCTGGCCTACAAAGGGATTTTTTTTAACTGGTTATATTCATGAGGTACAAATTGTAGCATCAGTTGCAGCTTTCTCATTGCCCTAGTCACACAGTTTCTTCCTTGCTTAATATCTCTATGTGGTGAGGCAAAGCCAGCATAAAATAGGAACATGGGCAGGGAGCACATGATGTGTGAAGGTTTCTTCAAAAGGTTTGTAACAGGCCATGCTATACCCCTAGTCCTGCCCCTTGCATTCTCGTCACTGAACCATTTTTAAAACCCTGGATCTGTCTCACCATTTTTTCCACTCTTACGCCAGCCCTATTTGTAGTTTCCCCACCTGTTACTGTGTGTATTGAGTTGTAGCTGACTGCATGTTGCTCCACCACTTCAGTGTGCCAAAACTGACTGCAGTGTGGTATATAAATTACAATATACTTTTGCCAGTTTTTCCTTTGCCCACTTCTAATCTGTGCAAAGCATCTATGAAAGCTTCTGATACTATTTAGTCCATGATCTAATCTGTCTTTGTGAGTTGCACCTACCTGACAAGAACCATTAAACCAAAAAGACACCCTCAAAAGTCTACCTCAAGGGATAAGGGACTTTAGATGTCGTGGTTCGTTATGAATAGAAATGCATCAGAATGTGAAGCCTGAGGGCTCTTCTCATTCATGAAAGGTATGATCTTCTGCAGTGCTGCCTGGCAGTCCCATCACTAGAGGGTTTGCCCAGCTACCTTACACCTTTCAGCACTCGCCTTGCAGTTTGTGATTGTTACTACGTATCACAGTACTGCCTACTGACTCTGGCGGAGACCAGGTGTTGATTGATTCCTCCTGCTACCTGCCCTGAACCCTCTCTGAGAAGCAGGGCCATCTGCTGTGCAGGATGCAGGGCTCTAAGATGGCCCTACATACAGTAGGAACACTGCCTCCAGGGTATAAGAGACCCTAAATCCCTGAGCAAGCTTGACATCCTAGAATAATGCTAGGGATGTTTGGGTGCAGGCCACACACAGTCAGGAGAGGTGAACATGGAGGTGAAGGATGTATGATAGGTAAAGCACGCTGTAATCATAATTGTTGTGTAGCTTCCTCAGGGCTTTTAGACAAAGCCTCCGTGCCTGAGAATTCTTTTCTAGGTGGACATTAGGGATCAAAGGAAGCATTGCTGACACTGAGATTTCAGAGATGGCAGAGTGCAGCACGATAAGCTCATTTCTCTCAGTAAGAGTAGTCTAACAAGCTAACACTCAGATTTTTGGGAAAATTTTATCTGAATTGACTTGCTCAAGGTCACATAAGGGCATCTTGAGCTGGCATGGTCGCACCACGTCTCAGCCCCGTGATTTTCCTTCCGCACAAAGGGTTGGCAAGAGCCAGTGATGTCAGTGCAGTCAGCATTTTCTCCATACCCCTGAAGCCCAAGCTATGCTTTGGTAGTATTTGTTGGTCCCATAAATGTTTCTTGCTACACTTCATCCATGGCTGAATTCCAGGGACAGAGTAAGCCGTCTCTATATATAGCTGATGAAACACTTTGGGATCTTCTGACAATGACAGTTGTTACTATGAAGCCAGCGAATGAATTTTTTTCTGTTCTTTCTTAATTTTTATTTCAAAATCTGTCGTTGGAAATAATATACTTTAAAAAAAAGTAATTAGCTACTGTCTAGTTAATATCACCATGAATGAGTAGCACGGAGATTTTTCAGAGTCAAAGTTTGTGCCTCTTGGTGCTAAATGTGGGAGGGCTAAATATGCTCAGTGTCCACAGTGCTTTTCCTTAGCTCAGACAAAATCAGGGTTTTGGTTCCCAGATATATGGCTCTGTTCTCTTCTCTCTTTCTGTTTTTCTTATGTATGTGTTGGTTTCAGAAATATTAAGTGAGTTTAAAGTTTATTCATACTACCTTTACATAATGAATTTAATTCCTTGGTTTTCTTCTAACAATATATTGTGTTTCTTACATTGAAGAAGGCAGGTTATATTTATTGTATTGCAAAAAAACCAAAACCCCAAAATCAATGATGAATACGTTTTATAACACACCTTACCTTTCTGCTTAGCTTTGTTAGGGAAGTTTATGCATAATTTTTAACAGAATCCAATGTTTTGGCCCAATCTAAATCATAATTTTCTTAATTCAGATTTTTGTTGGTTAAGCTTTAAACTAGTGGATATTTGTTACAAGCAAAAATATATTTTATGTACAAGTGACAGTTAGGGCATGCTTTGAAAAGAAAAGGCTTTTTGATCCCTGCTTTAAGATTCTATTAACAGTTTACACAAAAAAATAGTCACTTTGAATTTATTTTCTTTTACCTTTCACTGACTTCTTTCTTGAGAAAGCATCCTACTGTTCTTTTTCACAAAGAAAAAGGCTGTGACTAGGACAAGATGATTACTTGAAGACTCAATGACTGATTGAGCTCTCGTAAGGTTCTTTATCTTCCTGTGGCCTTTCTGAGACAGTTTTGGCAGACACGAGCTATTGTGTTCCTACACAGAAGTGTTACAGCTGAAAACTAATGGTGACCATTTCCATGTCAGTTGATTGTTTCAAAGGTAATTATTTAGGTAGAGAAATCTGGCTCATTTCTTATTCTAGATCTCATTAAGTTCAAATAGAAGAATGATCTGGTGAAACACTGTTGCAATGTTCAGCATTTTTTAAGTTTTAATAAAAGTTGTCTGTTTATTCTACAATTTTGTGAGAGGGAAGCATGAGAAACATGCTGAAAGATTGAAAATCTGAGAAACGGTAAAAATGCAAAGGATAGAGTTCTTGAAAGAATGATGTGATGGCTTTTGACAAGTAAATGAATGTTAAATATAAATTCTGTGAAAACCTTCAATTTCATTATGAAGAATGATAAAGATTAATGTCCTTTAGGTAGAAAAGCCCTTTAATTCTCAAGGAGCTTCATGCAAAGCATACCAGAAGGCTTTCACTTGGGTGGTACTCACTTGTGTGAAGTCACAGACCTGCTGCTGCTAGGAAAGATCTGGCCTTTTGGTGCTCCTCATGCATGGGAAGTGATGCCTGTTTGCCACAGTGTTCTCCTGTGTTCAAGGCACCATCTTCCTGGGCAGGCCCTTACTAGTGTATATGCTAGCATGAACTACAGCTGCACATCTTTTGCCAATTAAAAGACAAAAGTAGTTGACAATTCAGCTCTGCCATCTCTACTCCTGATTTCCCCCTGCCACCTTATTTTTTCTAATCAGTTTGGCAGTCATAAGTGTTCTTTTGTCTTGCCCCATTGTAAACATCCTGTGTCATTTCTACCTTAAATATACTTGCTGACTCTCAGGTACCTTGCCATGTCAACTTAAGATTCCCTATTCATATGGTTCATTGTGTTTCTTTCTTTTTCTCTCTTTGAGACTTTTGTCCTTTGTTTCCTGCTCAGGTTGCTTATTTCTGTTTTGGTTTTATTTTCTTTCTCCTTAGGCACACATAGTTCATGGCTGTGTGACTCTGCCAGCCTTATTTGGGAATAGTCCTAACCTACCTGTGATGTGGGAAGAAGCTTGGTGAAGCAAACTGCTTTATTCATACTACTGTGCTAGGCACAGTTTTCCTATTCTCTTGTTGAGCTGAAAGAGGCAGCTCCCTTTCCACTTCAAGTTTGGCTCTCTTTCCACTATGGACCTCCATTCATATCCTTCTCATTACCATCCACACAGTTAGTTTATAAAATTAAATTAAAGTAGTAAACAAAATACCAGATACTCCTCCTAAAGCTCCATCTATAAATATCTCCCCTGCCTACTCGTGCTTCTGATTAAGAGGCAGTAAGCAGTTAGTTAGAGAACCTAAAGCAGGTCAGATTCCATTAAGATAGGCAGGATTTTTTTAAAAATGGGGCTATTCCATTTAGCTTCCTGTTTCATAGCTAAAAAGCCCAGCATTCCCAAAAGGCACAGACAATGTTGAAGCCTCCTATTTTGACATTTTCAGAATTAAAAAGATTTTTCATTCTGAAATATTTTTTGATCCAAAATGGACTAATATAACCAGGCCAAAGTGGATCTTGAAATACTTGATTTTTTTAATCTCTCAGACTAGCTGAGAGATACTATGGTTCTGGCTGTTGGTTCCTAGGAACGTTGAAGACATTTTTGTTTTATTTGCTTTGTTATCAAGAAGTGTTTACCTATGTACCAAGTAAACATGGAAAAATGAACAGTACCTTTGCAGCAGTGGCTAGCTGTATTTTGAGAAAATCCAGTTATTTTATGAAAAGCTTAATAACCTTCTTTTAGAATTCTAGAAAATTTGGGTAGAATGTCCATTGATTTCTAGAAATCTAGACATGGGTCTGATTCCAGTCCTAATCCACAGTGTGATTGGATATTCTTTGTCAAAGAAATTCTTTGCCAAAGCACCTCAGTTTTTATTTCATGACTGTGGTGGGCATCCTGGCCCATATTAGAGGGTGAGGACCAACTAATAAAATGTGGGTTGTAGCTAATACCTCCCTGTATGATGCCATCAGTACCTGTAAGGCTCACCTGTACTGCACGGTGGGGACCGGTGCAGAACCATTTCCATGCATGTAGATCCCCAGACAAGGCAGTGCCAAGGAAAGGCTCAAAGCTGGTTGCAATGGCTCCCCTCTAATGAGGGAGTGCATGGAAGGTCACAGGTTTCATCAGTGCAGGAGAGCTCTTTGTGTGGGGGGCAGATCTGGGTCACAGCATTACAATTTATGTGTGTACTTCTAGGACTCCTCTGACTTCCTGCATTTCTTTTAAAAACTTCTCCTGTGCTCTATACAGTGAATAAGAAGAAATGGTTTTATTGACTTTGAAGGCTTGAATTATCATTTAAGTGATTGCAGTTAGACTTGTATTGAAAACCAAAGGTGACTACCAAGTTACAAAAATAAACCACACGTTACACCAGCATACATATAATGTGTACACACATGAATTATGTTGTTTTGTAATTGCTATTTGATCTTGTCTCAGAGTAGCCTAAGAGAATGCTCATCTGCGTTTGAGCAAAAAAGTCTAAGCATAGCATTTGCTTTGTTGTGTAGATAGAAGTGTAGCAACCTTGAGAATATTTGCACTGAGCAGGTGAAAAGCATGTGGTTCTGTCTGGCTGCTTAGATTTGGAATTTCATTTTTAGACTGTTTATCTCACAGTATGTACATCAGTCTTCAGAAGTTCAGCTTGCTGTTATTGCATGAATTGTTGGAATCCTCATCTGAATTCCAATTTGCAATCTTAGTGCTGCATTTACAAAGTATTTTTGAGCTGAGGTGCAGGTATTTTCTGTGCATGTGTGCATGTTCTTCTATATTGCTTGGAGTTAAGGGATAGAAGGTGACTTGGAAGAAAACAGAGTTAGCAATATGAAATGGGGGGCATATGCTGTCTAGGTGTAAATTATCCTGGTTATTCATTCCCATTGGCTTGGAGACCTACTGAGCCTTTAATGAGCACAGTTTTTCCTTACACCTCATTTTGTAACTTACGGCTTCCAAAAGCTCAGCTTTGGTGAGCATTTTCATTTTCTAAGTGAGGTTTGTATTGTATCCAGTGTGGACACCACTAGGGAAGATGACCTTGGCTGATGATAGGTGCAGGCGTTAATGGCAAGCTCCGTGAAGAACGTAGTAAACTTCTCAATTCCCAGAAGAAACATTGTTGCCAAAGCAACTGAAATGAGAGGGCACGGGAGATACCGGACATGCTTGCCGGGATGCTTGATCTCAGCGCTGTCCTTTGAGATTTTGCCCTGTGGAAAGCAGGGGCAAATGGTTCTCGCTGCACACTTGTAAAGTTACTGGTTCCACAGAGCTTTGTATGTGCTTCTTGATGCCTGTTTCTGGATTTACTGAGCGTGTTTCCTGGACAGAAAGATATGTGTCGCTTTTTAAAGTTGTGCTTCCATGCTGTCTGGTTAACTCGAGACCTATTTCCACTGGAAAATGTTTCATCTCTTGGGTGTCCTTGCTGGGCTGGCTCGTGTAGTCCTTAATGTGAAAGTGCGAAGTGGCTCAAGGCGGGACACGGACTTCAGACTAACGCTAAGCAATGTCGAGCTGCATTAGCAGATCATAGGCGGGTGTCGGAGAGCAGGAATACGTGTNGGGGCCGCCGCCCGAGCGCCACGTGACGGCCCGGCGGGGATAATAAGCGGCGGCACGGAGCCGCCCCGGGCTCCTCCGCAGGGTCAGCCACAGGGACCGACAGCAGCAGCAGACAGGGACAGGACACGGGGAAGGAAGGTCACCACTGGTCAGCACCTACCTGGCAGTTTCAGCTTCTGCTCTCAGCAAGATTAGTCAATATTCATTTCCTGTCACCTTGGGAAAAGAAAAAATAAAAAAAAAAAAAAAAAGGAAAAAAAGAAATGCCTACCTCCACCCCCCAANCTTCCATGCTGTCTGGTTAACTCGAGACCTATTTCCACTGGAAAATGTTTCATCTCTTGGGTGTCCTTGCTGGGCTGGCTCGTGTAGTCCTTAATGTGAAAGTGCGAAGTGGCTCAAGGCGGGACACGGACTTCAGACTAACGCTAAGCAATGTCGAGCTGCATTAGCAGATCATAGGCGGGTGTCGGAGAGCAGGAATACGTGTCAGTAAGAGAGAAAAAAACCAAAACAAAGGACAGGTATGTATCAGATGGGAAGAGCAGACGGGCGGGCATTACGGTCAGGCCGGAGCGGCGAGAAAAAAAAGAAAGAAGGAAAAAAGACACTGCTACCTCCAACCTCTCAGCAAGTAAACTAAATTTAAATCGTAGTAGAAGCCACAGCAGCTGAAGCTGATCCCCGGGTAGCATGAATAGCATGAATCAGATAGAAACAAACATGCAGTACACCTACAACTATGAAGAAGATGAGTACATGACCCAAGAAGAAGAATGGGACAGGGACCTGCTCCTGGACCCAGCATGGGAGAAACAGCAAAGGAAGGTCTGGAAATAATGTGTATCTGTCTGTGTGCTTCTGTGTGGAATGATGCCCTGTCTTACTGCCATGCTGTGTCTGGAATTGTCAGGGTTGTACAACAAGGGGTTCTAATAAAATATATTTTACATAGTATAAACCATTTATATAATGTATAGTAGCTATGCCATATTTTTAGTGTAAAGCATTCAATTTTTTTTTTATTTTTAAGTGAAACCTATGTCAGATGAAAATAATTTGTGGGGGTCAGGAGTTTATTTTTATGTTGCACTGCAAATATTTTGCCAGTACCTCTAGATTTATGTATTTCAGTAACTTTTAACTTCACTTCCTGGGTCTTCCTTTTGGAAAGCAGACTCTGAATTGATGTGTGTGCCTGATTGATTTTCAAAAAGTAAATTGCAATTGTAAACAGAGATGAATGAGATGGTTCAAAATTAGTGTGCAGAAAAGTTTGCAATATTTCTGAGAGTAGACTGAGGAGTCACTTTTGAAATTGTGCTCTTGCAAGTCAGCTCTTGTTAGAATTTATTATTTATTGCCATTCTGACTGAATGACCTGACAAGGAAAATATTGCCTAGAAATACATCCAGGCTATATTTGGAAAACTGTATGTCATGATTATGTTCCTATATGCCAGTTCACTGTCTGGGGAAAAAACCCAACAACATGTCTGTAAACTCCTCAGAATACACAGTTTTAGAAGAAAGGCTTCTTGCCTTATAGGTGTAAGAAAACTATTATGCTGCCAAGTACTGCCCATGTTCTTTTTCTGAACGTAGGCAAAAATTATGATCCCAGCAGCAGTCATGTCAATGCTTTGGTACTTTAGTAATATTTGCAATACCTAATTTCATAACATTAAGTTTTAAGTAGCATATGGAAAAGAAAGATGAAATAATGCAAAGGATTTATTGCTTCCTGATTTAAAAGGTGATGTTGAAGTCACAGCTGACAGATCTGGGATTAAAAGGTTATCTGCTGGTTACAAGAATGAAAAAAAGGGAGGGAGTGAGAGACAGTGCTCTGGACAATAAGGTTGAATATGCATTTTGCACAGATGAGCAGCTTAAGTTGAAGGTGCCAATTTAGATCTTATGACAGTCTGTCCCACTGTTACAGCTTCTATAAAAGCTATACTATAAGAGTGTAATTATAAAAGTAAGAGCTGTTAGAATAGTTGGGGCTAGTGGGTTTGCTTTTCCATTAAAATTTGTAGAAACAGTATTTTCCTCTCAGATTTAGCTTGTAGCCTCCCTCCTTCTGTTATTTTAGCTGGTTTTGATCATTTTCTTACATTCATACCTGCTCAGATCCTGCTGTGTGAGGATAGGGGGAGAAGTTCTGTTCTAAGTTGAAGTTCATTTTTCTTGATCTACCAGCTGCTGCAACTCCTAACAAATAATTAAGTTGTACTCATCAACACTTTGTTTTAATTTGGCACTCTTCAGATGGTGAATTATACTTTCATGTTTTATAATGAGAAGGAAAATTATCTTAGTGCTAAAGTGCTTTAGTGATTTGAAACTGCTCAGCTGTAAGAGGTTGTGTTACATCTGATTAGGATTCAATTGTCCAGTATTTCAGAGAAGGCTGTTTTCAAGGGAAAATGGGCATGTTACTAGATACTAATGCACTCTAATGCAATTTTCCTTCAATGCTGATAAATGTCAAAAAGTAAACAGAATTTGGATTAGGTAGACATGTTTACAATAAGTCTCTTGATTTTCACAGGAAAGCGGGGAGCAATTATACTGCATTGGAAATTTTATGTTTCCATTCCTCTGAACAGGCAGTACTTCAGCAGAAAGTCAGATTTCCACACTATCAAATTAAACCAGACTCTGCTTTGCTTCCATAGAGTAGAGAGTGTGGTTTTGCTACTTAATGTTGCCAGTTCCCAGGGTTTAGTTTTAATATTAATGTGATACCATATTAAAATAAAATTTACAAGAGGGGATCCTTATTCCTCATCTTGGAAAGAAATCAAAATTTACTATTACATGAAAGTAAGTACTTGCATGATAAAGGGCCTGATAAACCTTGTAGAATGTCAAGGATTCTATCTTTTCCTAATTTGTGCTAAGACAGTTGCAGAAAATGCTTTCTTAGTTTCCTTATTCATTAGGAGAACATTGCAAGTACATGGGCACAGATCTTTGTTCTAACTGGTAATACAATATTCAGAAGTGATCTTGGTGGAGCCCTGGCAGTTGGCAGCATATATTCTCTATTAGACAGTCTTGGAACAAACCAAAAATAAATGCCATTGTTTCTATTGTGGGCTGCCCTCTCCAGACTTGCCATTTCAGTGATATGCCTGGTATGAAATCTGTCAACAGATGCTGGTAACACATGATGACGTCCATAGGATTACAATGGAGGTGACGCCTAATTATAACCATGGTTCGTAGAATATTATGGTCTGCTGTAATCCAGGCTCCTTGGTGGTCGCAGATGTCCAAAAATATATGAAGAACAGTATAGGAAAGAAAGCTGAGTTGTAGTTTAGCACTGTCTCTCTGAATGTGAACAACAATTTAAATGACTTAGTTAAGGTAACATTTAGCCTGTGTCAACTCAGGAGATCAAGAAAATGCAACAATTTGACCATTTTTGCATTAGATGCTCTTGGCAAAAACTTAAATATGGTTGGGCATTTCAGACAGCAACTTTAAAGAAAGCAAAAATTGTATTTTGGATGGACATGCTGTTTACAGTAGAAAATAATTAGAGAGCCATGTCTTTTGGATATATAGATGTGTACCGTGAGATGGGAGGCTTCTGAAGTCTGCTCCTTGACCCACTACACTTCACCTGTGCTAAAACAGCAGCTGAAAGATCTATGGAAGTGGCCCCTTGTTTGTTCAGTACTACACAGAAATGAAAAAGTATTGGAAATTAGAAAGCCTGGCCAGAGAGGGTGGGATTATTTTCTTAATTCTGCTCTGTAACCCTAGACAAGGTCAGCTCATCTCTGACCTCAGTGTTCTCACTGGTAGAAAGAGGACAGCAGTGATATTTGTAAGAACTGGTAGAAGTGGTTTGTTCTATGGTCTGCCAGACTAGAGATCAGCTATCTTTCAGTCCCTACCCTGGTGGACTGGAGTGGAAGTGAAAGTTGTACTAGCTTATAATGGAAGACTTAAAACATAATTTCTCTTTTCTTCATAATAAATTTATTTCTTAAGTTTCCAAGAAAAGTTCAACAGACTCCACAAACCTTTTAGTTTTCACTACCCTGTTTCTCAGTAGAACTAAAAGGAACATAAGGAAATGCAGTGTCCCTTAGCTTAGGAAACCAAGAACAGCAATGCTACTTGAAAGGCACACAAACTGTATTCTTGCAGTGTTTTTGATCTGCCAACACTGCTTGGTGAGCCATGTGTTTAACATGGCTCTTGCCTATTTAGCAACTTTTGCTATAAGTAATTATAAGAGTGAGTGTGCTTTTTAAAAACTTTGACATGAAATGTGGTTTGTTAGATTTCCAAGGAAGGTTATGAAACAAGTGTGGTCCCTTTTCCAGGACAGTTGTACTGTAAGGCATTAAACTGAGCTCACATATTTAACATGGGCCTTCTGCAGTCATAAAAACTTGTCTGACACTATTGCCCTAACACACGTAAGGAAAGAACTGGGAACATGTTCCTTGCCTTACTGACATTGTTATAGAGGAATGATCTCACTCTAGCTTGTTCTGTAGCCCTGGTACCACTGCTGTGTTGATGGAGAAGGGTTTTAATGTAGATGTCAATGTAAATGATGACCATTTGGATGGGGTTTTTATACTGGTATAAAATAAACAAGAAGATTTAAAATATTTATTTACCTTGATATTGCCCTCTTTCTGAATGCAAAGCTTCTTGATGACACTGAACATTTTGCTTGAGTGAGGACTTTGGAAATGATTCTTAAGGAAAAAAGCTGTTTCTTTTCAGTCTTCAGCAGTGCATATCACATTATTTTTCCAGTGTGACCTATAAGGATTTATCTGCATTACCTCCTTTGGCTGGTAATATAACTCCTGTTGTCCTTGCAAGCAAAAAAACTAAAAAACATTTTGAAGTCACATGTATGGCAAATTATTTGGCAGGAGCTATCAGAACTATGTTTTATGGACAATGTTCTTATTTTTCTTATGTTGCTGCAGCTTTATTAAGTTCAGCAGATTTGAGAGGTTCATTGCAGCCTGAAAGAGAAATTGACCTTGTGTTCAGTCTGACTTCAGAGTCTATAAATAGAGTTACAGTCAGTATCCCGGATTTGCTCTAAAGTTTGCTTGGTCTTCTATGGATGGAATCAAAGTTGCTTTCTTATCAGAAACCTCTTCCTGTAAGAATTCTACTGGTGAGTGAGAAGACAGATGTAGTGGAAAGAAACAACTTTATTCTTCACTGGGCAGGAAAAATAAGCAAGGATGAATGAACGAAAAAGAAATGTAAGGCAGAAAAAGGCTGGCAGGAGAGGCTGGATGCCACCAGCAAAATTAAGTACTACAGAACCACGTCTCATGGATTTACAGGCTCCAGATTGAAATAATTGTTCTGGAGAATATAACAATATCTTCAATGTGTAGAGGGCATTCCAGCCTTCCTCTTTTACTGAGATTATCTGGAAATAAAATTGGCTTGCGTTTTGTTTTGTTTGTTTGTTTGTTTGAAACCATGTAAAATTCTTTCCTTGAATAATGAGCCTTGGGGTTAGGCTCGCATGGCAGATACCGAAACCACCACTAGAGGGTTTTTACTGAGGTGGCACTTTTTGCCCACTTGGAATACCAGTGGGATTGTTCAGAAGGCACGGATTCCCCTCTGCAAGTGAGCAACATGAGCAGGGTCTGGGCATGAATGTAGGAGGTGTGAGGGAAGCAAAAGGTCCTCTCCTTTCTGAGACAGTATGAACCTTCTCATTACTAATTCCTAGTTAACCTGTTAACAGTTGCATGTTTCTTATAAAGAGGATATTTCTTATCTTTCTCATAATGAGTTGAGTAGCTTTAGAACGACTTTCAGGACGGGATTGAATATGCCAGGAGGAAAATCATCCAGAGTCAAAAGCAGAATGATAATGGAAAAATCATGTGCCATGGTTTCATGTGCTATTTCATATGCTGAGTCCTACACTGCAGTTCTCTCCCTCCCTTACCTTTTATGCAGATAATTAGGATTATGTAGGTGTCTTGGGAATTCTATTGGCTGAAATGCAGGATTTTCTATTAGTATTAATAGTTTAAAAGTGCCAACAATTTTACCTTTTTTAGACTTTTCTTTCCTAGTGTTCAGCAAGTATTTGACTCTCTTGTAGAGAATAGCAATGTCTTGCCAAATGATACATGTTACTGTAGATGCAGGGTTCACATTATGAAACATAAGTTTCAGCATTCCAAGGCCAAATGCTCCTCCTTCGGGTGCATCAAGAATTTTATTTTCAAACAGTGGATGCCAAAAGCTCCAGCATTAAGAACACACAAAGAACATCTCTTATTTTCTTTTAAATCCAATGTGCGTTCTCAGTGGGAGATGGCCCCGCAGAAGGTCTGCTGAGAACTTGGTAGTCAATTGACAAACATATTTTTTTTTTTTCTGCAACAGCATGTCTTGATTTCTCAGCATCTACTGTAACTGTCCCAAGTATTAGACACTGATGCAACAGAAGGCCATGGAGTGGCAATTTCTCTTATCCTATGAAGAGTTGCCAAAAGAGCAGAAGGATTCTCTGTAGAAATAGAGGATGTGTTTATGGCCTGTTCTGTACAATTTGCCTCTTAGAGATTAGTGCTTTTTAAAATAGTAACATGTTAAATTCCTCTTGCTGATGTTACTTGCATGGAATGGTGCTTGAGAGGAGCATGCTGAAAGGATAGTGGAACGGTCATATTTTGTCTTGGAAGCTGTCAATAAGGTGTGCAGCCCTGGATACTGTGGTGGTATATAAAGGAAAAATCAAAGAAAACTATTATGAAATTCACTTTACTAGAAATTATTATGTTGGTACTTTGTTTGAATGGGAAGGTTTTCTTTATTAAGTGAGAGAAATAAATATATTACGTTTTCTATTTAAACTAAAACGAACCTCTTGATGTTGATCCATTCCAGGCTCTGTATGCTTTTAAGTGTTGTCAAATCTGTAATTCCCAGAGTCTCAGTTTAGCTGTTAATTGCCATTGACCCCCAAATATCTGCCAGAAACAGATGATGAAAAGAAATTATAAGAACCACTTTATAATGGGACTCAAAAGCTACCTGCTTCCTTCACTCATAGATATACACCACAACCTCCCCTGAAATTTGTATAGTAAAATGTCTGTCTGTAGATATGCTGATCTAATTTATAAGACAATAAGGATTGGAAGGAAGTATGGATCTAAGTGGGTTTCCATAAGCTGCTACCAATGTGCTTAAGAGCTAGAGAAAAGCTGTGCATTAAGCAGTGGACTTTGCAGTAATCTCTTGGGGGTGGGATGTCTGCATCTTGCCTGAATCTCTCTTTGGGTCACTGGAGAGCTGAAGAGAGAGGCATAGAAGGTGTTTGCTTGGAAGACCTCTGAGTGTTTTTAGCCCTGAGACCACAGTAAAAATGAATCCATGCTTATACAATTTCTAGCCCTGTGCAAACAAAAGCAGGGCTGGGGTAAATTCTGTAAACTAATGAGTATCAGTAAGAAAATATCATGATTTCATCATCAATTTCCAAATTAAACTAAAACAGTTTGCAAAATGAATTTTGACTGCTTTTGGCCAATGGGCCCAGGTCAAAATCTTTCATTAAAACCCTTCTGTCCTCTCACAAGACAAAAGACATCATTATGATGGAAAAATCAGATGCCAACAAATGCCTCACATGAATTGATCATTGTTGCATAAATTCTGATCTACTTAATGGCTTTTAATTTAGCTAGTAATTTCTAAATTGTACTGTACAGTTCTACTGATTAATTTCAAAAGGACTGAGCATTAAGATTTTCTTTAGTTGCAAATGGTGATTAATATGTAGATATTAGTAGTATTTTAGAAATTGTGCTGCAGACCCTGCTTACAGAGAAATGCATTGGATTTGCAGATGGAATGCAGGTAGAAGTGATACAGGAAGAAACACATCAATGAAATAGAATTAGATGGGAATTTGTGCTGCTTTGCTTTGTCCCAAGTCAAAAAATGTCCCTCCTGTGTGTTATTTTATATCCTTACAAATAAACAAATATAAAAGTGCTTACACAGTTGGCAGAGTTGAGTTGGTTTCAATGGCTTTACTGCCAAGGATAATTTCTTCTGAGCCATAATTGTTGGGATAAACAATGTGTAGCTGATGTGGTATTCCTCCACTGTGAGCACTGAGAAGTTGCTGACTGACTGAATATCTCCTTTATGGCCACGCATCCTTTACTGTCAGCTGATACCAGAAGGAGAGTGTATTCACACTGAACACTCAATTTCTTCCTTAATTAAATTTCATTCCTTGTTGTTTGGGGTAATTTTCACATCTTCAGTGTTTGGGGAACACCATTTCATGAAATGCTGTGATAAGAGTGTGTGATGTTTGCTTTTAGATCACTGGATTTGTTGGTTTGAAATATGCTTCAGGTTGAGAGACTTGATGCGTAAATGTTATCATAAATATACAGGTCCTGTACCATTCTCTATTTCTACATGATAAAATTTGGCATGTATTTAAAGATAGAAAGTTCCTCTTTTCACATGATTTAACCAGCAAACACAGTGTTATGATCACCCTCTGTGCCTGTTTCTGTACAGAACCTGTAGTAGCTCTTCCTGCTGGCAGTACAAGGAACACTTCACTACAGATCAAGGCAGCATGGTCTCAGTAATCCTCAAACTACTGGTGTGAAAGGCTTACAGGGCAGGTGCTACTGCTCTGCAGGAAGAGACAGAGGCAGAACTTTGAAATGCAATTATCTCCTTTTATGAAAATGTCTCCTACTTGAAATGGTAGCTTGTAGAAATAAACTTCATACTTTTGAAGGCCTATCTAGAGGGAAGCAGAAGGTGACAGCTGTCTGGCTGATTTTTAGATAGTTTCTATAATTGGTCCTAAAATTTCTGAGTGTGCACCGGGTGGGGAGAAAATAAATCCAAAATTTATGTCCTAAGTGCAAGAAGGGGCACTGTTGCTCCTGGTCCTGGTTGTACTAGCTTTTGAGTTATAAGGGCATATTGGCTTTGTCCATGTCTTCATCTCCAAAAGAGTGGTTGTAATGCATATGTGCTGGCTTTGCAGATGGCAGTGATTAAGTGTTTACTGTACTTGATATGAGTAAGATTTTCCATTTACTTCAAATGCTTTCTTCCTACTGCTCTTAACTGCCAGAATTCCTTCAGCTTGGAAACTGATGTTTGTTTTTATGTCTCTTCAAAAAACTTGTAAATTAAAGAAGTCCAGCCATCTATTACTTTGATAACTTGCAGAACCTAATTTAGAGCAGACAGATTCTAATCTTAACTGCCACTCTGAAAAGCCTTGCTCACCCCCACTACCATAGCAGGAGTCTGTGGAAAGTGACTACCCCAGGCTAAATTTAGCATCCATGATTATTCCTCAAGCATCTAAGGAAACACTCATATTTTTTATAGGTGTTGAACACCCAGGCATTTCCACTGACGTCAGGAGGAACTTCTGTCTATTTTGCACCTTTGAAAATCAGCCTGCTATTTTGGCTGTCACAGAACGGCTTAACTATCTAGTATTAAGTGATTTTTTTAACTCTGTTTTATATTTAATCTTGGCACCAGTGTAGATTTTCACTGCTGCAAGACATAAAGACATTGCACTCTTTAATGTGAAGAAAACTGGTACCCAGCTGTATTGAATTCAAATTTTAAAAAAGCAAAGAATCCCAAACATCCAACTATAAATGATTGTGTAGCTCTGGGGTATTATTTCACCTAGAGGGGTTCCTTTGAGCTATGAGAACCTCTGTAGTCCAAGCTCATCTCCAGCTCTCTTCTGGAGAGTAGTTCCACCACATCTTTTCTTTAGCTGATCATCTTTGACTCTACCACTATCCATAGGCTTTCCAGTCCCCTTCAGTTGCTGCTACAATGATCTCCTGCTATATACCAGATCATGGAAGAAATTTGAGGCACTGCTCCCTCTTCTTAATACTTCTTAATCCTAAATCATTTCAGTAATGTAGTTTGCAGTGCAGCCCCACAAGCAGCTGTATCTGTGCATGCATATATTAAGTACAATGCACTTATCACCCATCTGGCATTATAATAAAAGACAAGCACAACACCAGACATGAGGCTGAAGTTGGTTTTCTTTCCTTTTGTCTAAGGCCTTCATTTCCATGACTGAGCACCGGTCCCAGCATAGTTCCTGTTGAGAAGAGAGATGCTATAAACAAAGAACTGTTTATTTAATTGATAAAGCAGTTTGCTTATCACAAACTGTCTAAAACTGTTGTTTATGCCTTCAGCAGTTACAGTCATCATTGTTTATTTACCCATCTATTCTTAGTTAAGTGCTTGAGAACTGGTTACTTAGTTAAATTTCTTATAAATATCCCAAGTAATGTTTTGCTATTTATTCTAGTTTAAAGAAAACATGAGTAATTTAGGAACATGAGCCTCACTAAATGTTATTTAGAAACTCTGAAATTTGTCTGAAAGTCTCCTGTCTTACAGGATATTTCAAATGTTTTAGAAAATGTTATTCTCTAGATAATGCCTCATAAAAAATAATTAAAGCATAAACAAATTAACCCAGTGTGTTTAAGTGGTATCTTTAACCACAGAAATAATTAAATTCTTTAAAAATCAGTTTCTTAAAACAAGCATGAAATAAAGTTGAATTTTTTTTTTAGTCATCAGTTACAATAGTGAAGTAATTCACATGGACAGATTATGAGCTTTGTGTATTGAGAAATACTGCATTGAGTAACGTGGCATATATGCCACAGAAGAGCCTGTTGTTGTATAATTGGGAATTAATGTATGAGGTTTTCCTTCCTCTGTAATAGTCTCAACTGAAACCTTAGTTTAGATTACAAGTGAAACTACATTTGGTTTTCTGCAAATGTACTACGTAAGAGTGCAGAGACAACATTTACTGTGTAAATATTTTGGGATCTGACTATTGACATATTTTCCTATCATTTATTGGTGTCAGAGACATAAGGATGTGTGTTTTGGTGAGGGTAAAATTGAAAAAACTTTCAATATCTGTCAGAAGACCTGCTTTTATGATTATGGAAGTGCTTTAAAGAATGTTGCTAAATTGGATAGGAACATAGTTTTATCCCACTCTGACTGTATTGACAAATTTATAATGGATTTACTTACTCACCTGGCAATGTAGTGTGTAATTACTGGACCAAGATAGCATGGTGAAGAAAATCAACAGAGAAAGCAAAGGAAAGACATTTGGCAATCCAGTCAACTAAATCCTGCATTAGCCTACTTTTAATTAATCCTTCTATTTCCAGAGGGCATACCTTTAGTTCCTTCTACACTGTAATGTGTGAATGCTTCTTTCATCTCATCCTAAATAGTATTTGGCCATTAAAAGATGTATCTGCTGAAACAAAACTGTTAGCCAGCACTATCTGTGATAGTGTATGAGCTCTTGGGAAACCAGGAGGAACACTCTGAAACAATAGGAGATCCTATCCCTTTATTAAGAAGGTTCATTTGGCACTGACAGGATAGTGGTAATGCATGCTTTTTGTTTGATACACTTGAGAGAGCCCCAGGCAGTATGAGGGATATTGACTCTCCCCTTTGAAAAACACCTCCCGATTTCTCCCTTGCAGATCCACCACAGTATCCCTTTTTGGATTACCAATACTTATTTTCAACTCCCCACAGGGAGAGGCAAATGAAACAGATTGTTCTTTTCTTCTGTAATAGTGAAGAAGTGGACAATTGGAAAAGAGTATAGAGGGAGAGAGAAAATGGCTGCTCTCATATTTTATCATTGCTGAAACAGTTCCCTCCAAACCTGTTGGCATTTTTAATGCAAATCTTTTCCTGAAGAGGCCTTCTAGTTGGTTGATACTCTTGTGAAGCAGAAATGAAAGGTGGTGCTTCAGAATTGACTCATTCTGAGCCACGTAGAAATGGGTGAATTTCTTTTGACCCTATCACATTTCAAATTTTTGCTGTATATTTTGGTCCCATGAGATATGAAATACCCTTTCCAAGTTTTTTTTTTTTTCCTTAGTTTTTCAATATTTAGATCCTTTGTCTAAGGGAGTGGGACTTCCCAAATGTCACTTTGCTCAAAACTGACCCAGAAAGCACCAGAATGCAAATAGGTCTCTGTTCCATTAACTGAGCATGCCTTCGAAAGTATCAGGAGTTGTCTTAATTTTATTCAGATAATTTTGTTTTAGATCTGTATCTAAAAGTCTTATAGAGAGCAAGAGAGAGGGTATGTGGAAAATAGATATTTGGGAGCGTGCATCAGTACTTTGGAGTTTCTAACAGAACCTATGCACTTCATGCTCTGCAATCTCTCTGCTTGGGCCCCTAGTGCCCTGCCTGACTGCTTGGGGAGGGGTATTTGGGCAGCACTTTATGAGATATGAATATGTACCTCTGTATGAATGCAAAGATCCAGTCTTTATTACATGGATGACAGAGTCCATTAAAACTCTTATAAAAATGTGTACATTTCTTTGTGGCACTCAATTTTGTGCAGTGTAGTGGCAAATCTGTTTTAATGCCCTGCCAAATTTATTTCTAGGCATGCACTGTGAGGTTCTGTGGCGTAAAGTGATCAGGAATGCTGTGTAAGGTGTTAGTAGCCATACTACTGCAGGTTCTAATGTCAGGCTTGCTTGACGCTTTATAGAGTGTACATGCAAGCTCTGCAAAGTGCAGTGTATCAGAGCAGAGAATATTTGGTTAGGATGCTCTAAAGTTAGCTTACTCTGTTAGAGGAAAATACTGTTGTGCCCTGCAAATAGCTGGCAGTCCTCAGAGGTTCAGGCTGGATGCTGTGAACTCCCTGCTGTGCCGTGAAGGAATAGCCTGGTTCTGTCAGAAAGGCACAGGTCCCTGTGGGTGATGCATCTCTATTTCTGCAGATTTCAGTAGGAGGCATTTTGAAAGGCAAAATTTGGCAGTGCTGCATGTAACAAAAAAAAATGTCTCCCATGATTTATTAATTGTTGAATTAATAAATGCTAGAAACAATATGACAACTTCAAAGACATCAGCATGTTCATCAACTTTTCCTTTGAGGGAAATACAAAATCAACATCTGAAAAGAAAAGATAAAAAAAAGCCATTGACCAAAAATAGGTTATTCAAAACTTTGCATTTGTGTTGTTCCATTGATTCCTTTTTTTTTGGTTCGTGTTTGGTTTTGTTTTTAAAGCTTTACTGCCATTTAAGAACTGTGTTCTGAATATACTTGATTCACAGGTAATTTTTCCACCAATATTTGTTTTTTGAGGATTATGAAATACAAGTTCTTTCACTTTCTACAGCATTTTAAGTTTTCAAAATGTCCATGAGACTGTGAAATACACTCCATTGTAAAGATGATCAGAGCCCATCTAATTTTGCATTTAGAGGTCTCAGTCCATGGAATGTATGTATATTTCACCTGCACTGTGGGATAAAGGTTTTGGACATGTAAAGAGGTTTTATAACTTGAAGGAAGTTGTACAGAAAGCTGTGGAAGAGCAAGAACTTAAACACGAGTCATTACTCACAGTGTGTCTTTTCACTCATTGGAGAGTGCAATTTAATATGGGGGCTATTATAACTTGGAAATTTGTTAGTAATTTGAGAACTTTGTTTACTTCACAGACTATAACATTATTTTAGATAATGCTCTAAAGCTAATCTTCCACATTGAGAATGTGCATTGAATAATGGTATGTAATCCAAAATCCAGAGGTATTCATTCTGTAGTGACGAGGTGTTAACATACCTGTTGGTTTACGTAAAAGGCAAAGAGAGCAGAGTCATCAAAAGACTGTTGTGGAACTGTAAATGATGTCATGCATATTGTTACTCAAGTAGAAAGGAAAATGAAGAGGTAAGATCATTACAAACAGCAAGGGATTGCTCCCCATTACTCCATCTGGCTACTATCAATTATCCAGGGCTGACATAATTCAGCTGGACTTGTGCATTTGGATTAAGGATTCTCATAGAGTATTGCCAGGATGCTGTTGGGGACCATCCTTTTCCAGGGATTCATGCATATGATGTGAATGAACAAACTGTACTGCAAAAATAGTCATTCACATCCAAGAGAAAGCTGACTTGCACTGCTTAGCAAGGTGGTGACATTATTAATTAAAAGTCTCAGTATTGCAAAGCCTTACAAGTGGAATATTCTGATAGCTCCCACACCCCAGCTCATGTTGAAAGAGAACCTTGTGCTGAAGATGGACTTTTAATTTATTGGTTGGGAATGTGTGGCTGACGGGAACCTTTCACTTTTAGGTCAGTGTTTTGAACTCAGGCCAGGTGAGTAAGTGACAAGGTTGCTAACACATGCAGACTGTTTGGTAATATCTATGAGGTGAGTTGTATGCTCAGTTTAGCTGTCAGGGGGGACAGGTGTCCCCATCACTTAAACCACTCGAAATGGCAGCTTCATTGGAGGTGCCCAAAACTGACCTTATTAGTGAGAGGTAGGGACAGTGACTTTTCATCCTAGAGGTGAAAGCTAAAAAAATTTCTGTATGTGAAAATACTTTCTCAGATTGCATCTGTGGGGTTACTCACAGTCATTGCTATTCTTAACAGTTCCCTGAGCCACTTCTTTCTCCATACTGGAGGGGCTGGCACATTCACTAAAGAGTTTAAGGAGAGAAGAATAACTAGCATGTAACTAGATTTACAGTAGTAGGTAACTGGTTTATACTAAAAAGCTCGATTTGGTTTTTAAATGCAGAATTAACGTTGGATGACAGTGAACAGATACTGAAGATGTCGATAGTTCTTATGTATTTTCGGTCTGTTCAGAGTAGGTTCTGGTTTTGATTCATTCTTTCACAGTTCTATATTTACAAGACATAGTTTTGTCAACTTTCTAATCTCTCTTGCTACTGTTTCTTTATTGGGCTTTTTTTCAGGGTAGTGTTTGAACATCTCAAAAACAATGGTAATTTTCCCCCAAAATAGTGCTGTGGAATATGGAGGGTTTATTATTATCCTTGAATACAGAAGTGGGATGCTGAAAAGCACTCAGCTATGGCTAACATTTGCTCCCGTTGTTGTGAAAAGGGTTATAGTCCCTTGTGAGGAATCGTAAGTCATCATTTGCTCAGCATTTAGGACAGTAAAAACATTTTTAAAATTCCTGTCTTAATTGCCTTAAAGGCTGTTGCAAAGCTGGCGAGAAAATACAAGTGTCAGGGTCTCTTCTCAAGGATGATAATATAGACCTCAGGAAATGTGTGTACCCATAGAGCATATCATGGAATCCACTTTCATTTTAGTTTGGTTTGTTTAGTTTCCCATAAACACTCTGCTGCCTATTGACTTTGACTCTACCCTCTCTTTCTTCAGCTTTGTTTCATTATTGTTCTCTGTCTTCACCATCTTTTCTTTTTCTCCAATATCACTGACAAATCTCCAATATTAGATTCCTTTTTGCTAAGGGAATTAGAAGATCATATGAAAATAGAAGATGGAAATGGGGATCACCACTTAAAGAACATCCTGACAGAAACAAAATTTACAGCTACCTGTTGCTTGCCAAGTGCTTGGATTCCTACAAGGGAGTTTTTTTCTGCTGAGTGACTTCTTATTTTGTAGTCTTTGGATCACTTATCTGGCAGGACACAATCTGGCAGGAAAACAGTCTTCTTGATATTCTCCCTTTTCAAGGCTGTAGCGTAGATGTCATTTAGGATATGAATCTTCCATGAAGATCATAGAAAGTATGATTGGGAGAATTGAGACTTCTTGCTTACCTGAATCTGGCTTTCTTCAAGTTATTTTGCTGATTTTTGAGCTTAGTTTGAATTGTAGCCCTGTCATGAACCGTGCTTGCGGACCCATCGTTTTGCTGACTTACTCAAATGTGATAAGCGTGCCCCCTGTTCTGTTATCCAAATGAGTAAGTAAAGGGTAGTATAGGAAATGCTTCAGGGCAGATTCCTACAGAAGTCTGTTTAATAAGCCCTTCCACTTAGAGTGGGCCACTACTCACCATTAGAAGGAATAAACTCTGACTTGCTAAACACCTTTTCTTTCCCCCTATGGTTTTGTGTTTAGTTTTCCTCTTTGATAAATAGCTGGCTGCTATTGCAACCAACTTAGGTACAAGACATAAAAGATCTGCTTCTGTAGAGTCTGGGTGGGGGACCTTTAAAATACTTTGGCTTAACTAGAACTAATGGCTAGAGTCTAGATAAAATCATGAGCAGAGGACATGCATGTATGTAAATGCAGGCTTATAACTGTAATACAATGTAAGTTTTTGCTTGCTTGTCCTTGGAAGTTTAATTTTTAATATAAGATTGGATTTAGCAGAAGCTGATGCTTACTTACCTAGTTTTCCACTTTCATGTAAACAAAATATGCCAGACCTTTCATAAGACTGTGTTTCTCCCCTTTCTATTAAAATTGCCACATGTAAATTTGTCACAGACCATTCTGGTCTGCTTAGGTGATAGGAGCGTGTTAAAAAACATTCAGAGAACACATCAGAAGCAGGCAGGAGTGTTTTATTTTCCCCGGGCAGTTCCTTTATCTCTCTAATTCTTTCACCTTAACAAATTGGGTAGCTTGCAATTGTTGTAAAGATAAGAATGAGTAAAGATACCTTACTATTTTTATAATGCAAGATAAAACTATACCCATGCTTTTACTAAAGATTTTCATAGGATCCCTACATCTTTTATTTCTGTGTTATTTTCCTGAGTAGGCATCTCTTATTTGCATGATGCTTGAAATTCCAAAAATTAAAAGTAGATTTAGATCAGCATTTTCCTATGGATCCTAAGTACCTTTTAGTTTCAAATGGGATTTTTAATATTGCATGTATTCTTACTTCTGACATATCAACGTTTTTGTTTGAAAATACATTTTGAATAGGCAGAATAATTTTAAATTGAAAAAATACTCCAACAGACAACCCTATGGTACTGCATGTATTTTGAGAAGTCACATAGTTGGATTCTACAGATGCTTTCTTAAAGCTTTCTTAATGGGTGTCATGAACAGTACTGAAAAACGAAGGGGCTTCCTTCAGGGAATAGAGCTGTTGAAGAATTATATCAATGGTCCATCAAAGCTCTGAGTTGTCTGAACACTTGCCTAAATTTTCACATTTGAGCCTGAGGCTTCTCTCTTGCATGTGAAGATAGGCTTATGTGCCTAAAACTTTTCTGCCTTTTCCAGCTATTTCAGGTGATCCAATAAAGATATCTGCCTGCTTCTAATAAACTTTGCAATATTTTAACTGTTTTAGCCTCTTCAAAGACCTTATGAAACCTCTCAGCTTCCTTCCTTTCCTTCTTGTTCTTTCTTTAAGAAAAAAAGGCTGAGGTGAGGATAGTGTAGGCAGTGACCCATACTAAATTTTCCACACAACCGCCTTGCTACGGCCTGAGTTTTTTTTTCCAGTTTTGACCACTGGGAAAACATAAACTTTCTCTGTTGTCTCTTCTGAAAGAAAGAACTAATGTCACTCACTTTGTAACAAAAGGCCTAACAATCTTGACGTTACTCGGGGTTCAACCTTGCCAAATTTTTCTTGAAGGGGTATGTACATGCCCTGGGTGTTTTTTGGTAATAGCGAGCACTGTAAAACAGACGTGCAGTCATTCAGTACTGGAGGGAGTTGCATGTTTTACAGGAAACCCTAGACTCACATGGGATTAGGCCACCTGCTTTGCAAGGACTGAGGTCTCCCCAGGCTCTTCCATGTGAGCAAAACGCAGAGCGCCAATAAGACATGTGCAAAGTCCTGTGTGATGAATGCATCCCTTTGGTGACTTCTCCTGTGAGTGATAAAACTAAGGGACTGGAAGGAAGTTCCCTGAGTTAGTAGAGCAGATCTGCTGACAGTGCAGAATATGCCAGCATATCATCTTTGACACCATCTGTTCAGCTAAATGGATGGATATGCTGGAGCAGGAAGGGCTTACCCCAGCTTTGGATTTGGGGTACTTGTGATGGAGCTTCTACTAATTTCCATTGTGAGATGGTTCTGTGCTTATCCTTTCTGGTGTTCCCAGGAATTTGGCTTTGACATAGTGCCTGTGATTTGAGGGTTTTCTTTTAATGACATTTTGGAACATGCTAAACATTTCCCCTACCTTAACCTTCATGCCGTCCTTCACAAGGTTTTCCCTCTGCTTCACTTGAGTTGTTGCTATGCTCTGGTACATTTGGTGTCAAAATCCTACTTTGCTTCCTGGTGTTCTGATGTGATCCAGTTGCACTGGTGAAGCACCTCTCCTGTTAGAGTTATTCTAGTTATTTTACTAACATGTGCATATGCATTTAGGTTTCCAGTGCAAGGGAAAAGCAGAGCAAGGGAACAGTTAATAATAATTCAAGCCAACAGCTAAAATGTAAGATTTTATTTCTTTTCAATTTATAAAAATACACTCATGCATGTATACAAGTATAGCTGCTCTAGACATTCTAGGAACAGCTGAAAGATACCATGTGTAGTTATTGGTTTACATCAAGCTAATTTAAAAGTGTTGTGCAAATTTTCTGCTGCGTTTCACCTTCCAGCCTCTTCTTTTAGAAACAGAATAAACAGTTGAGAGAACAAGGGCCAACCCAGACTGTATCCTAAGTCCAGAGAAAACCCCTGATTCTGCAGCCATCAGAACATGCTGTGGACACAGGAGTGAGGAGATCATGTTGCAAGTTCACAACTTATATTTTAAAACATGGATAACAGTCAGATGGGAAATTCTTCAAGGGGAAACCTCAGTCTGGCCTACTGGGAATGTTCTGGCAGGGCTCCTTCTGTAACCCTTGTCATGCACTCAGAGCCCAGTAATGTCCTGTATAATTACAGAGTGAATCACTGCATCCCATTTAGCCTAGAAGTAATGAAGACCCTCAGCTAACACAGAGAGGAAAAGCCCTTTAGAAGAAGGGCTGTAAGGCAGTTCTAAGAAACAGCTCTATCAGACTGAAATAATTCAGGATAATATGTATGCAAATAAATGCGTTCAGTGTTTGTATTTTAAGTTAATTTTAGTCAGGTGTGTTCTCCTGCTCTAGTCATTAGAATTTAAGACAAGTTGGGCTTCTGTTTTCCTTAGCAGGCACAGAAAGTATTAAATTTCCAATTCAGGTAAAAACCAAATGACTCCTTTGAGCTAGTAGCTTTTCTTGGGCTACTGATAGGGGTACAGACAAGCAGACACATGGCTTTTGAAATAAATATTAATTTTGAACACTTATAAATACTATAGCAGACAGAAATTGATTTGAGTTAGAGTGAGTGAAAGGCAGAGTTAACCTTGATATGAGATATATATACTAAATAGGATACAGGTCCCCAGTGCTTCATTAGGCTGGATCCACTTCTGAATTTCAATACTTAGTGCAAGCAAACAAATCTTTCTGAGCTTGTGAAGTGTATCCCCTGTGCACGCAAGTTATGCTGCTGCTTTAGTCGTATTCATTATGGGCTCGCTGTCGGTGCCAAACTAGCAATTTACTTTTCATCTTAAGGAGGTGGAACAAATTGTCTTGACTCACCAGTATTGGAGGGTGTGGTGACTGGGGCTTTCTCAATTGTCTTTATCCATATTATTACGTGCACATGTGAAACTTGTTATCATAGCATCTTGTTTTCTGGCTTTGAACTCCCTATCAAAAGTAAGTTATCGTTACACTCACACAGAAAGGACATGTGGGCTTTCACAGAACTGTAGGACAACTCAGATCTCAAAGACACCATTTTTCCCAGCAAAGCATGTCTTTCATTGTGTCTGTGTAAAAATATTTGTACAAATTGGGCATACCCTATTCTTTTTTTGGCATTATGTGCAGTTGATTGATAATTAATTAAGGATATCTCCTTTTTCTGCCTCTTGGTTGCAGTTTTATTTGTCAGAGACTTGTAAAATTAAGTGGTCTGAGTAAATTGCCATGTAAGAGTTTTCTTCCCCTGTAGGTATACACTTTGCCATCACAGATCTGTGAATTGTGGAGAATATGATATTGGCAGTCTTCACAGGGAGGCTAAGTGGGCATAGAACATAAACTACATTCTCTTTCCTGGAGTTAGTGTTTCCAAAATAGAGCTGTGACAGCAGGAGACAATTAATGGTGCATTAAGAGAACATTCACCTGTGGGACTGCAAATTCTCTGTCTTCCTGCCCCGCATCCCCTCTTCTGGCGTCTCTCCTCTCAGAATGTTAGCAAACTTTCTTTCGTAATAACAAACTTGGAAAGGAGAAATTTTTATTTATTTATATTTTAAATTCGTAGAGCCATGTAGGGTAAATAAATCCTAAAAAGAAATGTCTAGCTTTGTAGACATTTATTTGTGATCCTTCCTGGTATTCAGCTTGGTGCCTTCAGTCCTGCTTTGTTTCTCTGGGCAATCTGATACTCTGAAATGTTCTGTACAGCTCAGCAGAAAAAGGAATTTGTTTTGTCTAAGACATTTAATAGCTTTTAAATCCCAGTGGATTACAAATTTCCAGGGTACTATATGCTGGCTGTATCTTGATCTCCAGGACTTGAACATGCTTTGAATTGTTTCTCTATAACTATGAATAGAATTGTTAGTTAAAGCCAAAGCAGTGAGAACAAGTGGTATCACAATAAGAATAGAGGGATGAGGGTTAAATAAAATGTGGATTGAGGAAACTGATAAAATTTGCAAGTTACTTTGTGCAGTAGCCTTCATGCAGTCACCAATGATCGTGCATCATGAAGCATAGTTAACACTTCCCTAAGTATCATTTCTATAACCATGTTTGGTCCTGTGAAAAATAAGCTCGTTTGGAAGGCACCGGGCTTAAGAAGCCGCACACCAAGAGTCTGCTGTAAAGTACTGCAGTGGCATTGCTGTGAGGCACAGGACAGCTGTCAGAAGGGGACAGAGAGCACCAAGGCATGGCCCGGGGCACTGGTAAAACAGAAAACTGAACAACTGTAGCTTAAATAAAAGATGTAACTCTCTTATTCTAGTAATAGAAGGTAATCAAAACTATCTAGATACAGATGCTGTAAATAAAGACTCCAGTCACAGTAGAGGGCTTCAGCAGAACTTGTTATCTCATGGATGGAGGCCTTGTGGTAATTCCAAGTTTATCCTTCAAAATGCTACAAGTGCAATACAACTGGAAAGAATCTTAAATAACCTACAAATATAAAAAAACAGATCATAAAAATCACTCTGTCATCAGACTATTTATTGCAAACATCTTGACTCAGCAGTAGCAGCATCTTTTCCTTGTCTATATCACAGCACCATAGGCTGGTTATTGTCCGCATAGAACGAATGAGATGAGAAGACCATTTTTCTCTCAGGAAGTTCAGTGTCATAAAAATGTCCATTTTAAAGAGAAACTATTTAAATTATTTGAAAACTTTGGATAAAACTTAGGTTTTGTGTCTATCAGCGCAGCATCAAGTAAGTTGATTAACACATATATATATATATATATTTGAGCTAAGAAGTGCCAGGATCCATTTCTTCTTAAGAAACTGAGAAGTAGCCTTCTCCACAGTAGGCATCAGATTGATATTTTAAGACTTCTCAACCAGTGGGGTTGTTGCCATTAAACTCTTAATTAAATGAAAAATGAGGAAAACTTATTTACTTGAGTGGTACAAGGTGAACGTTTACCATAAATATCTAAAAGAAGAGATGGAAATGGCTGAGGTGTTTCTCCAACTTCCTCTCTGAGTTTATTATGGTGTGCTTGGAACAGTTCTACAAACTGCAATAGCATCTGCAGATAAGCACGTCCATCACTTAAGCTTAACTCATGAAAGACTCATTTATTTAGAGGTTCAGATGTCTAATATTTATTGCCAAATTGCCATGCAAGGTTCATGTGCATTTACCCTTGAGTGCTTTCAGCTTTTTTTGTCTGTGTTGCTAGAGTATTATTCCTTCCAAGAAGCTTGTAATAATTTTTAATGTTTGCAAATGACTTAATGGGGTGCTAAGCCTTTTGAGATACATACCACCAAAACAAGATACTACTTGAGGCAGACAAATTAGTCTTATAAACTAGATCCTAACTCTATAATGATCCAAACTAAATGCCATCCTAACACTCCATCATGTCATGCCCTGAGGGTGGAGGTGCCTACAGTCTGGGCTGTGAGGATTGGTATGCTCTGGTTTCAGGTCTCTCATGAACTCAGTAGAGCTATTTACCTTAAAATGAGGAACGTTCTGCCTTCCTGAATGGAAGCTAACATCCCTTTATTAAAATGTGTTTGCAGATATGCTTCAGCTGCAACCTTACTTAACCCTATATACACAGAACAACTTACATCCCTACCTACAATTCATCCTCTGCATGTTAACACAGATCTCTGCCCAAAAACACTTCCAATATTTTCTTCTTTCTCCTCCTTTTTCTAGAATTAGGGGTTTCACTGCACAGCTCTGCCATATCCATAGCACTTCTTGCTTCCTTTCAATTCAATAGGAGCAGATGATGAAAGGAAGCTGTTCTTTTTAAGTGTAGGAGCACTGAGTAAAGAGCCCAGTAAGCTGCCCATCAATTCTTCACATAAACTGAGTCAAACCCAGCAGTAGTCACAATGTTATTCTTTAACAAATAGTTGCTTTTTAAAGATTAGACCATTTGGGAAGGTTCAGTCCGTATTTTCTTAAGTTATCAAATCTGTCTAGAATTTGCAGAATTCAATTCCAGGGAAGATCTTTGTCTTAATCTACTGGCCTTCCTTGTTCTGTTTCTGAGAGATCAGAAATTAAATAGTCTAAAGAAACAGGCAAGAATAAAGAAGGCCAAAGGGAGTTTCTTATTTACAAATGGGATATATCTTGGTTTTATAAACTATTTGAATTAAATACTTCTAAAACTGGAAGTTTGATGTAGCAAAATAAGGGGAATTCCAAATATCTGACAATTTTAAGACGCTAAAGTCTAATTTACTAAAAATGTTTAGTCACCAATGACTTTGTTATATAACTAAACACCTGCTACAATATCTAGTAAATACAAACTTGCTTTATGTATCTTAACAGACTCTGAAAAGCAGGGACAATTTTTCAGAAGGCTGAGAGAAATAATGGATATTTAAAACTAGACTAATTTAACTACTAAGTTTTATAGTGGTCCATGTTTTGACTTCATTCATACAAAAGGTAACATGTATATGACCTCTGCAATGGAATTAGTTCTGCTTTTTACCTCTGCAAGTAAAAGCAGACTTGGTTATTCACTATGGATACAAAAATATTCATGGTTGCTTTTGTGATAATTTTTCCCCCGCAAACTTAAGTATCTGCATTTGCATTCAAGTTTTGCTTTTATGTGCAGAACTTCTGTCTGGAGATGCATCTGCAAGCAGAATCTAGCACAAAATTGTTTGTATTCAAGAAATTCTTTGCATCTTCATGAATATCTGGGATAAGAATTTTGTACTTGGCAACATGCATAGAATGAATGGGAGCTGGACATGCAAATATCAGATGGAGTGTTTACTCAGGTGGCTTAGCAGTTTTTTGGAAAACGCCTTGTTGATAAGTATTTTTTTTAATTGCTGTTACAGACGTTTACAGCCTGGTGCAATTCCCACCTCAGGAAAGCAGGCACACAGATTGAGAACATTGAGGAGGACTTCAGAAATGGCCTCAAACTGATGCTCCTCTTGGAAGTTATCTCAGGTTAGCTAAAATAAAATTTTCTTGTATTTACAGCACACTAATTGAAACACTCTTAAATGAACAAAAATTGTTAACGATTCAAAACAGTGAAGACATACTCTAAGTAGACTGAAGGTGAGAGATGAAACACACTGTAAAGCAAAAACAGAGGGGAGAAGAAGCTCTGCTTTTTGCTTGTCTCCAAAATTTTCTGGTTTGTGCTTGTGTTCCAGGATATCAGAGTGTATCAGGGTATCATTGACATCACAGTTACAGTGTTGTTGGACAAACCAAAAACATTGAGGACCTTGTCTTAGCCCCTAACACTTAAAAAGTCTTTACACTTAGGTTACAAATTAATTTTATTCTGCTTTTAGCATAAACATTTTGCTTTGATTTTAATGACTTTTTTGGATGTATCAACGCTTTCAAAAGTGAGTGCCTGAAGCACATCTACATCAATATTTAGTCACAAATAAAAGGACTCACTTTTCAAAAGACTGGAAATCCAAGAACTTTTGCTAACTGATGTGAACTCACTATGTCCCTTTTGTTATGCATTATTCAGAGGGGCAGTCTCCAAGGTAAGATCAGAATGCCCCTTAATGGGAAGGGAATAGCTCAAGCTACAAACACACAGGACAGTTTAGATTTTTGCTGGAGATTTCAGTGTGGAAAGAAATTCTTCAAATGAGCATTCCTCATGGAATGGAGAATCTTTTTTGAAATAATTGTTCTTTGTGATAATTTGCAAAGATAATTTCGTTCAAACACATCAGCCCTATGCTCTGAAATGAACTGCTCTGCTGTGCTGGATGAGGTTGTTAAAAGCCATTCTTCTTGGTCAGATGTGCAAGGATGCTATGGCTGATCTGCTGGATAGAATCCAGCCTCTCTTTACAGTTGGGCTGTACAGATGAGCTCTGAGAACATTCTGCCTTCTTAATATTCAGCTACTGAAACAGACAGTAGAATGAACCAGAAGCGGAGTCAGAGGAAGTACGTATATTTTCCAGATGTTTAGGGCAAACAAAAATTTTTCTCTGGTTTTATTGCTATATCAGAAAGACCAAAATCAGATGCTTCAACATTTGAATTTTCTTTTCGGGGTTTGGTTCAAATCTCTTTGGCATTCTTTCAGAAAAATACCTGATAAAATAACTGCTGACTTTTAGGTACTGTTAGGGCACATCCACTTTTGATTTCTAATCACTTGTATGTCTGTAGCAAGGTGTATATAATAATAAACACATTAAATTTGTTGTTCTGCAGGGGAAAGGCTACCAAAACCAGACAGAGGGAAAATGCGCTTCCATAAAATTGCGAATGTCAACAAAGCTCTGGATTACATCGCCAGCAAAGGAGTGAAACTTGTGTCAATTGGTGCAGAAGGTATGTGACAGATCTTGACAGTGCACCTTACTTAGGCCACATTATAGAGCAGTCTGGTGGAGACCCTTGGCCACTTTATGTGCACTGTTCTCTACATATGGGTGCCTCAAAAATCCCTTAATGTTGGTTGCTGGACTGTATCTGTAAAAGGACAAGAGGTGGAAATTTTTGGACAATCCAATAATTTGATAATAATTAGATAGACTAAGCTTAGTGCTCATTTATACCCCTATCCAATCCCTTGGAGAGGGATAGGGATATAAATGAGCACTAAGCTTAGTCTGTCTCCAAGGTTAAATTGAATTGTCTGTGTTTCTGTAGGTGTTCAGATAATGATTTTTTTCTTACAGAACACTGTAGTTTTCCTGTATATTATTAAAAGTAAGGGACTCCTTTAGAAACCAGGTTGGATTCTAGGGTGTGCTTTATACAGTCTGGCATCTTTAGGAGATACTATTCAGACAAAACAAAGGCTGACATCACTGCTGAGTGGCTGGAGCCTACTCCCACTTTATTATGAGATTTTCTGCAGCTGTGTTTCTAAAATTCAGATGTAGAGTTAAGAGAGTGATCAAAAGAAACTGGTAGCTGGGGAGAGATTGAACATATGAAGAAAGTGGAGTGGGATGCTATTTACTAAAGTAATTGCTTTTTTATTGTTCTGCTGTTCAGGTAGCTAAGTACCAACATGTGGTTGGCTAGCTAGGTTCTGATAGATGTAAACTGAGCTAAAGAAGGCAGACTCTCACTGTAAGTGAACCTATGCCTCCCGAGGAGATTCAACTAATTATTTAAAAACGACAAAGGTGTGTGTAGAACATGTTGCTCCATGAAGATATTTGCATAATGGTTTCCATAGCCATTATCATACCAAGAATGTCGTGGCTAGCATGAAATCCAGCTATTTTTGATTCCATAGCCTCAATGATGTGCTTTCTGTGCTTTTTTTCCCCACTGTAACATGTCCTTAGAGCAAAATTTTGGCTGTAACCTCATTATGATGATTATAAGCACTCCTATATTCTACTGACATTTTTAGGCCTTTTTAGATTGATTTATGAGCCACTCCTTCCTGTTTGCAGATGTCTATGGGCTTATATGTATCCTTATTCTGGCTTCCAGGCCTTGATCCCAGGGAGCTTACTGTAATTGTGGATGGAACAGGAGATTCATTATGTGGGATAAGGGTATCTGTAGAAATAATGGAGAGATCTCTCAGCATTCATTGGTTTTACTATGGCTTGACCTAGCCTACTTGGTTCCTCAAGTATTGTTCACCAAATATGTTCAGTTTCTAGATCTAGAACTCAAAAATCTTAAGAAATGTGCTTCATGGGCAGAGAGTTTGTTTGAACTCACTCTTTATCTATTTGAGACTGAACTGGGTGAGTCACCTGAGTCCAAATCCATACCCATCTGTCTTTAGGCACATAACAGAGACCTTTTTTGGGGAATATATCAGTGGGTAGAAATGGGCAATTCCCACAGGCACTTCAGATCTCGTAAGAGCTCTACTGCCTTTCAGAGGTGCCTGGCTCCCTCCATCAGTTGTACAGACTGCTGGGGCACCTAGGCCCTTTGCTCAATTAAATGAAGTGGGATGGAAAAATATGGTGCTACCTTAAACCTCTGCAGTAAGGCTCTTCTGAGAGTGACATGGCATTGAATGGACAGCAGAGGGTACTGAAGAGACAATTTATGTGTGGAAATGAAAATTAAGAATACAGATGCCTGTTTGATAGCTGCTGAAGAAATGCTGAGATTACAGGAGCATGGAGCAAACGAAAGGTAGTTTCTGTCATGTCGGGCAGGAGACTCTGAGGCTTCCTAACCAAAACCAGAGTGTAGCAAAAGGAGTATCTTGTGGGACAGAGTGGTTGTTCTCTCTGATCACTGTTTGCACAAGTCTGGAGTATTTAAACCAAGATACATCAGCTCATATCTGTTCCGAGAGGAGCAAGCCAGCCCTCTGCACTCCCATCTTCCCTTATTTTGTCCTATTTATTGTTGGTCACTAATGCCAGGGTATTTAGGCTGAGGAACAGCACTTGAGCCTACTTTCTGTAGGCAAAGCATCTGGGATAGCTCAGATCAGATATTGAAAACATTTAAACTAACCCTGCTGTTCTCCTTAGCAGCAACTGGCATGGGCTCACCTCTGTGATTTAGGTGCTCTGTGATAATTCCCTTTGGAAGGTGGCAGGAAAAAGGGCAGTAACCTCTTCAGCTTTTCAGGCGCTTGCTGCAAGTTGACTGTCCATGCATCCAGTATTTGTTCTTGCATGTAACAGCAGGCCCTACCTAGTAACCCAAGAGATTAAGGTGATGGCTTTAGCTATTATTCCCGTTTCTGGAATACTCAATCTGTAAAATGGATGTATTAAAAGCAAAACCGAATTAATTATCATTTAAAAACCCCTAAGTTCTTAGATGGAAGCACGGGAGAAATATTCACAGCTGCTGTGATAGCTTAGGTGCAGAGAGGAACCCGTCATGGTAAGACATGTCGAGTATGGCCTGATGCCCACGTTAGATTACATCCATGTGGGCAGGAGCAGATAGATTCACGTGCCTTCCCCTCCCACTCTGAACAGGCTGAACACAAAGCCAGCTCTGGCACAGACGTGCTTAGTGCCCTGTTAAGTTTACTGCATCCCTTCTACTAAATTTGTTACCTAAGGCACAGTGTTGTGCTGATGCAGCAAAGCAGTATCACATCTGACTGGGTATGGTTTCACAGTGTGGGACCTCTGGCACCAGTGTGTGTTTAAAGAGTCCCTGTGCCCCCTGGAACTGCATTCTTGCTCCCACACTTCACAGCCCTGCCCTCTCACTTGGGCTGACAACTGTTGCTGTAACTCTGCTGGAGACTGGATCAGCAATATGATCTGTTTTTAAAACACACTCCACTTTTTTTTTTCTTTTGTTACATTTTTCAGCGTTGTTGACCGGGCAGTCATTATAGTAGGTTGGAGTGAATGTCAGAAAGGAGGCAGAGCACAGTCTCCTTAAGTTCGTTTTGTTATCGAAGTCTACAACCCCTTAACTCTCTGCCCCTGTGTGTGAGCACGGGGCACGTGGGCTTGCCTGCACCCGTCTGTTTGGGCATTCTCTAAGTTACATGGGTGCTTGGAATACTTTTGAATTTCCAAAGCATGAAAGTTTTGTATCTAAATCTGCTGAGGATCGTGTTCCATTATCTGACATACTGAATGGTGAAGAGCACTTAGGCCCAAGGGGAACAGCTGGCATTTAAAATGGGGCCTCAAAATGGTGATTCCTGTGGGACATCAATACAAAAATAAAATTAGTACTTATAAGGGTTCAGGGATATTCTTTGAAATCATCATTATTGTTCTGAGCCCTATTCTCTGGGCTGTCTGTGGAGTGGATAGAGCTGATCACTTTTAATTGTGATGCTGAGCAAGAGGCAAATTTATCTACTCTGACCTGTCTTGTCAAAGAATCTCTCTCTCCACTGGTCATGAAATGAGACTACAGAGTCAAGAAGCTAAAATTAAAAACTGGGAAAGTAATCCTTATGAACCATTCACAATCCAGGACTTAGAAGTTTTCCCTTAAGTTTTAAAAATTGCAGTAACTCCATTTGCAAGGTACTTGCATCCTGAATGAAATTAACTAGATATGGAGAACCACAAAACACAAGTATCCTGTTAATTGGAAGTACTTCTATATTGCTTTTCTGGGAAGTGGGAAAAATGCTAAAGACCAAATGATCTGTGAATCTGCTATAAGAAGGTTAGAATAAAAAATAAATTAACAAATAAAACCAAAGCAGAATAAAAAAAAAGAGACTAAAACCATTGAGAAATTGCTTTGCTTTACTTTTTCCCTAGACAGTTTTTATTGTTTCCCCTCATTTTTTCTTCTCTTCTTTTCTGCCCTCATCCCCAGAAAGCTGTAGCTCTGTGTATGTGACAGGTAGGAGCTATATTCCAGCCAGAGCAAACAGGCAGTGTGAAAAAATTAATGAAGTCTTCTATTGACCTGTAGAGGGAAATTATAGGAATGAATCAAGACCTTTTTGTCACTGATACTTTTCAATATTTTAGCGACTTTGTTTTTCTTGTGTGTCTTGTATAGGAGTCTTTTTTGCTGTTGTTGTTTTACCCTAGCAGTTTTATGAGAAACCAAAGCTGGCAAATCACTTGAAAATCCTCCTGAGGCACAACACAGAAAATTCCCTCTCTTGCTCTTTCATTCTGTATGTGTGCACATATGGATATGTAAATCAAAACAACGATGTAGTGATTATGCAAATCTATTAACTGATTGCCTGAGAATCAGCAATGCCTCTTGAGTATTTAAATACATTTATTTTACATTTGAAGAAATTTGTCTTTACTGTATATACATATCAGACATCTGATCAAAATAGTGAAGTGACTTGACTTCCCCCAGGAGGAGGGAAGAAAGAGAAGTAGCTACATGCTCTAATTGCCATTTGGTCTTTTTTTTGTCTGGAAGGGTTTTGTTTTGAGATTTGAGGTCTTTCAGGGCCAATAAGGCAGGATGCATGGAAGGCAGGCAGAGTGGTATAAGAAATCTGGAAAATTAGTGTAGGATCCAAAGGGGAAAGTGGGAAATTAGTCATTTATATATAAACTTGAATTATCATACTAACAAAATAAGTATAGGGTAGTGATGGGTTACATATTTCCTATCACATTTGTTAATTCCATAGGTTCAAATGACAGCTTGTGTCACGTCCTACTGCAATTTAACACGTATCTCTAGTCTCAGAGACAGCAGCTGCTCTTGTTCTGTAAAAATTGCCCCTGGATTCAGGCAATTTTAAGTAGCAGAGTGACTGCATTTTCTGCTGGCACCTCTATTGGCATTTGATGTTAAATTGAGGAAATTCCTCCTGCTGCAAGTTCCTCCTGCTCCTTGCCCAGAACACCAGTGGGCCCCCAGGCAGGCACAGCTGCTTCACTTCTTGAGAAAGGCTGGAGGTGACTTTTAAGTAGGGGAGCAGCTGGTGCCTTCCCTGCTCCACTGCTCTTTCGGTGTGAGGTGACAGGAAAGTCAGTCTGCAGTCCCATCTCCTCCCTTCCCAGTGCTGCATCCTCCTTATAGTCTCACTATGTTTTTCTGAGCCTCTGGACTGACTTTTGAGAAGGATTTAACGTTACCACCACACTTAAGTGATCTGGCAGTACATTTTGGTGTTGAAAAATTTAAAAGGTATCGCTTAATTACAATGTGGGAGCACTGGTTTCTGACCCAGCTTGTGGCAGGGATTCCCATGTTCCCTGTGTTATAGGTAGTCTCAAGCAGTCTTGGAACAAATTGAAACCCCAGAGGTAAAAAAAAACCCCATTTGATATTAAAGATAGTTAAATGTGTGTATGCTTCAGAGCTGTGAGGCATTGCAGGCTCGTGGCCGTGGTTCTGACCAGCTTGGCAGGAAGCTGTGTGGCTCAGTGTCAGGAGGTGCTGTGTCTCTTGAGCTGTTCTTCATGTCTTGTCTGGGCTGACACTAGAGGTAAATTCTCAAACATATCTAAATAGTATAGGGGAAATTCTGAGTACCATTTTATTAAAACCAATACTGCTAATGTCCTGTAGTTTCTTAAAAATTGGGGTAAGACCCCAGTGTTTTTTGGTTCTGTTGTATGTGAAGACTGTTAATACTGATACTGTTCAAACTTTCAGTATTTCCCTTCATGTTGTCTCTAAAACATCATCCTAAAAGGTAAAGATTTGAAACTGTTACAACTACCCTGAGAGAAGCCTTTTAATATGGAAGGACTGAAATGACCTTAACCTCAGTAACCTTCAGTCCTACTGACAGAGTAGCACAAGCATGAGTTTGTTGAAAAATGAACCCAGGTGAACAAAAAATGATAGTAAAAGTGTAATTAATTTATTAGTTACAATGTATTATTTATAGAAATATATGATTAAATAAGATGAAATTGAAAAAACCTTTTAAATACTACTGCTATATCTATTTTTCACCTTAGAAATTGTGGATGGCAATGTGAAAATGACACTGGGTATGATCTGGACTATCATCCTCCGTTTTGCTATTCAGGATATTTCAGTGGAAGGTAAGAGTAATACAATTATGTTAAATAATTAAGAAATTTGTTTAAAGACACTTTTAAATGAATTGTGTATAAATGAGAGGAGTGTTTTAAAAATAATTTTTTTTCACAGAAAATGATACTCTAAGTTCTCTTCCTGGTGACAAAATGAATTTCTGGAGGGAAAATTATTTACTGTCCTTATCTTGACAGAGACCTTGAGCCAGCTTTCTAAGTGCAGAAGTTCAGGTCATGTCTCTCAGCTACAGAGACAGAAACATGACTATGTTTCTGAGCTGTACCCTTTGTGTTTGGTTCTATTTCCAACGTATATTTTTAGTGCTGTTCATTTGTCACGTTCTTTGAACATAAGTATTATCTGATTGTATCCCTCTTCTTTCTGTCTATCAGTTTTTCCTCTCACTGTTTCATAATTTTTTTTCTTAACTCCCACTTGGTAACTGGCTCCAAAAAGCATGTTGTTACAATACTCTTTAAATCAAGTGTATGCTTTGATAGTCTAGAATTCTAGAAACTAATCTCAATTTTCAACAAAAGTAAAATTATTTCAAACTCTGCATATTGTCCTGCCCACATAATTGGTGGGATATTAAATGTGGACCTAATGGTTTATTTAATAATTTCTGACCTTTACTTATGCACTCAGATGCCCATAGGGTTCAGATAATAAATGTGTCTTTTGGGCACTTAAACCTCCCCATAAACAAATGAACTGAGACTACGAGCATATTTCATGTAGGCACCAACACAATCTTTTATGTCTATTTGCATTATATTTTTATTGGGTACTTTTCTCCAGTGTACAGTCTGCTGTCCAAACAATATAATTCCTTCCATTTCTAACATCTCAGAACTTCTGTGCAGGCTGAGACTCTAATCGTAACTGACCTCTGTATTTTAATGAAATTCCAGTAGTCCATTTATATGAACATCTTTTAGGATTAAATGTTGGTTTATGCCATTCAGTTTCAGGTGGCCAACCATATTTAAGATGAAAAGAAATTCATTACTTGAGCACTTTTAAAATTTTTCCTTTTTTTTTTACTTCCTTGTGTCTTTTACAGAGACCTCTGCCAAAGAAGGGCTGCTGCTGTGGTGTCAAAGGAAAACTGCTCCTTACAGAAATGTGAACATTCAGAACTTCCATCTTAGGTAAACTTCCATTATTTCAAGAGGTAGAAGCAATCTGAAAAATGTTATGTCAAATTTTCCCCATAGTTGTGTAGGTATATATTTGATCAGAGAATTTTGCTCTTCACTGTTGAGTGAAGGTCACTAGACCTTTTTCAAATTCTCCTGCTCTATCTTCAGAGTGTTATTTTGATTAGTCTTTAGCATTATTTACTATGACTTCCAGAGTTACTATTTGAAAGAAAAAGATCCTGCTATCTGGAATGACCACATTACATTTTAGAGGACCTTTGTATTATATGGGAATTCCTGAGTACTGTAGCATAGTGGCAAATGACTGCTTTCAAATGAGAGCCACAGAGAAGTTCTTCTGCCAAAAAGACCAGTGTGTTGAGCATGAGACTATCTCATTATGATGAATCAGCCTTTATTATTTTGCAATGTACATTACTATAAGGAGCATAAAATGCACTTAGTACATACACAACAGCAGCAACATTTGTTTACAGAATCAGTCTCATAACCTAAGTTGGAAAATTTAGTGAAGCTTCAGCCTTGTGTTTCTGTGTTTTCATTAAGAGCTAGAATGGCAATTCCAGGCCCTATACAGACTGCCTGGTTTGGGGATTTCTCTGGGCTAGTTTCTGAATCTGTGCCACTGGCCTACCTCATTAAAGTACATGACTTACCATTTGCACTGTTTAACCAGGTGATCTTCCCTTCCCTGAAACCCTTCTATTATTTAAAACAAGAGCTCTATATTAGTGTTTTGAATGAATTCTTAATGGGTAGTACCTAAAGCACATTTAGTGACAGAGAAGATACAGTTCACACATACATTCACATACATACACATACAAGATAAGAAAACTTTTTCTAATTTACAGTGCCTGTATTGCCTTTCAGAGATCTGAAATTTGTTACGTGTTACTTTCCTAGAATATGCAAATATATATTAAGTAGAACTTTTTATGGATTGATGGTATACTGTAAGTTACAGTGTCAGAATCTTAGTGTATATATGTACATACACTGGTCTGATACTTGATATGGGGAAAACATCTTGAATGGAAGTACCTTGATTTATGTTTGGGTGGATTGACTCTTTATTTTACACCTTTTGGAAAAAGAAAAGTAAATTGTTTGGCGCTCAGTTTGATTTGGTTTTATGTTCTAGATGATTTTATATTATACAATGTAGGTATATTCTGCTTGATTTTGTTACTTTTTTTTGAAGATGGCTCTGTTATTTGAAGGACCTACCCAGACATTTCAGTAGTAGGGATTTTAACAGTCTTAACATGCTTAGGCTCACACAATTACTGCCCAGGACAAGACCTGAAACCCTAAGTCCCTGTGATTGCTTCAAGTGTTTACATAAAGTATCTTTCAGAATAATTGCTTCTGGCTGAAAGGAACCTCTCATAATCTTTCCAAAAATATGTGATTTGTAGCTCCATTCATTTCCTGTTTTTGCCACAAAAGGTAGCAGGTCTAAAGTCAGGGTGAAGTGTAAGAACTCAGACCAAAGCTGTCATATGTGTGAAGTGTTTTAAATAAACTGAGCTGATTTATGATTTCTTACTTCTCTGAGCACATGGTTGTGTCAGTAATATTCTCAGAAATAACAGAGGAAAAGCCTCTTGCTTCAGCAAATTCATGTAATTGCAGGTTTGCTCTCCTTTTATTTTTTCAAAAATGCTTTGTGAGTGTAATGGGTGATGATGCACTTTCATGGATAAATGTGTCCTTGAGCTGTCCTAGAACACATGAATTAAGCAATTGAAATCAGGGACTGTTGCACAAAATGGACATTGCCTAGAAAGTATATGAAGTCTGCATGGAGTATACCTTAAGTGTGTATGGACTGTAAGAGTAAGATATGGAGTAAGGTATGTACTATAGTTAAAGGAGTACAGTAACAGAGCAGCTCAGAGAGAGTTGGCAGGACATAAGTTCAGGATTTGGCAGAATTCCTGCTTTAATTTAAGCCTTGAGCAAGGATCAAACTGTAAAATGCCATGACTTTATTAACTAATTTTTTTCCATTTTATTTTTTGTTGTAAAGCTGGAAAGATGGCCTTGGATTATGTGCACTTATCCACAGACACCGACCTGATCTTATTGACTACTCCAAGCTAAATAAGGTCATCAGTCTGGGTGGTACAGCATGCTGTCCTGCAGTGATTTGGCTGGCTTCTGGTTTGCTTAGCATGTTTTCTAAAGACAGGTTGAGGAGTGCATACTAATTCTGACTGACTTTCTAAGGTCCTTCCCAAAAAATCCTCAATGACACAAGGGAGAGGACCTCCTGACTGTCCTGTGTACTTTCCTTCCCATTGAAATGACTTCAGCATTTAATTGCAAATAATCTGGCCCTCAGATTCTGGCAGTTGATGAAGTCTTTACACTGCCCAATATGGATGTGAAATCAAATACATTGGAATTATCCATTTACTGCTGATAGTATTGTCCATCCTGTTTTTATCTGGTGTAAATGACTGTTGATTGCAGACTAGTAAACAATGACATGACAATTAATCCTAAGATTCCTTAGAACAAACACTACTCTTGCTAATTAGGAGTACACAGTAAATTACTAGTCTTACATATTCAGAAAGCATTCACTGATTCTCAGATTATACTTCTACCTATACTTCCAGACAGGTGGAAGCAAAACTGATAACCTTAGGTAGTACCTCATGGGGATTAAAAGCTATTTTATTACTGTCTGCTACTTATGGCAAAATGCATGTTTTCTAAAAGATACTTAGGTTTGGGAGGGAGAAATGAGGAATGAGCAGTAATGTCAGAATTTCTTGGTCTCATTACTGAAGGAAAAAAACGTAGAAAGAAGTGTAGAATGTCAGGTCTCAATACATACATGCTGCTTTCTCCTCTCTGGAGTGAATGCTTCTTGAGGTCTCATGTGGACACCAGTGCAACAGAAACCTTAATCATGGTTTTAATCTGTTGTGTGCAACTTTGCATTGATGAGAGTGGTAAAACATCAACTGTATTTTTCTATTCCATGCCCTTTCATTGCAAATTGGTTTACTGGTGGAATCAATTGTTATTAGAAAGTCGTTGGTGAAGAATAGATAAATGAATGAACTGAAACTATTTTAAAACAGTCTGCTTTATATGTTTATATGTTCAATTTATGCCAGAGTCCCTGAAATGTGCAGTAATGAAAATTAAATGAACTTAGTACTGAACACATAAGATCTTAATTTAGGCAACTGTTAAGATAACTTCAGATCTGAACCAATGGGCAAAATCTTAGCCACCAATACCAGCTTGTTGTCCAATTCTGTATACAACCTTTCCTACAGATAAACAGAGTAACGGAATGACTGAGCTACCTGTCTCTATGCACATGTGCTTATTATGCATGGCATGAACAGAAGTGAGTTTGATTGAATCTGTGCTTTGAAGTGTGGTATGCAGCACTAAAGAACATCACAGTTAACTGTCCCATAGATGAGAGCTGAGAAAAGGGAACAGAACATAAGCAGGTCTGCTTCAATGTTTCTATTTTCCTCTTAGAGGTTTCCAAAATAAGAACAGGTCAGGTTTCAAATTGAGGCTGAGCTGTTGCACGTAAAGCACTTGCAGAAAAAAAATCCTAAAATAGATCTTGCTTTTCTGGCCTGGCTGTGTTTGATTGACTCTTCATTTTGGTTACATTAACAGCTGTCTTGGTGTCTTGTTTCTTATCGCCTGCATGCTGTCCTTTCCTTTTCTCACCAATATGTTTTGTGTGAACTTGTAGCTGGAAAGATGGCCTTGCTTTCAACGCCCTTATCCATAGACACAGGCCTGATCTCCTTGACTATGCCAAGTTAGATGAGGTATTTCTTTACCCGTAGCAGAGATTTTTAGTTACTGTGGCTTGTAGTTCTGTTTTAAAGGATGGGTGATGGAAATCTCCAATTATTCAGAAGCTGCTATGATTTTAAAGCAATTCTTTACCAGTGGAGCACTATTTACTCATGCATTTAGTACCAAGCACACAAATAGGAGGTACTCATCACTCATTCATAAGCAAAGTGCTTTAACCTAGTCAATAGGTCTCACTTAGATTTACTGTCTTTTTTACTTTGATTTTACAAAATCTGTGCTGTCTGTCTGAGCTGTGCTCACTGCTTCCTCTCTCTCCTACAAAAACCAAAATCTCAAAACCAGAGGAAGTGCTTGAATTTCCACAGCCCTAAAATTCCACTTATAGAGGCATTATGGACTTTTATTTCCAAGCCCAAACTGGCAAGTTTCACTCCTTCTGGAGAACAGTTCTGCCTGTGCTTGCTTCTTCTCATGCATGCACCTAACCAGCAGAGAACTCCATGGAAGCCATATCCCTGTGATGTACTGTGTAGTGGGTATAAAACAGGCAGGGCTAACTCTGTGTTGAACAGTCTCATTTAGCCTGCTGATCCAGTGGCATTTAGTGTCTGTATTGCTGCTGTACTTCATTCAGAATTAGCTCAGAACTGAGTGTCCACTGTTACCTGTGTTCACCTCCAGAATGCATTTTCAGTAGAGTTCCAGTGGTAGATACCAGCTTAATAAGTTTTCTTTTGAAAACATAGCAGCAGATGGACCAGAAGTTCATCTACCTAGACTCTGTTTTTTGAAGAACAATAGTTGTGACTCCAGTTTACAGTTTGGAAAAACAGAAGCTAAGTTTTAGTGTATCTACTCTAGTCTTGCTTCAAAGAAAAACTTCTATCTTTGACTCACTGTATTTTTTTCTTTAATGCAGGATGACCCCATAGGGAATATCAATCTTGCCATGGAAATTGCTGAAAAGCATTTGGATATCCCAAAGATGCTGGATGCAGAAGGTGAGAGTTATACCTTACTGAAGTTTATGTTGCTTGTAATCAGGACACAGTAAAATTTCTTTTATTTTTCTTTTTCCTAGCAGGTTTTTAGTATTCCTTCCATATGAATCATAATGTAGGAACCTACTTCATTTTCAAAAAATGTTTTCACTCCTTTCCCGCATGCATTGGATAATTTCACTCACTTTTTGCTTTGTTATTTATTGTTTGTTAATGTTTGCATTTATTATAGTGCTTTGGACCCTAACCTCAGCACATGGCCCCACTGTGTTGAGGTAAAATGCAGGATCAAAAGTTAATCCTTGCTTTTAATAATTCAAATTTAATAAAGGGAAATATAGCTGTTAGCAACTTAAAGCATATTCAGTTTTTAAACGTTTAAGTGAGGGGCCAAAAATAGAAATAGTAGAAGTACTTTCAAAGCTTTCAAAATATACTAACACATGCCTCACCTCCTCTGAAAGAGAGCTAGGTTGAGGGAAGCATTTTTTTGGTTCATAACTTTTTGCAGTGATACTTTTAACAAATAATTCATGTGTCTCCAATTATCTTGAGAGTTTCCTGAATTTCTTCAAGATAACCAAACTTTTGTACTCTGGGCAAAAAATGCTGCCAAACTACTGGAATTTGCCTACATTAGTTCAAAGTGTTCTCCCCCAAGAATGGAGACTCAGCTCTGGTGGCTCGTCAGTAGAGCAGTGATAACACAGGAATTATCCAGAGCACTCAAACTGACTACACCTGCTCCTCTTGAAGTCTTCTTTTGGGAAGTTAGACAAGATGATTTGGAAAATCCAGGCTGTAACCTCTTCATTGAAGAGTAGTTTCATTTGCATGCTTTAAAACAAATTGTTTTCATCTTTTGAACTGCAATTCCCCTTTCAAGCACTACTTAATTATTTTGCTCTGAAATACTGTGCAAGGAATAAACAGAGAAGTGCTGTCCCCTTGCCACTGAGCAGCTTTCTACATTTTTTTCCTTTTCTCTTTGTAGTCAATATAAGAAACCTTTTATTTTCCTCACCAAATTTTCTGCACATTCTACTCCTTATCTTGCTATTCTCCTCTTGGCAGGGGCGAAGCTAATGAAATTTTATTCTTTCTAATACCCTTTAAGTATTCATGGTCACTTTTTACCATCTTTACTTCCACTGTGCTCTCTATGGAAACTTTGCAAAGTTTTGTTCACAGCTACATAAAGTAGTTGCAAAATCAGTAAATATATTGGTCCTGAATCTAGAAATATCACTGTTAACATTAGAAATTTTCACTCAGTCCAGGGTCTTTTGAAGTCAGTATCTTCCCACTCCTTACACTGACAGGAATCCATGCAGCTTGCACTAGGATCATTCATTACTCAGCCATAACTGCTGTAAAAACACCTTTTCCTGCCTTTCTCTGTTAAGTATTGAAAAGGTCCATTTTTACCCATGGATGCATACCTTGATTGCACCCACTTTATATTTTCACTCTCCTGCCATGGTAGGGACAAAGCTATTAGCCAGCCAAGCCAAACCCTCCTGTGATTTATGCTATTAACTAAAAAGATGGGCTGGCACAGGGATTGCAGGGCTGCTACTATCCAACTTTTCTTAGCACAAATTGTATTTCTGGACTGCAGGAGTTGTACAGGTTCCCAGTATATGCCAGTACCCTGTCAGCCACAGGGACCCTGTGCTGATACACACTGAGTGCAGTTCTGGTTTGTGACTGTCAGTGGCTGTGTTTAGCTCTGCAGTAATTGCAGTGATTCAGATGAAGTTGCTTTGGAGTGTCAGTGAAGCTGAACCCAGTAGATCTGCCAGCCATGCCATCTGCTTGGAAGTTTCCACAAACCAGAAGGTAGCAATACCCTTCTGTACAGTCTCAGCCTTCAGATGTTTTGCCATTTCAGGGAGAGTTGTATCTTTTGTGTTTGCTGATTCCTAAAGCTTAGGTGGCTTTGCACACGTATCAGTAAACAGGTGCAACCTGAATAATTATGTATTTATTTGGAACCCTTACAGCACTGAGGTGGAACCATTAGCATAATCAGATGAAAGTACCTTGTGAGAATTTCTGAGCAGTTAACCCTCTTCTCTCCACACAGATGTAGTAAACACTGCCAGACCTGATGAAAGAGCCATTATGACTTATGTTTCCTGTTACTACCATGCATTTGCTGGTGCTCAGAAGGTGAGATTGTAGATGGATCAGATCTCATCCTTCACCTTCTGTCTTGTTTTTTTTCAGCAATTTTTCCTTTTCTGATCTTTTCCTCACTAGTTACTAGAACAGCATCTTAGAGCAGAGCTCATTTCCTGTCGCCTCTTTTCTCTGCAAGCGCAGTTTTGGTAGAGCCAGTAGTAGTCTATCCATTTGTTCCATAGAAACAAACCTTCCTGTCTCATCTTTCTGCACATTTACTAATAATATCCAGTAGGTTTTTGACAGCTAGTTACTGAATGGGAGAGGATGATATTCCCTTTAAATGAATTTGTGTGCATTCATTTGAAGCACCATTAAAAATGTAAGATGAAAATAAGCTCAGAGTGAAAAACAATAGTAGAATTCCATCTTTCTTCTCTCTGCTGGATATTATTTCTGCTACAGATGTCAAAATCATCATAACATGCTCAGAAAATAAACCCTTCTCTTATGCTTTCAGGATTGTTTATAAAATGTTAAGTGCTTAATGGTAAGTACAAACAGCAACATCAAATGATGCTACTATGCAAAACAGACACAGAAACATGTATAGACATCTCAAACAAGCTCTGGAATCATGTCCTAAAGAAAAGAAGGAAAATTCTAAAAAGTAAGGTGGTTTGGAGTTGGGTATACTTCAGGTATTGGTAATATAAAAAATACTGGTAGATAATGCTAACGTGCAAATTCCAGAGAACATCTCTCCAGACTGAAATGTATTCTGCCTTTCCTGTGTCTTAGTCAAAACCCCCACAGTTTAAGTCACCAGACATATGTGTGCCAGGTCTTAAGCAGACAGTAATGGTAAAATTAAGGTTGCTCCCCATATGACAATACTGCTGGATCAAGCTTAATTAAAAAAAAAAATCCTCCTCTTTGTATGAGCTTATACTGAATTTTTAGTGTACTTTTTATTCCATGAGCACCCCTGAATCTAACAGTAAATTTATTACAGCTTTGTAGAATTGCTCGAATACAGAGCTAAGGACAAGAAAACAGTAAGAAGGACATGAAGTTATGCATTTATTTATTCATCCTATTTTCTACTCCTCGACTCCTTTTTTTCTTGTTTTATTTTAATTTCTCCCCCCTCTTGTAGATATTGTGAACACTCCCAAACCTGATGAGAGAGCTATCATGACATATGTGTCCTGCTTCTACCATGCTTTTGCTGGAGCAGAGCAGGTATTAATCAACTGTCCCTTCAGGTTGCTGTGTTTTTTGATTGGTTGTTTCACATTTCCACTAGTTTATTTTAAAATAACCCGCAACTAATTTAGTACTATGTGGTTTTAATTAACATTTGCAAGTATTACTATAGCATTAATATTTGTTTTTAACCAACTCTCAAACCTGTTTTAGTTAAATGTTATGTAACAAGTTAACTTCATTAATTCAAATAGACATTCTGTTTCTAATTTTCAGTCTTTATTTGGTAATTTTAAGGACTGTTTCAGAAAAAAATGATTTGAAGATATTGTTAAGTGGAGTTGTTGCTTGTTGCTACAACATTTTATGTGTTCACTACATAAAAGAATGCTTGAATTTGGAGACTGAGACTTATGCTGAGTAATAATTTAGGGCTAGATTTTCAAAGATTCCTAAAGATACAGAAAGGCACAGAAAACATCCAACACAGTCATTGGGCCTGGTTCTCACTGAAGCCAACAGAATTATTTGTGGATAAAAGTACTAGTATAAAAGGCATGAACATCAGCAGCCAACCTGTCATCGATGGGATATTCACTTATAAATGTGGCATTTCCCTCTCTTCTCTTTCATACATTTCTAGCCTACAAATGGACATAATCCAACTTACATTACCAAAAAAACCAACAAACCTTTAGAGTAGTTGATATTTTCCCTTCATGCTCAGGACTGAATTTCCCTTCCTGTCTGCTAGGTTGCCTGTACCTTACCACAGCACAGCTACGCTGTTGCACTCTCTCATTCCTGGGTATGAAGGTTTTGCTATTCATACAAAAGGGGAATTCCAAGTACTCTGTAACACAGGAGTCTACATGGATATTTATTTGATTAGATATATTCCAGAGTCATATTTGTATGAAAGTATTGCTCTATGGTATCAAGTTAGTAAATTTTAAATATGGCAGAGCTACACAGAGCCTTCACATATAAATTTGTTGGGAGGCATGAAAAGATTTGCTGTCAGTGGTTGAGCTGCACTTATTCCCAAGGGTATATGTACATATGATATGCAGATATAGAGTGGTCTGAGACTCCTGCATCACATGTGGTGTCTTTCCAGTGTGGCTAACAAATCTAATACTTTTTGGATGTGACTTAAAAAAATAACCTAATAGGATATCTTTAAGAATGGCCTAAAAAAATGGCCATTGTCTTTAAAAAGAAAAGATTTATTAGGCAACTATATAATAAGGCTTCATTGTACAAGGGGACCTCTGTGCTCATCTGTGCCTCATTCAGGCCATTGGAATCCATGGCTGCAGAAGGAGGAAAAATGAGTACCTAAGCAACCTAGGAGCATAAATCACCAACTATAAAAGAATGTGATCTTTTATTTGCAGCAGCCACATTCTCTCTTTCTCCAAGCCTATACCTTTCTCAGAATGTGTTTATGAACATGTCCTGTTTCTTTGCTGTGTGTTACAGGCCGAGACTGCAGCTAACCGGATCTGTAAGGTGCTTGCTGTGAATCAGGAAAATGAGAGGTTGATGGAAGAGTATGAGAGACTAGCAAGTGAGGTAAGGATGCTCTGTCTGTAATGTGGTGACAACAATGTTCGTGAGATATCGAAAGCTGAAAGATTCGTGCACTCTCTTCAAGACAGAAAAGTGGAGACACTCTAAATCTCTCAGTGGCAGGTTACAAAGCCCACTTGCCCAAGATATCAAGTTTCAGGTGACTCCTTTGCCACAGACTCCCTGTGTGACTTTCAGCAAGTCAGTCAGTGCCCAAAAGGGTGTCTTGAGGATTGTCATCCGTCTGCCCTAAGACTTCCTGTCTCTCTGATATTCAAAGTCAGCCATCCTTGACCACATGTGGAACATACCAGATCAAGCAAGCCCCTTGGCTTTGTGTACTGCACACCTGGAGAGGGTCTGTCGGGTTGTTCACAATTCATCTGTGAGCAAGGACAGCAGAATGTACAGATGAATATGCTCCTCCTGTCCTTTTCTTGTTTAATGGCAAATCTGCTGAGCAGGACTACAGATGTACAGGGCACAAATGAGAGCTCTCTTATCTATTATTGCTTAACCTGCAAAAACATGAGATCACAGCACTACTTTCTGTATCTCAATTTGCACCAAGGGCCTTCTGAGTGAAGATTTTTACGTGACCTGAGGCTGGTTTCTGTTCTGATCCCATAACTATGAAACACCAAGATCAATACTTTTGAAAGTGGCAGATGATATTGGGTAACTCAGATTTTGAGTAATTAGAGACACCTTAGATGTGTGTTAATCTTTCTGAAAATCAGGTTATTTCTAGAAATACCTGGAATATCTGGGCAAATTTGCTATTTGTATAAAGCAATACAATATAAAAGTATTGTTTAGCTTTGCATATCTTGTGCTTACCATTAAGGCATCAGTACCAACTGAAGTCAATAATATTAAAATGGAACAAACTTAATTAAGATTTGTATGTTCAATATAATCTTTTTTTGGTTGTTTTTCCATTGCCTTTATTTGACTTGTTTATGTTGGTTTGAAAGCTTTTAGAATGGATTCGCCGGACAATTCCTTGGCTGGAAAACAGGACCCCAGAAAAAACAATGCAGGCTATGCAGAAGAAATTAGAGGATTTCCGGGACTACCGCCGCAAACACAAACCTCCCAAAGTCCAGGAGAAATGTCAGCTGGAGATCAATTTCAACACCCTGCAGACAAAACTGAGAATCAGCAATCGGCCAGCTTTCATGCCATCAGAGGGGAAAATGGTTTCAGTAAGTAAAGGAGGCATCAATATTCTGTTTACTTTACCAATAATCTCCCAAAAATGCCAATGTGAAGGATTGAAAGGCCATTCTAAGTCATTCTCAGAAACATCAGTTCACTGTACTTTTTCAATACCAAACTCCTTTTACACATTCCCTTTTGTTCCAGAATCTTGCTTTCTAATAAGCATGCTCCTGCCTCATGAAGGCTTTCCCAAAAGCAAATTATCTGGAGATACAAGATGATGTAGAGCTTCCTTTGGGAGTGTTATCAATACTTGTGTATCATTGAGCCAATGATTGCTTATTTAAGCAAAACTCAGTGGTTTCACTGACATTTTAGTCATCAAACAGACATTGCTCAATACATGTTTCTACATTTTTTCTATTCTGCTTTTTCTCTTATGTCTATGAAGATAAGAATAGTCCATATCAAGAATTCTCATCTGCTGATAAGTACTGTGACTTGACTGTGGGTCAGAACATTTCTTGTGGAATATAGCAAAGCTGTTTCTGTACTCTATTCTATCATTGTGTTTTGTTGTTCATGAACAAAAAAAATTGCTCTCTCTGATAAGAGTTACTGTCCACTTCCCATATGCACAAAATAAGGGCCCTGTTACTTCAGCTTCCCACTCATGTCTTTGAGTTTGCAAGGAAGCTCACAAAACTTTGTGTACCACAGAAGGTGAAATTAATTTGTGTTCCAGGTAAAATATGCACCAAATCCTCTTGATACTAATTACTTTGCTATTGTCAACCTGCAAAAGCAAAGCACTTTCATTTCGATAACAGACAGATATGTTATAAAAGAACATACACATTGTAAAATGGGAGGTAAAAGCAATATATTGTGAAGACATTGGACCTGTAGCCATGCTTGGAAACCATTTCTATAGGGGCTTCTTTCATGAACCCACCTGAATACAATGCACTGTGAGGAGCAGGTGTCTGCACTAAAACACAACTGCCTGACAACATTTTCTATGATTCTGTGATTTTACAAAATCTGAACATAAAAACTTCTCTTTTTGAAGCCAAATTGTAAATGAATCAAAAATCTGTAAGTTTAGATAAAAAGAGATTATAGTTTCATCCATCTCTCCCATGTATTCTCTTCACAGGATATTGCCGGCGCTTGGCAGAGACTTGAACAAGCTGAGAAAGGCTATGAAGAGTGGCTGCTGAATGAAATACGGCGACTGGAAAGACTTGAACACTTGGCTGAGAAATTTAGGCAGAAGGCTTCCACTCATGAACAGTGGGCATATGGTGAGGAGAGATGGCTTTTAACATTTTTAGTATTTTAATGTTCAAAGTTGAACTGTCAGTGCTGAGTATTTGCCAGCTACAAACTCACTCATAAGTAGTTTGGACAATTTCAGACAATCTAAAATAATAACAGATAAAATGTCAGGTTTTGTTGGCTGTAGTCACGATCCTAACTTGTTGGCCTGTTGCTAATGAGATGTAACTGTAAAAATCCTACTTGAGGTAGTGACTCAAACTTAATGGGAATATTCTGCATTTGAATAGAGGCCATTACTGCTAATGTATTCCTACGTAGCTGTACACCAGCAATCCAACCAGGAATGCTGTCATACCTCTGGCTGAGTGTGACATTATTAACAGAAGTATTCTGAGTTTATTATTATTTGGTCATCATGATGTTCTGAATAGTCCAGATAAACTATGTGATACTGGAACTTGTGTCTGCTTTTCTCCAAACCCTGGGTTACACGCCATTTATGGTTCTGGCTTTTAATGGTAACCTAACCTTACTGTAGTTGTGACACCTGTCGGGCCTTACAGTGGCATTCAGTTTTGTTGGGGACTATTACACAAAGGTCTGCTCTATCATCCTGATGACTCTCTTCCTGTTTCTGCCATGCTTCTGGCTTTTTCCAGCTAGATTCTTTTGACACTGTGAAGGTGAATCAGAGTCCATCCTCTAACAGAGTTGCTGGAAGCATGCAAGGCTGTAAATGGTTGCCAAGCAGATACTAGAAGGGAAACTACAGCATTTACCAGCCCTGAGAGCTGATTTTCTGAGCATAAACTACTCATGGTGACAAATTATAGCTGTTGTGTAGGGAAAATTTCACATAAGCTGGTACACAGCAAGTGGAACAATAGTCCCTTCTGGCTCTAGGATTCACAGAGCTGCAAATGCCATGTGGTGAGTGCAGCTGCAGGGCCTGTCTGTGTGGATTCAGTTGTCCAACATAGGAGCTACTCAGCTCAGTAGTATTTCAGTTTCTACTTAATCTTTGTTTCTCTAGCCTTTTGTAGATCAGTTGGCATTTTCGACTTAAAATTCAGTGTTCGATACAAAAGGCAGTCAGACATCTCAGGTTGTTTTTTTTTTTAAGTGCTGAAATGAATAATGAATTGAAGGCAGAACATAAAAAAGAGTAACAGATCATTAGCAAGAGTGAAGCTGAGCATAGCAGTGTGATTTCTGGTTTTTTAAGTCTATTCTACAAAAAATTATCACAGTGGTTTAGAGATACAGTTTTTGCTAATATACCATTTTTATGCCAGTTTCTCCAGCAATGTAAAACTCACTATTTTAGACCTCTATAAGCAGCCTATGCAAAAACCAAGACATTACTGTGAGAACTTTAAAAATACACGTTTCTAATTAACATGTACTGACAATTTGCTGCTGATTTCAGTGGGGGTGGGATTTAATTTCATACATATGATTTTCACCGTGCCTCAACTAAAAAGTTGATTAAATTTAAAATTTTCCTAACAAATAAATTGCTAAAAAAATGAGTAATATTTTCATTTCCTCTTTCAGGCAAAGAGCAGACCTTGCTTCAGAAGGATTATGAGTCTGCCTCTCTGACAGAAGTCCGTGCCATGTTAAGGAAACATGAAGCTTTTGAGAGCGATTTGGCTGCTCACCAGGACAGGGTGGAACAGATCGCTGCCATTGCCCAGGAGCTGAAGTATGTTCCATTTAAAGGCTTGCAGCTGCTGACATTTAACTTTGCGATAAACTCTTTCCAGTGAATTTGATAGTGTCATAGGTACCAACGTAGGAATTCCAGACATAGCTTCATAAGTATATTATCTGAGCTGGTCACTGAGACCTTTCCCTCATTTCCCCCTTACCCCCAACCAAATATAGATATTCAACTGACCAAAATTATTTGAAAAGAAACATTTTCAACTTGACTTCACAGTAATATTTTAGCATTAGCTCTACCCATGAGTCCATTGTGGGTTGATGGGAATCCTGGAGGTGTTTATTTCTCAATTCATATGGTCTGCTGAGGGTACAGGCTATGAGTTGTTTAATTTAGAAAATAATTTCACTTACACAAATTACAGATCAAGTATCTTCACAAGTATATTGGTCCTTTCAAAAGGCTTCACGTCCCTTTATTATCTCTATAATAGTGGGTAATGCATTGAATTCCTGCAGATTTAATTGTCTCTAATATGCTTATTTTCACAATCTCTTGGTATTATATTTGGAAGTGCCATTGTCTCCATTTTACAGAAGGGACAGTGGAAACTAAATAAATTGCTCTCAGATTCCTGCCCTTAGCTTCAGCTCTCCAAGTTTCAATTCCTCACCTTGAACAGGCAGAACAGTTACTGCTCAGAAATTAAATCTTAGAAACATGCCCTTTTTTCACTTTGTGAAGGACCATGACTCACAAACAGCTCCATATTCATTAATGATTAAAAATCAGACACTTGTCTAAAAATGAAGTTCATATCTGATAGCAGCAGCACTTACAGTAATTGTGTAATTCAAATGGATTAAAAAAAAAATCCCATCTTCAAGATTATTTAAAGGAAGAAAAATTAAGCACAGTGGGCTGAGTAAGTACGGTATTTTGGTTAATGTGAAAGAAATCTGAAAAAAAACCACAGAGAATGGAGATTGCCCTGAATATGTGAGATTATGAAACACATTCTGGCATGCCTTGATCTCTGTTGTGGAGTTATTTCATAGAATGGCTTGGGTTGGAAGGGACCTTAATGATCATTTAGTTCCGAGACCCCTACCATGGGCAGGGACATCTTCCACTAGATCACGTTGCTCAAAGCCCCCTACAACCTGGCCTTGAATACCTCTTGGGATGGGGCATTCACAGCTTCTCCAGGCAACCTGTTCCAGCGCCTCACCACCCTCACAGTAAAGAATTTCTGCCTAACATCCAGTCCAAACCTGCCCTCTTGCTGTTTAATGCCATTCCCCCTTGTCCTTGTTAAAAGTACTTATCCAGCTCTCCTGTAAGTCCCCTTTAGGCACTGGAAAGCTGCTATAAGGTCTCCCCAAAACCTCCTCATCTACAGGCTGGACAGCCCCAACTCTCTCAGCCCGTGTTCTTAGGACAGATGCTCCACCCCCTGATCATCTTTGTGTCCCTTCTCTGGACCCACTCCAACAGGTCCATGTCTATTCTGGGGGCCCCAGAGCTGGATACAGTGCTCCAGCTGGGGTCTCACCAGAGCAGAGCAGAAGGGCAGAATCCCCTCCCTGGCCCTGCTGCTCACGCTGCTTTGGATGCAGCCCAGGACACGTTTGGCTTTCTGGGCTGGGAGTGCACATGGCTGGGTCAAATTTAGCTTCTTGTCAACCAACATCCCCAAGTCCTTCCTCCCAGGGCTGCTCTCAATCCATTCTCTACCCAGCCTGTATTTGTGCTTGGGATTGCCCTGAGATTTGTTTCTCTTTATACTAAAGAAAGTTTCTGTAACACCTAATCATTGCTAATTCAGCTTCAGCTTTATGAATTATGAGAAACTTTGGGAATGTAGTATACATAGCTCAGCATCTGCTTACCAGTGTTTTGAACCCTCTGTCCTTTACCTCTGGTGACGCCAGTGAACACTGTATCCTGTCTATTTTGGGATTGTCTCTTCTCAGTTGTTTCAGTAATTTGCTGCGTGAAGTTAAACAAGTTATTTGTGGCCTGGGCTGCAAAGGTGCTGAAAGCTGATTGCGTTTAGAGATGCTCTAATTTGACTTCTCTGCTTCTCCATACAATGGTGCTATCAGTGCCTGATTTTTCACTTGGACCCTGTTACTCAATTAGGCTTAACGCCCATGGGGAACACTGAATGAAAGGTCATAAAGGTCAGGTTTTATCACTGGCTGCAAGCAAATGGGCAGCTTCTATTTAAATACCAATTTTAATTATTTATACATAATTCCTTGCACAATAAAATTATGGAGGAAAATGCTAATTTCTTTCTTAATCCATATTTTAAAAGAAGGATTAATGTCTGAGTGCTAAGAAATGTGCATTGGCATCTGGTACAAAGCCTGTTGAAGTCACTTTGGGTATTTCTTTCTTGATTTTTGTTTGTTTGATTGGTGGGCTGTTTTTTTTTTTTCCCTCATCACTGGAGCAGGCCCTTACAGAAACCATCATCATCTGTGTCTAAATTCCAAGTCAGTACACCTCTATGTTTTGTTTTAGTCAATCTCTTGGATGCCTAATGTTGCAATTTCAAAGGAGAACTATTGCTGTATGACCTTGAACTCTGTTTAGAGAATTTATGTGTATATGCAAACAGGTGATTCCAGCCAGGATGCTGCTATAAGACTGTTGTGTTCCCAGCCTGTATAGACTTAGATATTCCTTGGCAAGGAGGCATGACATGGATAAGGCTTTATACAAAGCTGAAGCTGGACAGGCATTTCTAAAATGAGATTTGTCATTTATGATATAGCAAATGCTCATTTGAGTGAGCTGTACTATAAAATCCCATATTAATTTATGATCTTATGTGCTCATTTCCATGTTTCCAATCATCAAGACAAAATTTTTGGAATATAGTTTCTTGTATATCCATCACTGGTAGTATAGTGACTGATTTTCAGCCAAGCAGACCATTATCTGTAAGACTGATTTGGGAGTCATTTGAATTCTGGAGACCCGGGCTCAAATTGTGCTTACGTGTATGGTTAACATGAGCCTTGTTCTGAAGCACTGCTAAAACGTGTTGCTCAGCAGGTTATTTTTGTGGCACTATCACTGCTCCCAAAGTGAACTCACACTTAAGTGCTTCTCTGGATCAGATCGAAATTTGACTGAATTTTTAATTTTTTGACAGATAAGATTGAGTTACTTGTAAGATCAATAGTGGTAACTTGATGATTTTTAAATTCCAACAGCTGTAGGTTTCAAATGGCTAAACAACTAGAAAGACTGTTCTCTTAGAGGGTCTGTAACACATAAGAAGCAGTACTTCATGCACTGCAAAGTAAAAATTTTTACAAAATGTAAATCTAGTCTCTTCAATGTTTAGAAAGATACAAAAATTAATAGGACAGGGAATGCAAGCCTGTGTTTTATTTCCAACTAATTAATCTTTGATGAGTTATTACTTCCTCTGCTCCTGCTTTGAGCAGAAAAATGTTCTTTGATACCTATAATACACTTACTTGAAGTAAATAACAGCCGGCCCAGAAAGGTAGTGGAGCTACACTGCTTAATGCCACTTGGTAATCTAACTTAGGATTTAGTTAGTTAGCGCCATGGGTGCCCTTTTTAAAAGTTGTTTTGATATTATTCTCCTACCTATTTGTGCACAGCACATACCCCTGGAAGGAACAGGATAGTAGAGATCTTCCAGGGAATGACTGAATCTCCCTGGCAGAACTTGTGGAGGAAGGTGGCGTATCACCTTCCAGGACTTTGACCACAGCTGGTACAATCAGTCCCTCACTTTCATGGAAGGACACCTGCCCTTACCCTTAATTGACAAAAGGAGATAAGTGATCCATTGAAGCAAAAATAAAGTTTGCTCACTCAGGAACATAATCTAATAAACTTATTATGCTATAATGAAAAAAAAACACCAACAACTTTCAGCCAAAAACTCATGACAGCAAAATCAATCTCAGCCTGTTTCATCCAAGAGTCTATGCTCCTGACTTAAAATTTCTTAGCTGATAGGTGGCTTTTTTTGTATCTCTTGAAGGCTAATGAAAAGGCTTCCAAAGAAGGAAGCGAGTTTTCCAGTTAAGGAGCCCTTGTACAGTGTGACTTGCTGGCAGTTTTCTCCTTACATATGAGAGTTTACTTTCACAATTTTGGGTTGTTTTTGTTAATTTTAAAAATTGTTCGGAGGATTGGATTAGAGAATACCTAGGCAAACTTGACATCTACAAGTCCATGGGCTCTGATGGGCTGCATCCATGAGTGCTAAAAGAACTGGTGGACACCATAGCGAGGCTGCTCATGATGATCTTTGAAAGGCCATGGCAGCCAGGAGAGGTGCCTGAGGACTGGAAGAAAGCAAATGTCACCCCAGTCTTCAGCAAGTGCAAGAAAGAGGGCTCAGGGAGCTACCAGCTGGTAGCTCCAGCCTCCTCTTAATCCCTGGCAAGGTGATGGAGCGTCTGATTCTGGAGGCCATCTCTAGCCACAGGTAAGACAGGAAGGTGATCAGGAGTAGTCAGGTAACTCACACTTGACCAACCTGGTTGCCTTCTACAGTGAGTCAACTACCTGGATGGATGAGGGACGACCAGTGGATTTTGCCTCTCTTGACTTTAGTGAGACTTTCAACACTGTCTCACAGCATCCTCACGGGCAAAGTCAGGAAGTGTGGCCTGGATGAGTAGACAGTGTGGTGGATTCAGAACTGTCTGAATAGCAGATCCCAGAGGGTTGTACCCAGGGGCACATGGTCAAGTTGGAGGCCTGTCCCTTGTGGTGTCCCCCAAGGTCCAACACTGGGCCCAGTGTTGTTTACCTTGCTCATCAATGACTCAGGTGAAGGGGCAGATGCCTTCTCAGCAGGTTCACTGACAACGCAAAGCTGGAAGGAAGGGCCAATACCTCAGAGGGCTGTGCAGCCCTTCAGAAGGATCTCGGCAGGCTGGAGAGATGGGCAGAGAAGAACTGACTGAACTTTAACAAAGGCACGCGCAGGGTCCTGCACCTGGAGAGGAATAACCCCTGCACCAGCACAGGCTGGGGGCTGAGCTGCTGGAAAGGAGCTCTGTGCAGAAGGACCTGAGGGTCCTGGTGGACCACAAGCTGTCCAAGAGCCAGCAGTGCCCTTGTGGTCAAGAAGGCCAATGGTGTCCTAGGATAGAGTAGGAAGATCATCGCCAGCAGGTCGAGGGAGGTGATCCTGCCCATCTACTCAGCCTTGGTGAGGCACATCTGGAGTGCTGGGTCCAGTTCTGGGATCCTCAGTACAAGAGAAACATGGAGCTCCTGGAGCAGGCCAGTGGAGGGATACAAAGATGACGAGGAGACTAGAACATCTCTCATATGAGGAAAGTCTGAGGGAGCTGGGCCTGTTCAGCCTCAAGAAGAGATGACCAAGAAGGGACCTCATCAATGTCTATCAGTATCCAAAGGGAGGGTGCCAAGAGGATGGAGCCAGGCTCTTCTCAGTGGGGCTGAGCAATAGGACAAGAGACAATGGGCAGAAACTGATGCACAGGAAATTCCATCTGAATATGAGGAAGAACTTCTTCACTGTGAGAGTGACCAAGCATTGGAACAGATTGCCCAGAGAGGTTGTGGAGTCACCCTCACTGGAGATATTTAAGAACTACCTGGCCTCAATCCTGTGTCATGTGCTCTAGGATGACCCTGCTTGAACAGGGAGGTTGGACCAGATGACCCGCTGTGGTCCCTTCCAACCTGAGCCACTCTGTGATTTTGTATTTCTGTGATGGTATTTTTTTTACCTGTTTTACCATTCTTCACTTTCAACAGTCAATTGATTGCAGCACATCTGAAGCTTCTTTTAAACAGAATGCTTCTCATACTTCTCAGGTTTATCCCAAACCAGATTGCTCTTACTGGGCTTAGAAGAGAAAACATGAACACTGCCCCTGGCCTACAGAGCTTCTGGCTTCCGGCCTCTGGCTTCAGAGGAAAGCTGCCTCTGTTCTCATTTTGTCCTTTGTGATTCTCTGTATTACTGGCAGTGTGATCTGTTCATTCCTCTTGCCAATTGCCTAGAGAAGAATGCTCAAAAAAAAAGGGAACAAATTCTATCTGCGTTTGCTGTCTTGTGCAAGCCTCAAAGTAAACCTTAGGTTCATATTGCCACGTGTCATGGATTTACAGTCTCTGCAACGTTTAGTACTGGGCAGATTGTTCTCAAGGCAAAGACAAGAGCTAAATTCAATGGATGGTGATGCACCAATAAAAGTGAGTTTCCAAAGTGTCAAACACATGTATTATGGATGACTATCATTTGCCACTGAGATCAAAAGTTCAGTTTGAAGCAGAGTCAGTGCAGAATCTCAGGACAGAACCTTGAAAATTTATTCCAGTCTCAGGCAGAATACTAAGTTGCTTCCTTCAGGATGACATTAGCCTATTAAACAGGTGAAAAAGCAGTGGTAACTGCTGTCCTTTGTGAATGCACTCATTCATGCTGGTGGCATATGTGGGTCTGGAGATCCCTTTTCTCTGAACCAGCCAGTTCGGGGGGTATAGATCTGTGAGGAGTGCCTGGAGAAGAAGATGAAAATTGTTCTCTGTTCCCCAGATCTCAGAAGCCCCTATTAGTATTGCCAGGCTTGTGAGAGATTATGCTTTGAATGCAACATGTTAAATAATTTCATAGTGTTAAAGGAAAGGATCATTAGATTATTTACAACAAAACGGATATTTTAGGCCAATTAATTTAAAAGGGTACCAATCTTTGCAAACTTGATAAAGACCAAGACTGAAGCATTCTGGCCATCAGGGGATCAAATTGCTTGTGTCACAGGAATAGCTATGACAAAGATGCTTGGACACCTTAATTGTGTTTAATATCTGGATGTCACTTGATCTTTCTCAGAACAAAGGAGATTGATCCTGTTCCTGTGCTGTGCTTCTTGAAATGCTGAATGCCTAAACACAAGGTCTATACTGCAACACTTGCATACCTTAGGAGAAATATTGCAAAGAAGAGGGGAAGAATTGTTGAGGGCCAGTGGAAGTGTGCACACTCCTCCTGTCTTTCAAAAAGTCACACAGAGTTTTGTCTTTGCACTTTCTTAGTGAACTGGACTACCACGATGCTGCAAGTGTCAATGATAGATGTCAAAAGATATGTGACCAATGGGACAGCCTGGGAACACTCACTCAGAAAAGAAGAGAGGCGCTGGAGGTAAACCATATAATAAGGATCAGCAGCTCAGCTGAGGAAGGGAGAGGGAAAAGAACCATTTATTTCAGATCTGGAAATGGTGCCATTGAGCATCCACTTTGGAGTCCAAATAGCAAAAAACCCTCTCCTCAGATCTTCATTTCATTTTGGTGTGGTTACTCTTGCAAATGGACTGAATTACTCAGAGTAGACTTGACCGTACTGAGCTGCCATGGACAGTTCTAAAGCAGCAACAAATGGCATGTGGTTTGTAGCACCCCTCTGTGGGAATCTGATGTCCATCAAGACTAAAAAAAGCAATTGGTTAGTTACTTTTTCATACTAGTCTGAGTCTTGCATACTTTTCTGTCCAGCAGTAGGTTAATTTTTAGTAGTGGGTATTTCAAAGCACTGAGATACTTTGCAAAGCCTTGTTCTTTTTGGAAAAGAGGAAGTCACACACATAAATGCCAAGGTGGGAAACATATGTGTAATTCTTCCTTTTTGTACTTAAAAGAAATTACTAAATCAAAATTAGCAGATTTTAATTCATTTGCAGGTAGATCCCAATAACAAAAATACTTAAAATATATATAAAAAGTACTTAAAATATCAATATTGTACTTCAAAGGCATACACCCACCCCTTTTAATGTGTTGGATATGAGAGTATTTTTACTGCAATTAATCCTATTGCCTTGAGTAGGAATCCTTAAAGCAGGTGGTGAAATCAGTCAATGCAATCAAATGCATTTCAAAAGATGAGGCGTGACTTTGCTTATGGGTGGGTATGTGTGTGGAACTAGATCTTGCCCTAATAATAAAAGAATGCACTTTTCCCAACCTGTACAGAGGACAGAGAAATTGCTTGAAACAATTGATCAGCTTCACCTGGAGTTTGCCAAAAGAGCTGCTCCTTTCAACAACTGGATGGAAGGTGCTATGGAAGACCTACAGGACATGTTTATTGTTCACAGCATAGAGGAAATTCAGGTAATTGTATTATTTCCTGTACAATAATTTTATAATAATAATATTAATAATAATAATAGTTATTTCCTGTTTCTTCCTACACCCGGTAGCCAGGATGTTTGAGAGCCTGAGAGAGGAGCTGTGCTTATTTACAGCAGATCTTCCAGGTGGTGGAAGAAATGTTAGAGTTTTCATGCTTTCCCCCTCTGTTTCTGATTTTAGAGTTTAATCTCTGCACACGATCAATTTAAAGCAACTTTGCCAGAGGCAGATGGTGAACGACAGGCCATACTGTCAATCCAGAATGAAGTTGAAAAAGTCATCCAGAGTTACAGCATGAGAATAAGTGCAACCAATCCTTACAGCACTGTTACAGTTGAAGAGATTCGTAGCAAGTGGGAAAAGGTAATGTATGCTAAATACAAAAGGACATTGTAACACATTATTCAAGTTTAGAATTACTGAGAATATTCAGAGAACTTTACAATAAATCTCAAAATCACTCCAGATTATCAGATGCCAGAATGAATTTCTACAGTGCCTTATGCTCTCCCTTATGTTTGCCAGCTTCACAATATCCCCTGCTCCTGTCACGCAATATTACCTGTCCTCTTTGGCTTTCTGCCAGGACAAGAGAAGCACATGTTGAGGCTAGTGCAGAGCTGGTGCCTGGCCAGGGCTGCTGTTAAGAGAACAGAAAATTATTGTATTCTTTCTCTTAGTATTAAGAGTAATTTTCGTGTTTCTTCTACCCAGATGCTGCTTTTCAAAAATGTTGTATAAAATCAGCATCTTTGGGCCCATTAATGTTTCTGTCCAATTAGATTAAAATTGGCATTAGCAACTGAGAAGTATTGGGAAGGGATTAAAGAGAGGCTCCTAGAGCAATCACACCAATTTAATTTCATTAGGAACCAAGACAGATAAAATGCTGCAAGTAAATGATTGTGTAAAACGTAGAATTACAAAACCTTACTTGGACAAGAACACACCCTCAATGGGTAATAAAAATCAAGCAGTAAGGACTAAGGTTAGAATCTCCCTGGGCAATTCAGAAGGGTAAGCCAAACAAAAGCATTTGCAATGAATTAGAGACCTCCAGATGTGCACAACAGAACATGCATGTCTCATGTTATCCTATTCTAATGGAGGTGCTCAAATAAAATGTTTTGCACTGACTCTTCTTAGAACAATTACTTGGACATTGAAACATCACCTTCATTTTTCAAAAGAAAAACAAAGTAACTGCTCTAAGATCAGTTAAATTGAAATAATTGTCTTGAATCCAGCCAGAGGTGAGAATTTCTTCTCTCTGCTTGTCAGTTGGTCTGGTCAGGCTGCCCAAGACCATGTTACAAATTTCTTATGTTAGTAGAGAATTTGTAAATAAAATAGTGATCATTCTGGCTTGTTCTTCTGATATCAACCTTCAGACCAATAATGAAAGTTAGTAGCTGTAGGCTTACTTGTTCCATTTGTTTTTAAACTATTCAATTGTCCCTACTCACCTTTAGTGCCTTCCCACTGTAACAGGTGAAGCAGCTGGTGCCTCAGAGGGATCAATCCTTGCAGGAGGAGTTAGCCCGCCAGCATGCCAACGAGCGCCTGCGCCGCCAGTTTGCTGCTCAGGCCAATGTCATTGGGCCATGGATCCAGACCAAGATGGAGGTGAGTGTCAGACCCTCAGGCAGAAGCTGATGAACAAAGTGATTTCAATTTTTTTATCCCTACTTTATATACAGGGCAACAGCAAAGTCAATGACAGTTCGCCAGCTGTTTGATCCTAAACTATTTAGCACCTGTTAAGATCATTCTTAAAACTGTGGAACTTTGTACAAGTGGTACCTTGATGGTGACCAGGAGATTCAGCTTTGAAAAATCAATCACTAAACAACTACTGTTTAGCTTCTGTATTTTGTAGAAAAGATACCAGGTTCACTGGGGTCTCAGTACTAATTCCAGAGATAAATGTGACACATTTCTTTTGAAATGTGTTTTCTACAGTAAAATTTCTCATCTCCACTGTATGAAGGTTTTATTACTATTGCTTCTTAGTATAAAAATACAACATATTTATGTGAACATTGGTCAAATTAGCACATCTGAAGCTTAAATTTTGTGGGACTGGGGGGTTTCTTTTTTTTTTTTTGACAGGAAATTGCCCGCAGTTCTATTGAAATGACAGGGCCTTTGGAGGACCAGATGAATCAGCTGAAGCAATATGAGCACAATATCATTAATTATAAACACAATATTGACAAACTGGAAGGAGATCATCAGCTTATACAAGAAGCCCTGGTGTTTGACAACAAGCATACCAACTACACCATGGAGGTAGCCATTTACTTCCTTTTGTATTTATTAGTTTATTTTGTCTTCTTGTGCTGTGTAACTACCTTCCGTGATTTAAAGGGACTGCTACAGAAGAAGGAATTTGGCAGGCTTTCTGACAATCTCAGATGACTTTTATTTTCATTTATTTTCACTTTTTAGTGAAGAAGTACCCATTTAGAAACCAGTTTCGTATTTTTCTGAACGCCATTTTTATTTTTAGTCATCCTTGGTCATAATATAGAGTTAGTGGTATGGAAAAAGTACCACATAAATATTTAGAGCTGATTTTTTTCTTATTGTACTTTTTATACTCTTAAAAGAATATATTTGCTTCTGTAATAACTCAGTATTTTCTCTCTCATAGCACATCCGTGTTGGATGGGAGCTCCTGCTTACCACCATTGCTCGAACTATCAATGAGGTTGAGACTCAGATCCTCACAAGAGATGCCAAGGGTATCACCCAGGAACAAATGAATGACTTCAGAGCATCATTCAATCACTTTGACAGGGTACAGTACTCCTGCTTTTTCTCAACTAGCAATATTTATTCTTCCCAAGAGCGAGTTTCTTGGCATTTGAAACATAAGCCTTTTTAAAAACCTGAAAATGTGCTAACAGTAGGCTCCTTTTAAAAGAGAAAAAAAGGTCAGTTAATAAAGAATTGATAGCCTTATAAAGTCATAGGATGGCTTGAGTTGGAAGGGACCTTCAAGATCATCTAGTTCCACTCTCCCCACCTTGGGCAGGGATGCCATCCACTAGATCATGTTGCCCAGGGCTCCCCATAGCCTAGTAGCATTGTGCACATAAATTAAATATTAATTTTTGTTTTTTAAATGTAATGCAGAATTATAGCTCTGCTAATATGGTTTAGTATTTGTTCAAATAATAAGCAGAATAGCATAAATCTGTATGTTTTGGAAAATAACATTATCCTTTATTTTAAGACAGTACAGCATGTTCGAGGTACTTGCTGTTGTTTCCATCTCATTAAATTTAGCTGTAATCTATACCACAGAGATTTTTTTCCCCTTTGAATCACAACTTGTCTCCCTAGAAATGTATTTGTAGGGAATATAGTTGGGACAATTACAGCTGTCCAGGAATATCCTTTATTTTTCTGGCTGTATGTGGGAAATAAGAGGCTGTTACTTCTTTTAGTTATCTAAATATGGATGAATAAAAAAGTAGGAAGGAAAACAGTACTGTGAAGAAACTTAACTCACTTCTGTGAGTTATGCAGTATTCATGGACAGAGTGTTATAAAGATAACTGTTAATAGACACAATAGCAAAATGTATGCAGATGGGGATCTGACATTTGCAGTTGGAAAACAATCTGAACATGAGTTAGTTCTGATGGCTCTGTGCTCACATGAACCCACCTTTAAAACCAAGTTCACAGTTCAAATACTGACAAAACTTACCATAATGCAGCACCAGTCTATCAAGTCAGTCCTTCAAATCATTTCAGGGTACAGCAAAATGCCACTTTCTTTTCACTAACACCCTGTTTGTCCAGCTCTACTCAAATTGGTTGCCCATACCTGCACTTGCATTTGAAATGGATTGGATACTGATAGTCACAGCCACTTCTTTAGAATACCCCTAACTTTAGGAAGAAGACCAGAATTATCAAACCTCTGCTTGCTGAAGAAACATACAAGCATAGGGAAATTTAGGTACACAGATCTAGGAACGTATTTTATGGAAAAATCTAAATGTGATTCTAGTACAGCATAATTCTTTTTTTCTATTTTCTAAGGAAGCAGAAGATAACATCACAAAAGCAGAGATAGATTTCCTTGGGTGGAAGTAGCATACCAAATGGCTTTCCCAATGCACTGGAGCAGATAATTGAGCAATTAGAGCTATTAAAAGCAGACAAAGCACCAGGCCTGGATAAATTACATGCCTGTATTTGAGAGACCTCTCTAAGGGAAACCAAGGTCTTTGCACAAAGATTTGACAGTTCCCTAAAGATAAGGAAGCAAAGTGACTGAATCCAAGTATATTTTACACTGGATGGCCATTTCTAGCGTCCCTGTACCTTTGTAGTTCACAGGTGAGTTCTCTGGCCTGCTCGCAGCAAGGCTGGCTCAGTGGCTGAGGAGATACCACAGTCAGCTCTTGGTGCCTCAGGCTGCCTGAAGGGAGGGGCTAAATCCTACACCAACCAGCCCTACTGTTATGGATTTTCAGGCTTTGCAGATGCAGGAAGAGATTGAAATACCAAAGCATAAAACAGAGCAAGGCCTTAGGAAAGGTTGTATGACCTGGAAGAAGGTGGTTGTGTCACACAGCTGCTAGCACACTCAAGATGAGCTACAACAATAATGTGTAACACAAGATTGCTTCCCAGCTCCTAGACTCTTACTGAGCTGTCTCTTACTGTCCCTGAGTGTCTCTTTCCTCAGGCTATAATGGGTCATGGCTTTAGACTGTATCCCTCCCTTCTGCCCTGGCTCCTGTTGCAGGAAGCCTGAATGGCCAGGTCAGAAGCAGAAGGAGACAGATATTTCATCTATCATACATCCTCATCTGTTTCTATGGCCTCAACAACCTGGGCCTGCTCTGCAAGTTTAGCTGTAGACCCTGCCTTTCCCCATGACAGATATAATCCAATGGCTTAAAAAGAGAGGTCTGGAAGGATCACATAAGGAAAGGACCATTTTACAAATGCTCTCTTTAGTATACCCCATCCCTCAGAATCAGACAAACCACCCACTGGTCTGGGTGGACTTCTGCACTGACAGAGTGTAACAATTATTTTCTCTGTAGCATATGCAAGTTAAAGAAAGAAGGTAAGATCTAAAACCACTCAATCATGAAGCCAGGCTTTATGCAGGGAACAGGTAGCAGAAACACTGGTAAAAAAGAATTTTATAAGGATTAAATTATACTGTTACTTAATGGACAGATGCAACTTAATCTACACAGGCTAGAAGGAGACTTTGAACAAACATGTTGGAGAAAGACAGGCTTGTTTTTCATTTTTCTCTCTTTCCTGTGTCCTTGCACACTCAAATATTTAGTGTTGTTGAGTGAGGGAAACTCAGGGTGCTTCAGACTTACTTCAGTGTACATAAAATAATGAAGACTTTATTTTAGATAGAGAAGGCAGTAATGGATTCTTTTATGGTTTTGATTTCCTTAAATAGGAATGAAGATAAAACTGGATTATCTGAACAGAAGCACTACCATGAAAAATACTGTCTTCTTCATGTCAGATGGAATTAACAATATATGTAAAAATTTTGTGGCACTTAGCAGCATTTCTTAATGATGTAGTTTAAAAATATACCTGAAGGATTGGACTGCTGTTCACCATGATGAATAGCCAGAAAGGATCCCAAAAATTAATACTGTCACTGACAAGGAGGCTTTAAATATCTAAGTACAACAGAATAATTTATGCATGGTATAGCTCTGACTTCTGTGGCATTTCTCACATTAAGACATTTCTTAATGTCTGACAGTGTTGAGGATGTCAGCAAAGTACTAATATGCAGAGTAGCTCCCTTCCCCATTTTAAAGTATGTATTTTGGTATACATAAATCTAACAACTCTTTTTAGAGTGCTTCTAGAAGCAACTTCCTTTGCTTATGAATCTGAGAAAGGAACCCCTATCTTCCTCCCTGGGAAGAATATATTAAAAAAATTCTCGCAGTGCATGTGAGAATTACAAGGGCAGGAAAAGTTGTGTTTATTTCAGTGCATCCCCAGCAGAGATGTTCTGGCACAGAGACCTTACAAGTCATCCTTGGAAAGGCAAGTGGCAAACATGCTCTCCCCCCTGGCTCATGGGGGTAACCCTCATAGCTCTTGTGTTCCCAGCAGGCATGTTCACACGCTGGGGCCACAGGGGTTATTCCTGAGGGTGCTGATGCTTACCTTTGCTTACCACTGCTGCCCTACTCCTTGCTAGAGATTGTGCCTGAAGGCACAGTCTAGTTGTAGTTATAAATATAAATCTTCAGCAATGCTGCTGTATTTCCTTCCATAATGTGACTGCATGGAGAAAAAAAGAGAAAGTGGGACACAATGTCTGAATCACAGAAGCAGTTTAGAAGTGTTCAAAATGGTGCATAGCTGAATAATGGTATGCAGCCAAATCAGGATACCACAGATAGGCTGTCAGTCACTGGTTTTGACATGTCTTTATGCAGGGATTCCTTTTTCAGATTCAGTATATTTAGTAAATTCTAAATAAGATTGCAAAGTATGTGACGAAATATCTGCAGCTGCTCTGCCTGTACTGTCTTAATGGCTGCTAATACATTCTACTATTGATTTTTCTGCAAACTACAGATTCCAAGTAGGAGCTCTGCTTGCAGAAAAATAGCATCATGCCACCCTATATTTTGCTAACAGAAAAACAACAGCTCTCTATTAAAGGAATTATATGTTCAGGCTTATGCAGGTCGATTAACATTCAGGAAAATAAAGGACATATTTAAGAATGGATTAGTTTGACTCAGACGTTCACTTGTTTTATAAGGTCACATATAAATCACAAGGAGAAGGGAAAAGATTTCTGGGGACTAATATTGAAATGTAAAGGAGATTTTAGTGTTTTTCTTTGTATTGGCAGGAAAAGATGAACAAGGCAAAGTTATTTATATGTGTTACAAGATTCATTTCAGCTCCTAATGTTGGTCTGCCAACAATAAAAATAAATATCAAGAACCATTTGAGAAAGCCTTCACGTGGGCTTGATCTATGCCTTAATTGTAAAATGCCATTGAATTCCATGAAACTCTTATATACTGCAAAGATGCTTTTTTAGGCAACATATGATGATGATTTGAAAATTTCACTACAAGAATGTGAAAACCTGCTATAGCACTTGGCACTACTACTTGGACCCTCACTAGGGAGTCCCACTTAACCATATGACTGTTCTGAGCTGCAGCACAACCACTGCACTTCTCTCCTAAAGAAAATGGTATCTTGGAGGATGTGCCAGCCCCTCACTCCCATCTGCCCTTCACTGCTTCAGCTCCTGCTGCTGTGTGTGCCTGGTTGGGGAGCTCCTGCACACACTACCCACCCACCCCCGTGGAGTGGGGTGGGAGCTGATGATGCTCCACCAACACCTGCTAGAGGAGGTGGAGAGGTAGGATTTGGCTCTTAGCTCCCATTTTTATATCATTTTGTTTGCAGTCACACAGAAGTATCTTCAGCTTTAGAAATGAGGTAAAATTAATAACTTCACCCCTGGTGGGACCTGCCTGTCTCCAGAACAGCTTTTGAAAGTTTCAAACCAGCCTAGATTAACATTTTGAGAATGATAAAATAAGCCATTTTGAATGCTTTATAGCATGAATCATCATATAGAATGGAAATATTAAAGGATAAAAACTTTACTGTGATTATGGCTTTTAACTAAATGCTGCTCCAGATTTGTAACTTTGCTTTCTTTCTCTTCATTGACTTCCCACTGTTATTTTTCAACTTTCTTTTATGGGGCTGGTGGATGTTGATGCAGAGGGAGTCAATAACAGTATGATATTTTAAAAATGCATGGTGTTATTAACTTCCTAAAGCACCACTTCATCCTATTAGTACATTAAATAAGCCCAGTGCATTTGTTAAAACTCGTATAATTTTACCTATGCATAGCTACATAGAAATTTTCAAAAATAAATTATTCATCTAGCAGGCAAATATGTAGCAGACAGAAAACCTTGGATCTTCTCCAAACTGTCTGTAAAATCAATAAGAGTAATAACTTTTCATCTTGGAATATCTCCTTAATTGTACTTATGTTAACTCACTCTAAAATACCCCTCTGATAGGATACATTTTGTATGAACAGGAAGAAAAAGACAAGCCAGTCTGTTTTTAAGAAGTTTGTGTGAATTTCTTCACCTGCAAAATAGAAAAAGATATTGGTTCAAAACAATGTTCTAGTTTGATGTGGTGTTGCTAGGAACCACTTAACCTGGAATTCAATGGCGCTTTTTAAAAGTCAGTTTTCAAAGCAAAATCTGACCATATATGTTGTTAAAGAAGACAGATAACTGCAAATAAGTTGTCAATTATAAATTTATTTTGTACTTACCTCTTCTGAGATATGCATATTATATTAAGTGGCATTACCAGACCAAGAATGAAGTAACTGTAGTTGAGTGGGGAAAACATGTTTTGCCCGGGTTCAGTGATATTTTTGTTGCATCTCACATACACTGCATGACAACAGAAAAAGAAGGAAGCAAATGGCAGTTCATAGAATGAAATCTGCCTTGTCAGAAAAGGTGCTTTAAAAAAAAGATGGAAGGAAGCAAAGTTTTAACTCTGTAGTTGAAGTGAGGACCCTCTTCTACTAAGAAAAAGTCTAAAGCATGAAATGGCAAAAACTGCACACTTTTTAGGTAATTCATTGCATATGTTGACATTACATTTCCATGAAATTCTGGAAGAATGTGATTATTAATTTGCGAATAGAATGTTCTTTACTAACCAACTAACCTGATCTGTGACTTTTCTTTCTTTCCTTTCCCCTTCCCAAATGCATGACCTATGATGGGATGTTAGGATGAATCTGACAATCTACAGTCTGATGAATTTAAAGCCTGCCTCATCAGTCTAGGACAGGTTGGAAATGACTTGCAGGTAGAGCAAACTGAAATAATTCTGTTTTCAGATGTAACAATAGCCAAAAAGATTGCATGTTTAAACTCCAAACAGTCTGTTGGTCACAATTCTTTGAAAAGATCGTGCCTCTGGGAAGACAACTGGTTTAGATGGACTGTCAGCATCACCTTGAGCTACATTTTTGCATTTTTCAAAGATTTTTCAGTTTGTTTGTTTTACTTGGTTTGAGATATTTTATGTGGACACTACTAGATACCTAGGAGAGCTATGCTTCTTGCACTCAGACTTTTGACAATTTTCCTTTCCTCAGACCCAATACAAGTTCTTTTATGCTCTCTCCTAAAACAGGATGACACAATTCTCTCCAAGCCACTGCAACCTATCACAGCACAGAGGAAAGATTTATTTACCTTCTTACTTTCATGCCATTTAATGTTTACTCAGCTTCGAGTCTAGGACATTGCAGATGTGTTATTGCCTGGAAAATGAGCAACGTCATTTCATACAAGGTCTTCAACTGATCTTGTTCTAAGTCTTGCAGGTCTCATCCTTTAAGCCCATATGCACATTTCTGCTGTAGTCAGAGTCTTGACAGCCTGCAGTCAGAAGGAAAATCCCTGTACTTATTTCCCATATATCAGCAGACTGCTCTCATAATGTATTTACTTTGGCCTTGGAATGAAGTATTTCACTGTTTTTCACTGTACTTTTAGCTGCTAGAGATTCCATGCAGAACATTTCAAAGAGATTTCATATCAGGGAGGCAGCTTGAGCATCTGCTGAGTTTGACTAATTTAGTAACAAACTTTTCTCCTTGCTCTTCTCTTTGTCTTCTCTGGTTGTGTTCTCTGTATTCTTGTCCCATTCATCTCCTCTTCTCCCTTATCTCTCCCCTGACCTTTCCTGATGTTACTTTTTTTGTGGTGAAAATGTCTCTTTCCTGTGTGTAATATGTTAGTTACTTCTTCCTCTTTTAAAACTGATGATGATTCTGGTGACCTGATCGGGCAACATCAATGAATACTGTTCATGCACTGGATCCAATATGCCAATGGTCCAAACTTGTCATCTCTCTGGAAATTACCTTGGATTCTTCAAACCCTCCCTTCTATATTCCTTACGTTATTTTGGTCAATAGAGGAAGAATGGATTGATGGACCATGATGATTTCAGAGCTTGCTTAATTTCAATGGGTTATGATTTGGTACGAGCTTTAAGAAAAAATGTCAACTGATTCTGCTCACAGCTGAAACGTTAACCACAGCAATACTAAAGCTTATCTAAATAGAGAGGATACTAATGTCATTTACACTAGAGATAGTACTTTCTTTGCTTTTTCTTTATTTTCAAATGGTTAAAAGGGAAGTTAAAAGTAAAACAAGACACTTGAAAACCATATTCTATGGTGCACTGCATTGCTCTTTGAATTAAGGAAACTTTAAAAATTGAAATTAGCAGTTATTAAAATAATGTTTTTGTAAATTTCTCCTTTTCTACCTGCATGATGAAGAATGAGTTTGATACTGTTTAATTTTCATAAACTTGCCTTGGGGGTTGCATTTTCCTTGCTTCAATTATTTGTTCTAAAAATTTCCTCAGAAATTAACCTTTTTAATGGAAAAGAACGAGATTATCCTTAGTTAAGCTGTCCTGTATTTGGCATGAAATTTTCAGAATTGTTTCCCTTCTTATTTCTGTGGGTCTGTGACTACACTGCTTCTTGGGCTATTGTTTCACTTCCCTGCATGGTACCTAAATTACTACAATGCTTTTAGGATGAGATGGAAAATGAAGTGTTAAGTTACAACAAGTTAAACGGGTATTGTGGGAGGGTGGAAGGGGGAGAAGATGGAGACAATTAATTGAAAGGTACATATCATGTATTTAGGAAAAGCACTTTTCAAAAGCACAGTCCTTTTTACAGAAGTGGGGTGGGCATTTAAGGTGCAGATTTCATTGGCTCTGATGTTGATGTTCCTGAGTCAGGAAGATGCTTTATAAGCTCTGTAACCAGTGGTTCTGACTGGTTCATGAGAGGCTCAGGCTGCTGGAGATCAGTATTATGGTGACCATTTTCTTTGTTTTGGATTTTGTGAAAGGGTGAAGCTGAGTTTGCCCGAATCATGTCTCTGGTTGACCCCAATGGGCAAGGAACCGTCACTTTCCAGTCCTTCATTGACTTCATGACCAGAGAAACGGCAGACACAGACACGGCTGAGCAAGTGATAGCTTCCTTCAGAATCCTGGCTTCAGATAAGGTCAGTCACCATGCTGCTGCTGTAAGGATTCAGTCGCTCTCCTGTTTAGCCCTTCTTGTCACAAGCCTTTTAGTAATAGCGAAGCATTGTTTGCAGTTTGTCAGACTTCAGAGAAAGCATGTGCCTTTTCTTCTTGTTTGGAACCAAGACTCTTACCTGAAATGGGTGCAGCATACAAAGCTTGGTCTGTGTGTCTCATATCACAGAGAGCCAACATAAAATTAGGCATCTTAGGCAAGACTTAGACGGTTGTTCTGTATAATGGATATATTGTACAGCAGGTTATTTCCACACCACAGCCTTGATTAGTGGGGAACTCGTTCTGCCTTTCATGCTGTTGTCTGCATGTTCCAATGCAGAGTTTGGCCCTCTGGAACATAGCCTAGATCAGGTGCACAAGACTACAGCTGGTTGTGAGCCGTGTTGTGGTGGACAGCTCACTCAACAGGACGATGCAATATGGTGTATCCATATCCTAGCAGGAGCAGCAGGAGGAGGCCTCCTCTAGTTACTGGGTTTGTAGAGGAAGCTCCTGAATTCGGCATATTTTTGTCCCCACTGCCAGATGCACTTGTGACTGAGTGGTGTTTGAAGATGCAGGGGCGTATAATGGCAACACAAGAGCTTCTGAAGGAGTCAGGGCCATAAACAGTGCTGCCACGAAACCAATCCTGTGCTATGGAGAAAGGAGAGATCACAGCAGTGCAGGTCTATTTGCCCAAGCTCGCTCTATTGATTTTCTCATTCCAGCTGCTTGTATTGATTTTGTGATCTCAGTTAATGTGGACTGCATTTTAAATTCCAGACATGTTCTCAGTAGCAATTCACATGGAAGATAGTCTCAGGAAAAAGTGGTTTTCATTATATTTCTATTTTAAGCAATGTCAAGTCTGTTAACAGAGGGTATCCCTCATGTCATAGATGCAAACCATTAAGAAGAATAATGCAACTTTGTTTACACATATATTAGAACCTTGAAACTAACATGAACTACCTGCATCTGTCCTGTCACTGCAGAAGGGGCAGTAGTGCACTGCAGACATACTGACTATCCAGGGATAAGCTGTATCTGTAGCAGTCTGACCAAGGCTGCACAGTGCTTGGTAGCTAACATACACAGTCACATATCCTGAGACTGCATTTTGACCTAATCAGTTTGTTGGTGGAATTGTCCCCTTCAACTCATAATTTGTGATGGAATTTACCAAGGAAAATACTTGCTCTCAGAAAAATAGGCAAGATGTCCAAATTTATTAGTCACAGTTACAGAAAATAAATATATTTTGTGTTTTTGAAGAACACATACTGAATTTGTCAATCCTTTTCCCCCTCCCAGCCTTATATCCTGGCAGATGAGTTGCGTCGAGAGCTGCCTCCTGAGCAGGCTCAGTACTGCATCAAGAGAATGCCTCCGTACACCGGCCCGGGATCTGTTCCTGGGGCTCTGGATTACACCTCTTTTTCATCAGCACTGTATGGAGAGAGTGACCTCTGATTCAGTAATTGGCTGTATTCATGGTAGACACTAAAAATACCCACCTTATTGCCCAGATTGCTTCTCAAAAGCTTTGACAAGCTGATTTAAAAACAAATTTTACAAATACAGTAGGTACCATCAGTGTAAAGTGCTAGTAACTGAAGTAACCGGTGTATATTAAAGTGTGCAGCACGCTAGATACCTGCCTTGTTGGTTTTAGGTTGTCTGTCCTATGCAATGCTATAAAAAATTGCAAGATGTTAACTTTGGAAATATACAGAGAACAGAATATAAAACCTAAAAACATTGAAACTCGCAAAATATTTCTCCATTTTCAAAATGTTTCAATGCCATGTGCGCTTCTTTTACGATGTTCATAAAACTATGTTAGATGTCATGCTTATTTTCTTTCATAGAGCAATATTACTTTTCTCTCATGATTTCTGATTTTGTATGCTTCTATTGGTGGAATTTAATAAAATACTAAAATGCAGATTTTCAGGGAAGAAATATAACAACCACATAAGCTACTTACAAAAATAATCCAGAATGCTATGCTTTTGTCACAAAGAGTTGTAATATAAGGGGGAAAAACTGATTAAAGTGCAGTTTTAGAGTTCTGTAAGCAGTTCTTTTCTTTTAGGCGTTTAACTTTTACAGCTGAGGGAATACAACTTTTATAATCAGAAATAATAAGGAAGCTAATTTCATGTGAACTGTTTTGTTATGAAACCCTCATTCCTGTCTGTGTTGGACAGTCTTTGTTTCTCAGTATAAGAATGCATTATTGTATGTATTAGTGGGCAACATTAATCTCTATCCTGCATAAAGCAAAGTCCCATCTAAGCAAATGTAGTATGGTTGTCTTGCAGCTTTAACTGTTCAGTGCTCAAAATTCAGTTTGTCTTGACTTGTGCTGCGTTGCAGGCAGTTCTGTCTGTACCCTGCTCCTGTGCGCTAGACGTTTACTGTATTTTTCCATCTTGAGAAATGACAGAGAATAAAAGCAGTAACTTTTTTACTTGAATCCTACCGACACTGAGGAAATGCAATGTAATCAAACAAAACCATTTACAAATGGTGACGCGAGCTGTGCAGCCCAGTGCTATTAAAGCAATGATGTGCCTATTAAATAAAGTCTGCTTTTCAAAACCTTATGAGACTCTGTCGTTGACAATTAACCTAGTGGCTTCCTCTAAGAATTGGAAACATTTCTGAACATCAAAAGAGTTTTGAGATGCTAAAAGTTCAAAGTCTGTCACACATTTCAATACACTGTGTCTGCATGAACAGTCCCTGTGCGCTGGAGGGACAGGTCAGTTTCATGAGGAGAGATGGAGCTCAGAATGAGTTGGAGAGTTTCCATTTAGGTCACCTGAGCACAGATGTCCATAGCTTGTTACACTCAAGCCTAGATTGATTTCAGTGGGACTTAGGCACTACTGCTTTTGAGGACATTGGCCTTAACTTTTCTGTATGTCATTTTTTCCTCATGTGCAAAAAAGCAGATGTTAGGTATGCAGTGGTGCTTTTGCTGGCCATTGTTTGGAAATTTATGGATGGCAAGCATTGAAAATTTGTGTGTGATTTCAGTCCTAAAGCACGCACCCTGCAGGTTAAGGTGGGTGGAGTGGGAGCAATTTCAAAAACAATCCCAGAGTAGACAGACAATGACCAAATACCTCTTCCTTCTCCCTTGTGTACAAAGGCCAGCAGAGGACTTGCTAGGGCTAGGATCTCATCTCCTATGGTGCATGTGCAGCCTTGCACACAGCCAGAAGCTGCTACTGCCACTGCTGATAATGACATGGTGCAGTGCCATCTCCTTCTGTGATCACAGTGCCTGTACAAGCTAAGTCAGGAAGCACTGCCTCAAAGCAAAGCCATTTTCAGCTAAATGACTGCTGGTCAAGCTGAATCCTATTAAAAAATAAATCTGTATATCTTTCATTGTCACAGTTTAATGCAACTGGAAGAATAAAACATTGAGCTTCTGAATGTGGCAAAAAAGCAAAATGTCAGTGCTACAGGCAGGATTATGCAAAAAAATTGGCACAAAGACTGTTTATATCTGACACCTCTGTCAGGTGTTCTTCATGTTCTCTATCCACTACTTTTTATATTGTGATATTACTCCTGTTTTTGATAGTATGGAAGGGACTTCTAAGCTCCTCCTTTAGCTATGTTCTGTTCATCAAAGCATGAGAGAGATAATGTTATCAGCAGTAAGAGAAAAAAACTTTTGCTGAGTAATTTTTCCAATCTTTTATCAAGTTTCTAATTTCTGAAGTAGAATGAACAGAACCAGTAGCTGAGAACTGCAGGGATTAATTATCCATTTACACTTGCCTAAAAATGTTATACCATAATTACTACTTTAATATGTTTTCCATGTAAAATGAAGATATATCATAAAATTATTTCTCCCAGTATCAATATAAGTAAACTGTGTTATTTTACCCCAAAGAGGGTAATCCTCAAGGTCCTTTAAAATGTTCTGTGATCACGTTCAGGGTCTATGCGTTTTACAGAGAGATTTTCTTTTCCTCTAAGGCTCCACTTTTAGTAGGTGGCATTGTATATTTCTGAAGGATCACTTTTCACACTGGGAATCAACACAGCAACTTCTTCTGTCCACGTAATTCTGGCACTAAACTAGTTTTACTATAAAAAAAGTACAGTAGCTGAGTCGAGGGTAATGAATGTATCAATCAGAGGGGCCAAATCAAGGTTCAGCAGCTGGAGGTACAGCATTATTTTGATGAATATGTGAATGAATGTTGTAGAATAAATTACAATTCACAAAAGTCAGTAAGGTTTTAAGTTGCTTTAATGACTGTAATACAGATGTCTTCTGTGACTTTTCATGAATACAACAGTTCTTTGAAAAACTTCCTGCTAAGATAATTTTGATTTCATAGTAATAATTTTCAGACACTGATTTTTTTAAAAGGTGCTGATACAGGTAGAAATCTGCTGTCAGCTCTATGCTACCTTCACCTAAGGTACCTTCTTCGTACATGGTTTCCATCACTGTTTTCTTTATCCACTGACCACAAAAAGCTTGGGCAAGAGCCACTCCTAGAGGCTTGTATTTTCATCAGAACATCCAGTTGTTGAGTTTCTGTGTTCTTCGGGGAGACCATGTTTTTTCATTCAGATTGTTCATGGTGTCTGTAAAGGTTATCCCAGACACAAGTTGTCTCACTGAAGGAGGAACATAGTTCCTGTTAGTAGCTGGATTTGGATGGTAAGCAGTTTCCTTTCTTGACTGAAATAGCTTGTGGTTGAGCCTAATTCTGTAAGGAAGTAGTTTGGTCATCACTCGTAAATGAACAGGTGCTTTGGAGCATGCTTTCATCGCTGTAATGGTATCAATATTTTTGGTAGGCTTCTACAAATAGTTCCAGTAGTATTTAATGAGAAAATAATACCTTTTCATTACCTGTACCACTCTTCCCCAAGTTTCATGGTTAACAACCTGTGCACTTATTTGCTTGTGCATCAGTCTACCTCCTGCTCATGTTCAGAGGGTATTTTATTTGGGGAGCCACTTCAGCAGCATTAAGCCTGGACTATAGACGGTTTTTAGCATGTTCTGGTGAGATTCTACTTGTTTTAGATCAAATATTTTTATATAGGAAAGCTGACTGTTGTAAGCTGATCTTATTTCATATTAGTCTCTTTTAAAAATGTGTTATTCCTTTCTAATTTTAACCCAAAGTGTGGGCTGCCACCACAAAGGACAAGTCTATCTCCACTTTTTCCATGATCCCATTAATTTATAAATAGAACAGTTCCCATGTCTGGTTACCATGCTGTCTGGGAATACATATCTAGAGTGCTTAAAACTGTAGATTATCCCCTGGAGCAGCGGCCTGTATTTACATTACCTTAAAGTGATTGTATAACTGTAGAATTAGGGACCCAGCCACCCACTTCCACTGAAAGTCCTTTATTATTCCCAACAAAAGAACATTCATGTGCAGACAACAAACCTTGAGCCAGTACTAGGAGTGCCACTCGTTTCCCTCATTAATTAAGGCAGCTATATTAAACAACAAGCTAAATCTTTTCCATATATGAGCTTGACTAGGATTTAATATTCTAATCTTCGAAAGAAATTCCTCTGCTAATTTGCTAGGTTTTGGGAAATTTCAATAGCATTTGTAATACTGCTTTTCACAAATTCGTTTATCAGCATATTGCTTTAATTACTTGGAAATCAAATATATTGGAAGAATGTCCTGAGACAATAAATGTCCCAAGGCTATTTTTACACCCATCCATCCCTCATCTACTTCCACCTGCCTGTTTTGTTTCAAAACCTGGCTGTTTTATTTGGCCCTAACACATGGAAACTTTCTTCCTGTCAGGATTCCTGTTAATGTTTTGAGTGAAAAATGACCTTGAGGGCAGTCCTCTGGAAGAGTGGTTATCCTGCGTGCTCTCCTGAGCTGGAGCCTTCCAGCTGCATAAGGGATACTTGTGGCAGAAGCCCAGGTATAGAACAGCTCTTCTGGCTCAGACACTGAAAGTCCAGTTTCAGGTTTTTGCTGGTCTGCTGATAAGACTGAAAGAGAAGAAATGTTTGCACAAATTGCCAGCTAGTCTGGCCTTGATTTGAATGGAATTGTCAATACAGGCACAGCAAATTATTATAATTTTAAAAAAGGCACCACAGAAATGCAAAGAATGGCTGTATCAATCATCTTGTTCAGACTTGTATCCTGGCTCCAACCATTATGAACAGGAATAAAGGAAAAGTCTAATAAGGAGATGGCAAGTGGTCATGTGTGACCAAAAGAGTCTCCAAGCTGACAGTAATTTGTGGATCAAGAACTTGTAGAGAGCTCTGCACACTGATGCCAAAAATTTAGTCTGTTTTTCTGCCAAAGTAATATATCTGCTTTGAGAGCTCCGTCTGTGTTCTTTCAGTAGGACCTACTGCATCTATAAACCCTCCACTAGCCTATTAGATATGCTTGAAAAAAAGATTTATTTTTCACTCCTTTATCTTTTCCAAACTGTTTCCCGAAGTCTTTTTGGTTGCTCTGGTTATCTCTTTATCTTCTGGTAACTTACCAGAATTAATATGGACATGATGCCAGCTTTCTGAAGGATGTTTGCAAAATGCAGGCAACCCCAGAAAGAGGAAATGTTACCTCCCAGGAAACAAACCCCAGTAACAGTTGTGACAAACTCTTTAGCAAGCCTATTTAAATGAAAATCAGGCACCAGTAATGTTTGGGGGTGCCCAGGTGAGTATGATGAACATGTATGGCAGGCGTGATGCAGTCGAACACCCCATCCCTGACGTCTTGTCTATTGCTGCTGCCATTAAACCAAAGGCACAGAATTTGACACTGGGTTGTCCTGCTGTTATTTGTGCAGCATCTAGGGATGACACTCCATGGCAGCTCTAACTTTTACCTTCATTATTTGCCAGTGGAAGGTGACAAGGCCTGATTTGCCACAGCAAGATGGCAAACAACCCATACTGTCCAGCAAACACTTGGCAATAATAACTGTCTCACTATCTGAAGTGACCTGTGGGCTTGAGAGACAGAAATGTCAGCATTTTAATATGTAAATAAAAATGTACAAGTATTATTACATTCTTTAGCTGTTGAATTATATTTAATTTTTTCCCCATTTTTCATTTTAATATAGCTGCATATGCACTTGTAAGAAATGGAAATTATGCTTGTGGCAAAAAGAAAAGTGTAAACTTTACATTAAAAAAGACAACACATTTTTTAACATTTTTCATTCTCCTTAACAAACAATACATTTCTATCAGCTGCCTAAACTTAGGAGGACTCGTCCCAACAGCACTACAAACTAAATATTTTGATTATGGTTGCGCAAACACCTTCCATCCATCAAAAATTAATAACTAGATTTTTCATTTTCTTTCAGCATGGAAAACTGAAACCATTCAATTATGACCCCACCTGACTGCCCCCAAACTCTCACTCTTCTGGGAGCTTAAGCAGATTTTCTCTAAGACTCATTGTTTTTTCAAGCCAGACCCTGAACCCAGATGGCCTGGCTGGCCTTATTTCCAAGGGACAACTGGAACAGATATTGTGAAATTAACATTCTGCCTTTTGGAATAGCTTTTGGAATAAGGCAACATCCTGGTCAGGGTCATTACCCCTTCTTGTAGTGGTGGCCTTTAACTGAAGTGCTGCTCTGCAGACAGGATTGCCTTTAGCAATTAATTTGCCTTTTCTGAGGAGGCACCTCCCTCCTGCCAGCATTACTGTCTCTTGGCAGATCACTTTTCCTTCTAACCCAGACACCAGCCTCTGTCTGCCACTGCCCTATTCCTGCTTTTAACAACTGTTCCTTAGAGCTTAAATGTTTCTGACTGGAGATGCTGACTCAAATCTAGTTTAATGATTTCAAGGCTTCCTTGAACTGGATTTTAAAGGGAGACACTTTATTTCTGCTTGATCAGAATGCAGTTATTCTTGATTTGTACTAAGGCAATAGAGTGTTTTCCCCTTTGTTTTTATTTAATATCTTTAGCTTTACCTGCTACTCCTGAAGTACTTGCTAGACCCTTCAACAGACAGGAATCATAGTACGCTCTCCAGTCATCAGCTCTATATGGAAAGATGTTTGTGTACCACATGAAAATTTAAGATATAAACCACAGATTATTCCACCAGCACCTGCTGGCATCAAAATCCACATGCTTGCAGTGAGTTTCGCCCTGCATAGTAAAGATGGGATGAGAGACTTAAGTGTGATTAGCCTACACCCCAACCTCTACCCTCTTCATATCCTTCTGGAGGCTTTGCCAGCTCCCAATGTACTTGTCCTATCTGCATGTGGGAGTGCAAACAGGAGAGAAGGGAAGGATAATACACAGTATTTTCATGTGCCAGAATATACAGGGAGACTCGGATCTACTTTCTCTTGCAGCTCTCTTTTGTTACCTTTAAGCTCAAGTCATTGACAGTGACTCTACTATGTGAGGGGTTGTACAAAGACTGCTTTCCTGATCCTGGAAAATATACATGGAAAATGCACGTGGAAAAGTCCTGAGGACTTGTCAGAAGATCTTAGATTGCTTAATACATTTTAGGCTTAACAAGTGTGTTAAGGCCCAAAGTGAAGTCCTTTAGTTTGACAAGACAAAAAAAAAGAGATGTCAAAGGAAAAGAAAAACTCCAAGGGAATTATTGTAGACCACAGGCTAACAAAAGAAACTTTTCACTTCTTTGTTGAAAACTTACCAAAGAGTAAGACCTGACAGGTATCAGTAACCAAGAGGGTGGAAATATTTGGCCTTTAGGATGACAAAGTACACTCTGGGCATTTTTTTTTTAATGTAAATGTGTATTACTGATAACTAAAGAAAGACTCTGCTCTACAGCAGCATTCCCTGTCAGTGTCTCTTGCTCATGCTGTTGCTGGTGTAAGAGGCTGCTTCTTCCTCACAATTTTACTTCTGAAGCTTAGGCAAGATTTAGTACCAACATCACCTCTGATTATTTTTTCATATTTCTTCATTTCTTCATTTGTACATTCAGCATTAAGGTTCTTTTTTGCCTGATAGTTCTATATTGTTGTACCACTTGCGTTTTTCTTTCATTTAATATGTTGATTTGAAAATATTTTTCATCAGTCATAGTTAGTATCTCCAGCAAAAGAAGTTTTCTAGAAGGGTTTTTATTTCTGGAAGAAACTTAAACTTGTTTTCTACCTTATGTCTGGGACTTAAATCCATGCTGCTGTTTCCTTGCTCCTGACCTCATCAGCTTCCTTCTCCCCTCTCTGTTTCTGCTCTTCTAGAATGAATTGAATGCATGGGAGGGGATAGCACTGCTCAAATCCCTCTCAAGGTAAGAGAGATGGTGCCTGCCTATAGAAAGGGTAGGGAAAATGTCCCTGCTATGTCTGTGATCATAAGCAGCTTCCACAAAGTTTTGAAACCTAACGTGTTAGACTTCAAAACAAACGGAACAAACCATGTGGTTTCAAAGTCCTTTAAAGAGAAGAGAAGAGAACTGCCTATAAAACATGATTTTTAAGAGATTGTTGACAACATACTGGACTGTTTCTAAGTTAGAGAAAGCCAAGTAGGGCACTGGTCTTTCAAGGTATTTTACACAGAAAGATTCACTCTGCCCTTGCAAAAAAATCTTACAGGGTTTGCTGTTTAATGAAAGAAAGAGATAGAATTGAGGCTGCTCTCTCCCTGGGATGGAGCCATGCCTGACAGCTGGATGCAGTGCTGGAAGCTCTCCAGTGCCACTCACATGACCTGTGCATGTCCCTTTTCTCTGCCTCATTGTGCTGTGCTTGCACTACCAGGATGCAGATGCTTGGGCTACTTGGCTTTGTCTTATTGTCCACCATTCAAAGCTGCTCCAACATTTCTATAATCCTCCTCAGTTGCCACATTTTCGTAGATCTCAAGCTGTGTTGAACACAAACCAATGTGCTTGTCAGGAGAAGTGTAATCCCATTTATAGAGCACAGGCAGCAAAAGTATGCCTAGGGCTTGTGCTCTGACAGTTCCCTTCAGCTGCTAGAGTCTGTATCTCTGAGCTTGTCTGTCGACTGCTATGGCCCTGAGAACACCATCAGCCTCTCTTCTATGATTTTGATGTGGATGCTTAAAAGGTGCATACTTAGAGTTTTTAAAATGTTGCAAAATTTCATAATGAAATAAATATAAAATATTTACAGGCACAAACCTGTAACTAGTTGAAAGCAGTTGACAGTTTGCCAGCAGTATGAATAAACTGTAAGACTACACCCCCTATTGAATTCCCAGTCCTCTCATGCCTGCATTTTAGTCCTTCCAGGCATTTATACACTCTTTCATCAACAAAGATTCTCTGAAGTGATGCAAAAGGTTATATTCAGTTCACTTAATGTGTTTGATTTTACTGTCATGAAGACTTTGGGCTTTTTTTTAAAATAGTGAAGTCCAAAATCTATGGTAAATACGTAGAATAAATCTGTTGGTATTTCCCTGAAGTGCACATCTTTAGTAGGCTATTCTGACATTTGGAGTGTGCTTAGAATTGATGTCAAAGCACTCAGCTTTCTTTTGCCTTCAGGTAATATTTGGATCCTGGAAGAAAAATGTTAAGATCATAATTTGACTTATACAGAACAGATAATTTGTATTTGTAAAATGTTGATCACCCTCTAAGTTGTGGGTCTACAAAATTATTAAAAATAAATAGTAATTCTTAAGCTCAGAGGAAATTCTGAAAATAAAACAAGTACTGCAACTTAATCATCCAAAATAGGGCAAGAATCCAGCTGCAGCAAAACAGCACAAGTGGTAACTTCACAGAAGAGAGTGCCAAGAGCTGTGCTCTGAAATCAGATTAATCTCTTTTCCTCTTCAGACTTCTGCATGGAGTTGTAAATGCTTTGCTTGGATATATTTCTCTGAAATGCAACTGTTCTATGGTAACATGAATAATTCTACTGTTCTTGTTTAAATAAGGATTACTTATGTGAATAACCCATTAGGAACTGCATCTTCAGAAATAAAGGCAGATAATATGGGAATGAGAGGTGTATTTTTGTAACTAATATTGTGGACATATTTAAAACACAACCCCAAAAGCTAAGAGTGGGCTAAAGATGTGTGTTTGATCTTAGACACGTGTGAGTGTGTTATTTCAATGCATGAGTGTGCAAGTAGAGTAACAAGATGGTGAACAGATCCTTGGCACTGGAAAAATAATCAAAATATGAGGATGGCTGTGTTTGTTTCAAACACTGCCTGGTTTTAACAGATCTTTTAGTGAGAGTTTATCTCTGTGTGTGGGAGGAGCTGGGGAAACAGTGGTTTGAAAACACCTTCAAATATACTTGGAATAAACACCAGAACATTATCTGACACAGAGTTTTCTGGATTTCTTTTGCTAAAGATATTAATTTTGATTTAGTCTTGCTGCAATTAGGAAGATGCTATCTTCACTAAACCACCACTTATAACCCCCTTCAGAAACCAGGATTCTCACCATGATGATGGGAGTGAGTCCATGTCTGCACCTGATGTTTAAATAGGTCTGATTCTCAACAGTGCTAAGGTCAGGTTTCTCACACACAGGAATGATGCCAGCTTTGTGTTCTCCCCTGCTTTACTCACTGCTCTGCAACTCTTAGTTGCTCCTGTATTGGTCTAAATGTATTAAAGGGAACAGTATTTTGACAGGTTAATTTACCAAAGTAAGAACAATGCTCTGTAAGACCAAAAAAAAAAGCACTTTTCAAGCTTAAGGGCATGTTCACTGCAAATCCTTCAAATCCTTGAATGTTCCCTCCAAACACACCATATGTTAGAGCATCAAAGAAACAGCTCAGAAGTCTTGGTGATTACAGGTGTGTGTCAGCCTTGGGATAGGGACACGCATTGGGACTCCCAGCACTGTGCAACACTGTCAGCATTGAAACTAAACTAAGAAAAGGGACTTGAGATTCTATAACACTGCAAAACACACTAAGGCTGAAGTTTTGTTGGATGAATGCTACCTTTACCACTCACCCACTCATTCCTCTTCCCTTCACCCTCTGAAGTGTATCTTGCTTCATTTGTGCTCATTCGGTTGTTTGTACAACTCCAGCTTCTCAAGATTGAACACAGTCTGAGGCTGGAGGGTTGTTGCCCTCTCTTGCTGCTGCTGTTCCTACATCAGCCCTGGAGACCGTTCCACTGCAGATGAATTGGATCAGAGATCTGTTACACTGGTAACTTCTACAGAAGAACTGTGTTCAAGGGCTAGCACCCGCACAAGGGAAAGGATGGAAACAGGAGGATGGCATAGGGTGGAATGTGGGGCTGACCTTTCACAGCATCACACAGTCAAACTGGCTTAATTTGATTGCAAAACTGCAAAGGAACTGGGATATGTGAAATGATCCCTTTCAAAAGCACCTTCAAATCTGTAACTTTTTTTGCTTTTTTTTTTTTTTTTCCCCACTGACCTACTTTGCAGCAGTTACACAAACAACTGCATCAGCACATGTGAGAATGTGCTGAGCTGTGGTACAAAGATCTGTCGCCACAAAGCAACTGTGTGGACAGTGAGCTTTTTAACCTGCATTGCTACCAGAGGAAATTTTCATAGTGTTATGTGACATGACAAAAAAGTTGGAAGCTGTCGAAAAGTCAAGCAAGGAAATGCACCCCTACAACCTCATAACAAGCAGTTCTCAAAGCATTGCCCATCTCTGTAATATATGCAAATTGTGTGTATTAGGGATCAAATTAGGCACTCATTAGGAATACCTAACTTTTGATTCTGTTTAGTGTATTCCACTTCTGTTGTTAGGTTTTTAAAGAGTATGGGTTTCCTGACAATCACATCTTGCACTGGAATTTTGGGACACAGTTTTGCACTAGGAGCCCAGGCTGACCACTGCAATGGTTTGCTGACAGGTAAGGTCTGCTCTCCAACAATGTCTCCTGTCATTCAAAACTGGAGCATGGCCTCTACAACTTAAGTTGGACTACTACCTAGTTGATTTGTGGGCTGCCAGCGTTTCTTCTGAAAATGAATGAGATATACACATTAATTAAACATAAGACTAATTTATATGTATATATATATACTTGACTTACTATTGACCAAAGTGACAGTTGATTATGAAAGCTCCTACATCACACTAGACTCAAAAGAGTTTGTAACCACTGTTTCTGTGTCTCAAAAGAAAATTCAAGAGTGAATATTTAGCTTCCAGGAATTGCCTACACTAGTGGCTTTTAACTCATTTTGAGTCCCTTAAAGACTTTCCAGGGAAAATGCAGAAGCCGTTATTAAGTAGCAACCCATACTCTGAGCTGATAGAAGGCTTTATGTCACCGCACACCGCTGAGGTCCATGCACCTACGGGAGGGAAGCCACCTCAGTTTGTTCCTGTTAACATAGAAACAGCGGTCCCTGCATCTCCTTCACCTGCAGCATTTGCTTTGCACGCCAAACAGGAAGGGCTGGCCAATGATCCATTTTACAGGCTTCCTTCTTTTCATATTTTGACCATTGAACCAGTTTAAATGACAATGCTCCCCATGCTTATTATTGGCACTTGAATTACTCACATGAAATGACAGGACTGGTTATTCCTTTGAGCTACTCCAACTCTTGGCAGCACATTCTGTGCACAGCGTGGTGATTGCAGGGTTGCTCTGCAAATATTTCTTTTAAAAGGTGAGTCCTCATATAAGCAGTTGAAAGGATGTACCACCAGAAGTGAAACCCTTGTGTCAAAATATGTCACGTTTTATTTGTTTTGTTCGACTGTCAAGCAAACTGTGACTTAAATTTGATTCCTTTAGTATAATCTTGCTTCCAGGTTTACATGATAGTAACGTGCATCCATACATCACTGGCAAGTCCGACTTCCAGCTTCCGTAAAGCATATTTACATGCCTCCTCTCAACACTACATTTGTCCCTAATTGCAGCACATTTGTCGTTTGAGTTTGAAAGAATCACCCCGCTACTCCACATCCGCGCCCCGCTTCTCCCCGCGATGACAGACAACTCAATTTTATTGAGCTGTGCCTGGCTCCAAAAGCATCCCTCCCCCGGGGCAGTTAACGTCCGGTGAGTTAGTTCGAAGGCCGAGCNCGGGCTGTGACGGGGCGGCGGCCGCCGCGCCCTCCCTTCAGATTCCCTGGTGGTGGCCGCGGCTCGGTGCAGGCAGGGGCGTCACTTACGCACCGCGTGTAACTTTTTTGCAGAAGCCGCGTTTTTGCTTTCGGGAGCGAGCGAGCGAGCGAGCGAGTTCTTTGGCGTCGGCCCCTGGAGNCCCGGGGCAGTTAACGTCCGGTGAGTTAGTTCGAAGGCCGAGCTCTCGTCTGGGTCTGTCTGTCTGGGTCTGTCTGTCTGTCTGTCTGTCTGTCTGTCTGCCAGGGACACACGACTCCCGCTCCCCTCAGGCTGAGGGCAGCGGGCGCTTCCTGCCCGCGCTCGGGGCGGAGCTCGCGCGTCACGGGCTGCGCGCGGGCCCCGGCCGCGGGCGGTGACGTCTCGGCAGCGATGGCGCGCACGGG
>VZSE01008184.1:290857-371211 GCA_013398275.1 Promerops cafer | reverse complement strand
GAGCGAGCGAGTTCTTTGGCGTCGGCCCCTGGAGCAGCTGCATCCTGCCAGGGAGGGGTCGGGAGGGACCTCCAGGGTACCCGCACCGACCCGTCCGGCGACACAGTTATGCCGGGACCTTAAAAACTGGGGGTCGGTGGGAGGGGCTGGGTGTGCTCCAGCTGCGCCGGGCTCTGAGTCAAAAGTGCCGTTTCACGGGTTAAACAGAAGTCGTTGGATGGGGAGGATAAGTAAAATTACAGCTCCTAACTGGCGCTGGTGTTTTGAAATGGACTGGTCTGTCAGTGGCTGCTTTCAGTGGTGCTGCCGCCAGCAGAGATCCCAAGCACTTCCCCTTTTAATCCTCGTGAGGGAGTGCCTGGTGCTGAGCTGTGCTTGCATCCCTCGGCATGTGAAAACAGGCCTGCAGCCCTGCTCGGCACCGACTCCATAGCCAGCTCCTGTGGCCTGAGGTTTCTCCAGGTTCCTCTGGCAAAGAGGATGTTGACGTGACTGCCCTGCCCTTTCTCCCGTGCCATTTGGGGTCAAGCCGTGGGCTAGCGACTGCCCTGCTGCAGAACCGGATGGGTTTGGCTGAAATGGGAAGTGTGAAGGTGTTGTGGCAGCTGCTTGAGAAGTGGTGGCAGTGGGAGAGAAGTTCTACATAATAGAAGCACAAATTGCATGACGGGGGTATTTATGGAACCCCAGTGAGCAGGCCCGAGGCAGTAGGTAGTGGTGTGTCCCTCTGGCAGTGAGGCAAAGGACCTGGCTTCAGGGTTGGGTTATGGAGAAGCTGGGCACAATGTTTCTCCCTAGCCTTTGAGGGGCAGGGCATCCCACAAAGTGAGGCCATGCAGGTCTTTTTCCCTATGAGTCCTGCCTGTAATGAGTATCTGTTGTGAAAAGTTTAATGTCAGAAGATGAACAGTTGTGGTTATAAACACAGGGAGCTTTCTAAACCTGGGATTTGCATGTTTAGCTAGAGACAGTGGGCACAGCTAACAGGATGCCGCTGTTCTGAAAATTCAGTGACTTTTGTAGTGGTTGTTTGCCTCTTTGTAAATGCATCGGGTACATAAGTATTTTGTCTGTCTGTTATATAAGAACTGAGTGGTTCATCAGACAGGTGCTGACATGGAAGTATTAGCAAGGTACACATAGGTGCCCAAGGTGAAGTAAGATCCAGTACTTCTCTGTTTGGATAGGCTGGGTAACAAATAACATAGCAACAGGGTGCTGCTGCCCACTGTTGCAAAGGACCTGTGTAACATCTGTTGCTACAGTTCATGAAGCTCTTACTATTGCCAGAGGGCATCCGGTTGAAGACAGTTTCATTAATTGAGCAGCTAATATTGCTGAGGTTATCATGAGCTGTCTGTGGCAGGCTGATAGCAAGAGCATCCTTTCTAGGTACTAATACTGTAAATTCTGCATGCTGCTCAGTAATTTTTTGAATGGTGGGGAGACTCATGCTTGGAGCTGTTGGGGAGGGAATGCTGCTCTGTTGAATTCGGGTGTGCAAATATGGAGAGGCCCTGTTTCCAGTCAAGAGAGGAGCTGGTCAACCTAGGAAGCAGCAGATCCTGTAAGTGCCTCTCTCTCTGCATAGTTCCTCTGCTTGTGTTCTGGCACATTAACGTGATGAAAATACTTTAATACTGTCACAGTTGGGTTGCTCCTTTATAAAAGCTTTGGAAACATAATCCTTTATTCCCTTCCAAGTTCTTGTATACCAGCCTGTTTCGTAATAAAAATAAATTTGTAGTGGAAGTGCATCAATAATAAAAAACAATACCTTTTAAGAATCATTGCAGGCATCACAAAAGTTTGGTTTAGAGCAAATTGCAACCTTTGAAGTCCTGTTTCTTGCGGAAGACACACGAGCCTTCAATTCTGCACATATGGCCTGTATGTGATTGGATTGGGATAAGGAGATGAAGGAACATCATCTTGCCTTATTCCCTGACTGTTTAGTTGCTTCCGTTGCAAAAAATTAAAGGTTACAGTTGGGGGAAGTTTATAATTGTTAGCAAATGACTGTAGGGGTGAACAGCTACTCTGCAAGGAGTAAAAGTTCTTATAACTCAGATAATTTCTCTGTTGCAGACAAGTAATTCCCTTGTTCATATGATTCAAGACAGAGTGTTTACCTTGGGGAAGTGAAGCAGGGTATTAGGAATTTTTATTTTGCATTCTGTATGCCATTGACTTTTAGGCCAGTGCTGTTAGTCTTGTTTATTTGGTATGGTCTTCTAAACTAGTTCCAGCCCTACAACACTCTGTGGTAACGGGCTCTATGTTTTAAGTTTCAGTAGAGTGTAAAATCAAGGTAATTGGTCCTGGGTCCTGTTACCAGTGCTGGTTTGCTACTATTTCTGTTATAGGTGTAGAAGCAGTTTATCTTCCTGGACACTTCTGAATGGAAAAAGATATCCATTTCCCAAAGCTTACCAGTGACCTTTATTAAACAAAATTTTCATCAGCTCCTGGCTGAGCAGAGGTAGGAGCAGGGTTCATAAGCAAAAACAAAAAAAAAAAAAGAAAAGGCTGACCTGATTTTTCTGTGCTTAGGAATTTGTCCAAACACCTTTTTCTTTTTTTCTGTAATAGTCTGCACCTTCTTTGTGCTGGAGAGGGGAATTGCGTGAGCTGAATGCTGAATTAAGATGATGGGACTTGTTAATAGAACTGACTCCCAGCTTTCTCCCTGCTTTTGTTCCAAAGATGGAGTTCAGCACTTCTAGCATGGCTTTTTGAATCAATCTTCTTTGATTTCTGGAGTGTTTTTGGACCTGTCTCCAAACTTTGTTTTCAACTTGAAATTGTGCCATAGGTATGCCAGGGTATGACTTCAAGTACTGCATGCTTCTATTGGAAGAAGAGTCAGATGTTATCCATAGCAAGGACAGGTAAATTGGGTTTTAGTGGGCTTGGAGCTGTTGCATCCCTCTGTAAAACAGAGTCTGCATACCTCTGGCACTGGTGGCCACCCTCATGATTCCCACCCTATCTTCTGCAGTTTTTTGAGATGCTACTGAAGAAGCACAGATTATGAAAACTTCAGAGTAAGGCTCTTGCAGCGATGAGGCAGGGATCTGTGCTCCTATGAGCAGAAAACCATGGACTGCTCATTGCTTCTGTTCAGTGAGGTAAGCAGTAGAGAAAGCAAAATGGACCAGGTGACGTCCAGGATTACAACCAAAGGGTAAATCTTTGCTTCCCAGTGTGGATGAGGAGATAGTTGGGAAGCACATAGGATAAAGCCTATAGAAAGTAGGACTGGTTCTAGGAGGACTCCAGTAGCCTGTCTCAGCTGTCCGGGCTGCAGCTCTCAGGGCCAAGGAGTTGGCTTAGGAGGCTGTTAAAGTACCAGTGAGCTTCAGTGCCTGTGTGTCTCACGGGGCTCTGGCTCTTGGAAGCACATGAGTTACACTCCATTGGTAGTCTGCACTTCAGACCTACTTTCAGATGCAGTTTCTCGTGTCTTGCTCCTAAAAGCCTTTAGCTCAAGGATTGATTTTATTTCCATGAATAATTTGATGGTTTAATGTGAGTAGATTTAAGCTCTTATGTAAGAACCTGCTGAGCCTGCCTGTGTCGTGTTAAAACTTTCAACTTGAAGCAAGTGTGGCTTACTTTGTGGTATTTTAATCTGCCTTCAAATGCTTCATACTTGTTAGAGAGCACATTTTCTTTGACTTCTCTTCATGCTGAGCCTACTTCTGATTTAGAGCTGTTTTTCCAGAGTGTTGGTGTAAATGTAGCCTTGCAATGCTTTCCTCATGGCCTCAGCTTCTCTCCAGCACACTGCTTTTTAACAGTACTGATGTCAAAACAGAAGATGCATTGCACAAATGCAAAAGGAAAAAGTCAAATCAGTTAGCCATTGCAGTGGTTTTTAAGTACTGTTGTGTGTAGTAGTAAGTTAAGTTGTAATGAGACATGAGGATATTTTTGTGCCTTGGAAATTATTCATTTTTTTACAAGGGCTTTGATGATAGTTCATAACCTAAATGCAAAACAAGTCTTTAAGAGTAAGATGAAGCTGAATGCAGGAAACAGGTGAAGAATAGCACATCATTCACATGTTTGTGAAACATCAGTGGGGTCCTACTCTTGTAGTTTGGATTTTTGGTAAAGAGGTTGTTTGATTATTTTGCTATATGTACAATCTTATCAACGCCAGTAACTATCTAAAGGGAGGGTACCAGGAGGATGGATCCAGGTCGTTCTCAATGGTGCCAACCAACAGGAGAAGAGACAATGGGCAGAAACTGATGTACAGGAAGTTCCACTTGAATATGAGGAAGAACTTCTTCACTGTGAGGGTGACCAAGCACTGGAACAGATTGTCCAGAGAGGTCATGGAATCTCCCTCACTGGAGATATTCAAGAGCTACCTGGCCTCAATCCTGTGCCATGTGCTCTAGGATGACCCTGCCTGGTCAGGGAGGTTGGACCAGATGATCCCCTGTGGTCCCTTCCAACCTGATTGACTCAGTGATTCTGTATGTGTGTTTGCATTCTGAAATGATTCTGTGTATGTTCTAAAGGGGGAAAGTAGAATTACTTTTGCTGTGGTCTTAGAGGTTTTATCGGGGTTTTATTTTTTTTGTTTGTTTGGGGTTTTTTGTTTGTTTTCTTAATACCTCAGATTAAGCTTTTTGCTTAATGTTTGGGATGCACTGTGGTTGGGATCTTGAAGTAGTACTGCATCTTCATTTCTAGTGATAGTGCTGAAATGTCTACAGTATTTTGTTTCAGTCATGGTTAGATTTACCCTGCTCAATATCTTATAATTAACCATGTGATTTGCCTCATCTATTTTCTTCTGGCATTGTTGCTGTGGAAGAGTATCTTGTTACTTTTGTGCAAAAGAACGTAAAGCCTGACTATTATCTTTTGGCATATCTTGGTGTTTGTCAAGTTGTCATTTACTAATGTAATCCTAAGGGAATTTAGAACTCAGTTGAAAAATTGTTTTTGTTTGCTCAGTTTATTTCTCTTTATCATTATGATATAAGCAATTAGAGTAGATGTGGGTATTTGTTTTTTTAATGAAGTTTACTAATTTCTTCTTTGCACTTCTATGCCACTTATAGTGTGGTGTACCAAGAGGCAGCTCTGCATTGCTGCTCAAACATTGCTGGGGTGGAAATCATCACACTTTGCAGTTTTGGAAACTAGTTTATGTAGAGATTTTCATGTATGCCCTTGTGAACTTCTGTTAATTTTTTCTGTGGTTGACTGTGTGTGGGTGACTGTCATTAGGTAAAGGACCAATTAAGCCTAATTGTATTTAGATAGATGTGGCTGTTACCTTACATCAGGTGATTGGAACTGCAGGTGAAGTAAACCAGTTTCTGTCTGATTTCAGTAGAGGATTAGTTACTTTCTTCTTGAATGGGAAGAGCTCAGGCTGGCCATGTTTATAGATAGGGAATTTCAGAAAGACTTAAATATTGGGTTTATCTTTTTCCAGCAGATGCCCAGAAAAGTGTGGAAGATGAAATTGAATCTATTCTGCAGGAGCGGATAATGGTTTTGGATGGGGGCATGGGGACCATGATCCAGCAACATGCGCTGACAGAAGAGGATTTCCGAGGGCATGAATTTAAAGATCACTCCAGGCCTTTGAAAGGCAATAATGACCTTCTCAGTATAACTCAGCCTGATATAATATGTGATATACACAAGGTAGGTGGTTCTGGTGTCTGTCTCTCAACAAGAGAAAGAGGAAGAACTTGGCCTCTGCACTCCCCTTTTCCATATCACAGGCTCCTGGCTCTCCATTGTCTTTTGGGGATAGGGAAGAGAATGCTAGGTAGCCATGTGAAAAAGAATGAGCAGATTTGACTGTTCTGGTTGTGTGAGCACGGCATTTGTCTTGGTTGCTGATGTCACCTAGGCAGTGCTATTTTTAAATCCCTTTTTGACTTACGTCCCTGATGTATTTCTATTAATTGTAGATTCTGTTTTATTTCATTTTTATTTCCTCTTCTTATTCTCAGCTAGCGCTTGAAATGCATCTAAGTAGGACATATCTGAATTCTAGATGTGTTTCTATAATTGTGTATTAAAGGGCTGTTAAATGTGGCAGCCTGAAGCAGGCCTCTGTAGTTAATGAGTATATGAGCTTCCTAATGAGTATATGTGCTTCCACAGTCTTGTTTTTCCCTAGAATATTAACGTGTGGCCCAGAGAATAAAACAGTCTAATCTGCTGATGATTAGGAATTTGCAAACAGATTTCATTGTTTTCCTGTCTTCAATTAGACTTTGGAAAACAACTTCCTAAGTCCTCCTATTTATGGAGCTGCAGGTATTCATAGGTCTTACTGTAATTATTGGAATGCTTGAATAGCGTTACAGCTGTTTGCTATTCAGTTGAAGCCTCACATCTGTTCTGGGCTTTTCCAATTATTTATTGATAAAATCTGTATTTCATTGATGAGAATCATATTTGGCTTATGTTGGTTAAACTTGGAAGGTAATCTGTATTTTTTAAATTAAGTTTTAACTGCCATTCTTTGGATTTTAAGAATGATGAGCTGGAAGGAATTAGTCTTAGACCTGTAAAAATTTCAGAAGGAAGTACTTGTCGATTTAGTTTAACTGAGCAATAGTGCTCATCAACCTTGGAATTTATAATAATTTGTGGTTTTAATGGGGTAAGCTGCTTTAATAGTTGAATTTGGAAGGTTTAGCAGAGCAATAGTGATGTGACTTGAGAACGTATGTATTGACTCAAACCAAGTAACCCGCTGTTACTCTGTAATGGCCAGTTATAGGTGCTTTAGGAAGAGTGTAAAAAAAGAACTGTCTTTTGTGGTCCCCATCCCTGCAGCAACTATTGAGTCAGAGGCTTTCTGAGCAATGGGTGGTGACTTCATATTTTAGAGCTACCAGGGGCTATTTCTTCTCAGAACTGGAGAGAAGAAACTTGCAATAATAGATGAAAATATTTCTACAAAGAAATATTTTGTTTTGTTTTTGGTGGTTTTTTTTGTTAATGATCCAGTGAGTTAGATCTCACAGATATCAGTAGCTTAGAAAGTAAATGTTAGCTGGCAAAGTCAGATTCAAAGGTAAGAGACATGATGTATTTTCAAAGGCAGAAATTAACTTCCTGCTCCGAGTGTTTTACTTCCTTCTGTGGTGGTAGTCAGTAAAGCTGGAGGGCTTTTATACCAACAATATGTTTAGGTAATTTTCAGAAAATTAGTGTATTATTGGTTGACATGTAAGAGCTTGTATATTTTCATATATCTTTTTGTAGATATTTTTATATGTTTTCAAGAGGAGTTGAGAGAAAGCACATTTGTTTGCAGCAAAACATGTTTTAAAACAAATTTATTTTCAGCTGTCATTTGGATCAAGATTTATTTGCACTGTTGAACTCAGTGAGTTCATCTGCTTCTTGTAGGAAAATCTGAGGGGTTTATGTTCAATGGTGGCAACAGTATTTTTGATTAACTAGCACTTCAAGTGTTTTAATTTCCTTGAATATGATCATGCCAGGGTTCAAAGGGATCAAAAAGATGAGTTAGGGAGAAGGGAAACTGATAGAGGTTATACAAATGCAGGGTAGAATCTGCAAAAGTGTTTAAGTTTGCATTGATTTCAGTTTTCTTCCATGGGAATTAGACAACCAAAATGGAGCAGAAGTCTTAAATGTTTTGTGCATCTTGGTCATTAGTTAAACTTTAAATGAGATCTGCACAAAACAGAATTCTCCTAAGCTTGTATTCTGTCCCAGTGTGCTCTTGTGCTGTACAAATCCCTTCAGAACATTTGAATTTTCTAATCTTTTCTATTGTTGTTTAATTTGGGCCTTTTCTAAGACTGCCCACAGCAGCCCTTGCTTGCTGATGATTAGACTGTGTCTGACCATATTCCTGTGCAGAAATCTAGAATGTGCTCCAGTGGCAGAGGTGACTCTATAAATGTTAATTGTTAATAGAAAGTGTGGCTGACACTGAAATTCTGAATATTGGTTACATGGAACACTTCTATTGCTTTGGCCCTGTGCTTTTGAATAAGGCCTTTAGAGTTTGATCAGCTTTGAGCTGGGAAATGATTTGTGACTTTTGTCAACTGGATGAGACAAAGTGGTTGAGTTACTTGCATTCCATACCTCAGGCTTTTTTTCTTTGATGTCTTGCAGGAATACTTGCTGGCAGGCGCTGACATCATTGAAACCAACACTTTCAGCAGCACCCGAGTTGCACAGGCCGACTACGGCCTTGAGCATTTGGTAAGAATGCTAAGCTATTTGCACATTAAAATATTAATCATGTGCTAGCAACCAAGATTAGCTTAGTGCCAGGATTCATTGGTGTTGTGCTTATCAGCTGCATGCTGCCTCTTGAGCCACGTGATGGGATTGTAGCTCCTTTCTGCTGCTGTGGACAATTGCACTTGCTGTGTCACAGACAGTGTGCTTCTTGTCGGCAGAGGTACAGGCAATAATAATTAGTCCTAGATTTTGTTTGAGCATTCACAGGATCTCTCATTTGTGTGAACAGGGATGTTTTGCTTCAGTCGTTCCAGCTTACCAAATGCTACAATGGAACTGCTTTTTTTCCTGGATATTGCTTATATGTTGTTTGTGCTGGTCTATGTAGAAGTCCTTTCTAGTTTGCATTTATTGTGCCTATTCTTTGTGCGTATGTATTGTTTTGAGAATTTGGGGAAATATGTGAAAGTAAATACTTGTAAAGACTCTATTTGAATAAAAAGTGAACTTAGAAGTAGACTAATTTTGTCATCAAAGTCCTGTCCTTTAGGTTGTGTTGATCTCAGCAGGATTCATTTACTACCTTAAAGAATGAAATGTTGTGATAAGCAGCTGTGGGCTGGGGCATGCGTGGGATGAACCTGCCATGTAACTCTGTTGCTGAGATGTATCTAGCTTTTCCTTTTGAAGTCTGGTGACAGTGCTGATACATACTTGTGTGACTTGGGGAACCTTCAGGGTGAGCTGCTGGATGCAAGTGTTGTGTTTCTTTGAGGATGAGTTACCCTGGACTGAACTAAAAGTTACTCAGTAATTTTCTGTAATTGTTCCAGGCATATCGGTTAAACAGAGTCTCTGCACAGGTGGCCAGAAAAGCAGCAGACGCTGTAACTGCTCAGACAGGTTAGTATTATTTTAACTTTTCACTTGTTTGTGGTTTTGACAATGCTGCAGTCTTTGAAATGTTGCTGACTAGAGGATAGATTGATGGTTTACATTACGGGGACATAAAATGATGCTGTGCATGAAGTATTTTAAATTGACTGTCACTGTAAAGCCAGAGGTAAATAGTTTAGGGTCTTTTTCCCCTCCTGTGTCTTGGTCTAGGAATTAGGAGATATGTTGCTGGAGCCATGGGTCCAACAAACAGGACACTCTCTGTGTCACCATCTGTGGAGAAACCAGATTACAGGAACATAAGTAAGTATTTATAACCATCAAGTTATTTGACTTAGGCAGTAGTCTTGAAAGACGTTTCTCCAGAAGAAATTAAATCATTCCTATTTTACAGCTTTTGATGAACTGGTTGAAGCCTATACAGAACAAGCCAAAGGACTTTTGGACGGAGGAGTTGACATCTTATTGGTGGAAACCATATTTGATACCGCCAATGCTAAGGTGAGACTTCTGGGGATAAAACCCTACCACACTAATGTAAGTATTTGGTGTACTACCTAAGGAAATTCAAGATAATATTCTTTGAGCTATCAGCTGCTGTTTACAAAATATATGAAAAGACTCTTCAGTCGATAGCAAGTGGGTAGAATGTGAGGAGATGGTTTTTAATCAGCCTTTTCCAGAAGGTTTCTCTAAATATGTGCCATTTGTATTTTTCTGGCTGTCTGTACCAGCTGTCCTCTTACTCCCAGAAGGTCTACTGTATTGCTCAACATCTCCAAATGCTTCTGATTGTATTTAACACTGTAAGCATGTCTGTCTAAAGGATGCTTGTGCTGCCCACTGGAGAGGGAATGTCCAGTGAATCTAGTTTCAGGTGTGGGAAGGCTTGTAAGGCAGTTTTATTAAAAGGTGTTTTTTGGGGGGGGAACTCTGCCATCAGTTTTAAGAAAGAAAAATTTGGAATAGAAGATTAGAAGGGTAAAACAGAAGGAATAAAATGTTGAAATGTGCTGCAATTCATGGGATTTTAACACCTCTTTCTATATCTAATAACTTCTCGGTGCAGGGGGTGGAGTTGTTAGGGTACTTGAAACTGTCTTGCAATTTTATATGGAAAAGTCTGGCTGGATATGTACACAGTGTTTCTTTAGGCTTTTGCCACAGGCCGAATAATGTGTGCTATGACATCACTTGCCCTTTGCAGATATGGCCAGTCATCATGGAGGTTTGGCTAGGAGCCTATAGGCTTAACATAATGCTAAGGGCATGTTCACAGGCAACTTTCTTGCCCTAAGGAGGGAGGACATTTTCAGGACCTTCAAAGGAGTCACTTGCCGTTCTTACTGTAAAAATTTGTGGTGGTTGAAACCTTTTGGAAACTACATGTCTAAACAGACTGAAGGGCTGTGAATGTGTACTGGGAAGAGTACATACAACCATATTTGGGGTGGGGATTGTGCTGCAGATATGAGGGAGAAGCACGTGCTGACATGATTTTGGTTTCAAGGTAGTCTTGGTCTTATTTGGTTTCCCTGTGATACTTCTTTCTACTTGTTATCAAAATGTTTTTTGGAACATCTGGAAGATGTTAGGGGTAAGGGTAAAACTTCCTGAGTGTACTAAGTTCTGGCAGGCGATATGAGCTAGCAAGTTGCATGAACAGCCTCCATAGAGTAAATAAATAAATTTAAAAAGGGCATCAAACCCATAGAAACAAAAAGAAATGAACAATCTGAAGAACTCTCAAAACATCATTAATGTTTTGCAACATATTCTTCTGTAGGCAGCTCTTTTTGCAATCCAGATGTTGTTTGAGGAAGAATATGCTTCCCGACCCATATTTGTAAGTATATTTCAATATTTTACATATGTTTAAGTTTCATTTGTGAACTAGCTGAGATGGCAGTTGATTAAAGTGCTTTGAAATGAAGGAAATGAGTTTATTAAAAATGTACTTTTTTCCACATAATTGTGAAAGTATAACCTCTTAGAGTTTTGTGAAATCAGCCTTGGATAACTCTGTTCAGCAGATCAAGCCATAGACTAGGGAATGTCTTTATTCCAGTGTGTATGCATTCTGTGTATTTCCACAAGAAAAGGTCTAATGATGTTTCTTTTTTAGGCTTGCTATCTTGAGGGCAATAGGAACCAGTGCTTCAAGTATGAAATTAAGTCAATTCTGACACATTTTCAAGTAGAATGAGTGGCCGTTTGAAGTCAGAAAAGTCTGTCTTACTCCATATTCTTTCTCTGATGTTTCTTTTTCTGATAGCTGCCGCTCATGAATGCATTGGACGAAATACAGAAAAAGAATAAGATTGTTTTGGAAGCTCTGATGTATTGTTTTGAAAGTTCTGATGTTCTAGTTTTCTACAGTTTGCAGTCCAGGCTTTTCTGATTAGCAGTTGGTATCTGTTTGTAGGCTTTTGTTGAATGCGTTTACTCCTTCCTTGCATCTGTGTTCAAACCTATGTGGGACCCAGGCATTGACAAAATAATCTGCCAGTAACTTTCACAGCTTATGAATGTGCTGGTTTGAAAGTTTGCTTACTTTTGGGCAGTCCACCTGATAACTTCTATTGTGTCTTGCCATGTATCTCTTGAAAGTGATAATGAGCAGCTGTTCTATGTTCCCTTTACTGCATAGTCATGGCATTTGTAGTCCTTTGTGAGAGCCTCCTTTAGTCATCTTTTTTTCAACCTGAAGAGTCCTCTTCTATTTAGCTGTTCCATTTGGTTCATTCGTTACTGTCCCATTTTTGTTTTCCACTTCATCACGTCAGAGTGGAATGACAATAGAATACAGCATTCAAAGTGCAGACGTCAGGGATTCTGTGATAGCCTAGTGATGTTCTCTGTCTTTCCCATTTCTTTCTTTGTAATTTCTGATGTTTTGCTTCACTGCTAGTGAGCTTGGAAATTGCATTCATAAAAGTCTCTTTTGCTACTTGGTTTAGCTTCTAGAACAGTAAAGACTGGTTTGGAGGTGTCATTGTGTACAACTTCTGTGTTCACAACTTCGTACTTGGTCAGTTAGCACAGAGTGTTTTCTGAGTTGACTTTTTGTCTTCATTGCCCTGAACAGTGGTTCTTGAGCCTGGTTCCCCATTCTTTGTTCCCTTTTCCATTCAGTTATGTTGAGAAGCTACAATCTTTAGCACAGCTTTCTAAGATTCCACTGATCACCTTCCTTGACTGAGTATTTTGAAGGTGGGAAGTGGCATCAATATTAAAGCTTGGAGTAAATAGTGGATTTACTTTCACATGGAGTTTTCTAAACCCATTCCATCTTCTGGAAAAAAAGGCTTTTAGACCTGATGTTGTGGTGTAGGAATGGTACTCAGCAAATCAGTGCCGTCACTGAGATTCTCCAAACCATGCACTGCTGTCTTGCTCCCCTGCTTTCTTCCCCTCCCTCTTTGCCTGCGGCAGGAAGGAGAGAAGAATTGGAAGCACAAAAGGCAAAGGTCAGGGGTTGAGGTACGAACAGTTTACTGGAAACAGCAATAAGGAAAGGAACAGTAACAGCAACAATATTAATAAGGAAAGTGTATAAAAGAGCGAGTGATTCACCTGCAAAAATGCTCACCATGGAGCTCAACCTGACTGCTCCCTCTGGCTTGGGACCAGCGTCTCCCAAACCGCTACCTCTGGCTCAGAACTGGCGCAGAGCTGGTGTTTCCCTACTGCTCTGTCCCACTGGAAGGAAGCCCTTCTCCCTGGAGAGTCTCCCTTCTCCCTCACCTGGCAGTGATGTGGTATAACCTCCGTTGGCCTAGCCACGCCCCCTCCTGGCTTCTGCAAGAATCAACCTCATCCTGGCCAGAACCAGGACATCTGAGGAGCCTTTCCTGGCTCATCCAGATGCCTCCCAAATTCTCGACATCATATTTGTTAGTTGGGGTCAAGACATTATTCATTATTTGCACAGCTCTTTCTGTAAACTGCTAAAGAAGTGTGATTATACAGGTTAAAACTTAAACTAAGTTGCAACATTTGATGTTCCCTTGTGGCAAAAGGAGTAACTTGTTTTTAAGGTCAGACTCACCTCTCCCACCTTTCCACCAACCACCACCAAACAACTTAATAGCAGTCCTGAGACCTGAAATAACTTAAGTGGGCAGGTGAGGAGAAGGTGACTACTGATAGCTGCCTGAACAAAAAAGCCCTGCGGATTGGTTCAGAGGCTGTCATCAGAATGATACCATGGTACTCATGCTACCTGGCTGCTGGGTGGTTCAGAGTAGTTTTCTCCCTTTTGTTTTGTTTTCTTTTTTTCCTCCCTGAGGAAAGGGGAGAGAGGGAAAGATAAAAACCTTTGACCAGTCTTCTTTCTCCTAGAAAAATATTTTAACATTTATATGGTGAAAAGGGTTTAATTTTTCTGTTTGAGTTGTGCCTCATCAATTTAAGTGGAGCACAGTTCTCTCTGCTTTGAGTTATAGCACTTCATCCATTTTAATTTTCCATTTTTTTGTGCATTTAATTCTTCTCCTTTCTCTGTGTTCAATTGATATTTAGGTTTCTGGAACTATTGTGGATAAGAGTGGGCGTACCCTCTCCGGCCAGACAGGAGAGGCATTTGTCATTAGTGTTTCCCACAGTAAGCCACTTTGGTAAGGAAATGTATCATTCATTCAGTCTCTTAGTTCATTATTTGTAGAATGAGATTCTTTTCTATTTTAACCCTTGCTTGCAGCTAAATGGAAGCTATACAAACTGTGATCATACATAATTACATGCACTGCTAACATGTTTTTATATCATTCCCTCAACAGAAATTATGTTTCCAAAGAAAGCTGAATTTTTAATTCATTGCTTTAAATATTATGGGGCTTTTGTGTTTACACTGAAATCACAACTAGGTCAAAATCTGAAACTTTGCCATCTCTTACTGTCTTAGGCTGTGCAAGGAGCCAATCCCTGGTACAGGCAGGACTTGTATCTCATTCTTAGAGGGAAGCAGTGCCAGCTGTGTGTGAGAGTGTTTTAGAGTGTCTTGAAAGAACAAAGCATAAGATACTATTGCAGTGTTCTTTTTACTGAACTCTTAGAAAAATGTGCCGTGAGTGTTTTTCTCAAGGATGTGCATGGTTGTTTTGAGAGCTCCTTATGCCTCCATTTACTTTAATTCTTTCCTATTCAGGCAGAAAAGTTCAAATAATATGAAGTTAAGATCTGTGCAAATGGATAATGTATCAGATTTGGTCATTGTGCAAGCTTTTGCATGTTCATTTGAATACCTTCCCCTGGTTATCTATTCTTCTGTGTTTCTTTACCCTGTTCTACCTCCTTCTTGGCTTCTCTTCCCTCTTTGCCTTTTTTCACTCTCAGGTTGGTTCTCTTCACACAAAAGCTTACACCAGAACTAGATTTTTTTTTTCTTAGGATATTCTAACGGAAAGCATTTAGTTCACTGTCAGTAGTGCATACCATGCACACTATGATGAGCCATTGTTTGTTTTTACAACAAAATTTCAGCTAAACCACGCAATCTGTCATCTCAGTGATGCAGAAGCAGAAGACTGCATTCACAGTTTTCCTGACTGCCCTTGAGGCTCCACTTTCCCAGACCAGACGGTGTTCCAGAAGTAACATATGGGGCCTCTTGGAACAGGGTGGTAGTTGACTTCTTCTCTCAGCATCACGGCCTCGTGATCCATATTTGGCATGAGTCTGTCTCAGATAATTTTGCTGTAACTCTCTTGCTTCTGAAGAAGAGAGAAGGGCACTGGAGCAGAAATCAAAAATTTATTAAAGCATATTTCATAAAAGCTGTCTTATGGTCTCAATGTTTAGGGCCTGTTCCTCATTTGTGAAAAGGCTACTATACAGCACTGTAGCAGAAGGGTTTTAGTGGTTGGAACAGATTGCATTTAATGTTGTTTCTGTGGCCAAATTGGTGCAGAGTGGCTTTAGGGCTGGAAAAAGCTGATTAATACTAGTATCCTAGGAATGGTGTTATACATGTTCATGTGTTTCTGTTTGGGTTGTGTATGCCCTGATTAGGGTGATGTGTCATCTTTAATTCAGTTTGGTTTGGAGCCCACCCTTAAAAGTGTGTGCTTTGTGTCTGGGTGATGGAAGTGGTAGCTGAGAAACTCATGAACTGTACTTAGTAAGTGCTGAAAGATATGTGTCAAGCTGCTTGCCATGAAAGATGCTCAGATGTGTTGTTTCAGATCCTATGATTGTTTCTACCATGGCAGTGTTGAGAAGACATACACTGAGCTTTGTGCCATAATGTGGATTTTGTTCTGGTCCCAAGGGCTCTCTGCAGCCTTATCTTTCACAGGAGTTTATGTACGACTGCTGTGGAGAAATGAACAAGAGAGGGAGGTGTTTGAGGTGGGTGTGTGATGGTTATTACACTAGGGTAGCAGTGACAGAATATCAGCTATCTGGCTCAAGGCTGCTGGCTTTTAACGCAAGGTTAACAGTTTGCTTTTCTCAAATGTTTTCTTGCATGATGTTTAGTGCTGTGAGGAGATGATACTGGCCACAGAAGAAGCTGCTTTTTGTTTCTGAATGAATGTGTGTCTGCTACAGTTCTGAGACAAGTAATGCTTGGATTCTGTCATGCTTATGAATATACTTGTCAGCAGCCCCTGTGATGGGTAATAATTCAGGCAGTTTGGAGTGTGGGGAGTATGAGGTGGAAGCTTGTAAATTGAGTGACTTAAGAGTAGGAAATACACTGCATTTGTCTGCAATTGATAAGGGCAGTCTTGCTAACCGTTCTTGACTTGCTTTGCTTTGAAAATCTTGAGTATGGGGGAGCCCACACATGGAAATAAATTCCAGAACCTCATTGCTGTAATGAATTGTGTATTCCTTGGGCTTGCTATTTGTACCCAGGGAACCTGTATGATGGATTTAAAGATATGTAAACACCAAATCTTGAAATGAGAAAGAAAAGGTTATTGTCAAATTTTTCTGGCTAGCATAAGATGTATTAGAGAAAGCACTTTGAAGGTACAGCTTGCTGTTTAAAAAAACATATACCCTCCCCCCCAAACATCAAACCAAAACAAAAAAACAGCCAAACCCTTACCGTCTCTTCCCTAAGTTATTGGAAGAAGGGGTTTGTGTTATTTGATCGTGATCTGTGACTGTGATATTCAGGATCCTTGGTTTGGATGTTGCTGTGAGCCCCTCAGATTTCAACAATTTTTCATTCTGTTCAACAAGTAAATCTGACTGCAGGCATTTATTGCTACTACTTATGAAGTTACCAACGCCCTGCCTACTCCTTGGAAACAGGAGAAAAGTCAAAAACCATTTTATGCTCCCAGTCCTGTGCAGGGCTTTTCTGCTTTTGACCTCTGTGAAACTAAGTGGGCATACAGGCACTTAATTAGCTCGGCTGCCTGTGGAGCTGAGTCAGTTGGGAGATGTGGCTGTTACACATTCCTGTTTCAGTGGGTTAGCTTGCATCCTCTCTGAGACTGTTCCAGGAAAGGAGAAAGCTTTTTTATGTCTTCCTCTTCCAGCAGCTCTATGAACATCTTCCTAGTTCTGCAGTGCTCACAAGGGGGTTTCTAGGATGGTGCAGAAAGATCAGGAAATATGTAATAGATATCTTACATACTTTATGCAAGAGAAATTTCTGTATTTAATACAAATGGAGATATTTTGAGTGCAAGTCTTATTTATCTATCTGTCAGTGAATGAAAGAAAATATAACTCTATCTCATATACTGGTAAAATAGTTTAGAAACTTAATAATGTAAATATTCTTCTGCTGTAGTGCTGTCTTGGTTGGTAAGATGTAGCAGATTCAGTTGCCCAAGCTTGGTGCTGCCATGAGGCTCCTTGAGGGAGGCCCTTGCTCTCTTCCAAAGTTGACATAATTTATGTATCATTTGTAAAGAAAATGATGAGTTAGCAGCTTGAAGCAGGTCTTGCCTTTTCAACCTTTTTTCATACTTTTTCCTGTAGCAAAAGACTCCTTTCCCATCTGCCATTCTCATTCCACTTGTTCTCTCTCTTACCTAGAAAATACAGAGCCATCGTGTTGCTGCAGTTGCTGTCAAAATGTTGCCACTTTCCTCCTGGATTTTGAAATGAAATCTTGATTTATTGTTCCCAGTTCAATTCAGTCCACCCCCTTCCCTCTCGTGCTTTCATTCCACCTGAGGGTTCTCCTTTTGCACAGTCATGCTGTATTGATGATGATGATTAAAGAAATTGGAGAACAGGTTGGTTTTGTTTTAGATGATTGTGGGAATTAGCAGTTGCCAGCACTAACATTCATCTGTTTTGTGTGTAAAAGGTGTTTTTACTTCAACATAATTTTTGAAAATTTATTTTCCAGTATTGGCTTAAATTGTGCTTTAGGGGCAGTTGAAATGCGTCCATTCATTGAAACAATTGGAAAATGTACAACCGCCTACATCATCTGTTACCCCAATGCAGGTGTGTTGGTGCACATGTTCCTATGCTTACAGGCATGAAATGTAGCTAACCTGTTCCATCTCGTTAGCAATAATAGAGTTGAAATAGCTTGAAAAGATGATTGCTTTTACAATTAAAAAGAGAGTAACAATATTTTGAACTGCTGAAAGTAACTGTTGTTAGTTCTGTGACAATGAATGCAGAATGCTTTCTTGCATAATTAATAATCTGCTGAGTAGTGATTGCAAGGGTGATGAGGCATTTTAGTCCTCATGCAATTGTAGCTGCTTTAAATGTGCCTTTTATGAAATTTAGTTCTGTTTTTTGGGACTTTAAACAAATTGTAATACTAAAAAAAAATTATGTTTTAAGGTCTTCCCAATACTTTTGGTGGTTATGATGAAACTCCAGAAGTGACTGCTGAGCATATAAAGGTATAAAATACTTATTCTGATCATGTCACGTCTGATGTACTAGTAGATAAGAACTCTGCTTGTATCCTGTGCATAATTGTTACAATATTTGGGTTAGATTTTTTTTTCCCTTCAGATAGCTATATATATGTCATTTGGATTGTTTATGGACAATTTGCTGAATGATAGTGATTTTGAAGTATCACACTAGGAAAACTACTTAGGAAACTGAAAACCTTAATTACCTTCATGTACTAAGCTAAGGTTTCCTGCTGCTTGATCTGTGCATGTTACTCATTGCACTCCTGTGTACTTACTGTTATATTTGGGAATTGTTCAAAAAGCTGGGTGGTGTTTATGAACTTGGCACAATTTTACAGAGTTGTGTGCACAGGAACTGCCGATGTTGAGGGTGTTCCAGTGCAGGGTGTCCTTCCCCATGCCACTGGATCTGTGTAAGACACAACTGTGTGTCTGAAGCTGCAGTGTGTCAGCAAGAACACAGCATAAAATAGACCAGTTTCAAATGTAGTCTCTTGAAATTGTCTGTTGAAATTGCTGGTTAGCCTTGGGAATCCAATCTCAAAACAAATCCGAAAGAGATAATGTAGAGCTCTGTTTTTTTAATTTAGTGTTTTTCTTGTGAGCTCCCTGAATGGCTTCACATGTGGAGAAAAACAAATAAATAAACATATATATAACATAGTTTTAATAACTCTGAACAAAATGTTCCTTCCTCTTACAGAATTTTGCTTTGGATGGTTTGGTCAACATAGTTGGAGGTTGCTGTGGTACCACTCCAGCACATATCAGGTACTTCATGTGCTACAGCTATGGTGGACTGTGAAGTAAATTTAAGTGCTGCTTCTGTGACACAATATTCCATGGCTTGTCTTTGAGTTTCCTGAAAAGATGGATCACTTGAATGCCAATAGCAGCCATATATGAAGTGGGAATAATGTGGCTTTCATAGCTGTGTGTATCACAGAGAATGAGTAGACGTGTGGTTCAAACAAGGATTAAACCTCTTTGGTTCTCTCATCTAAAATTGTCCTGAAATTACTTCTCCCTTTTTATTGATGGATACAATAGACTTACCATTCTCTGCTTTATTATGCTGTAGCTTCTTCCACTTATTTTGCAATCTTTCACCACAAGGTGAAACTTAAGGTTTCCTTTGGTGGTAGATGGAAGGAAGGGATGTGTCCGTGTTGGGGAAATTCCTAAACAGAAGTTCTATGAATGCTGTACAGCTGGTGCTGGTCCTGGCTAGTCAGAGGGAGCTTTTGATGTCCTTGTCATTTCAAGTAGGTCAGTGGGAAGGCTTCCTTTTTTCACTTAAACTGGAAAAAGAAAGGGCTGTTGTGATTAAATTTTACCCTGATGTAAACTGGGAAGAGGTGACATGTAATCATGTAGAGGACAGTGTGTGTCAGTCCTGACTAGAGTGAAGAGAAAGTGAACAGCATGAGTCATTCTGGCATCTTAGAAATCTGTCTCGGTACAGGACAATGTTTGCCCCTTGGGGTTTTGTTTGTTTGTTTGTTTTGGGGTTTTTTGTTAGTTTTTGTGGGGGTGATTGTTTGTTTGTTGGTTTTTTGTTTGTTTTGTTTTGGGTTTTTTGTTTATTTAGGTTTGGTTTTTTGTTTTGTTTCTTTGTTTTGTTTGCTTGGGGTTTTGTGGGCTTTTTGTTGGTTGGTTGGTTGGCTGGTTTTGTTTTTTCAGTCATTAGCAGTTGCTCAGCAAGTCATGAATATGGTAAGAGTCAGTGTGGTTGAGGGCTGATTCTGAAATCCTTTAAGTGTCTCATTTTATCTCATTCTGTATTTGAGAAACCTTCAGTCTTGTATATTTCCTGCAAATAGCTATGTTAGGATCTTCTGGGAGTATTTTTTTGCCTTTGGCCTCACAAAGTGAAACTACCTAATTAGTCTTGTCTCTACAGGGCTAAATTGGAAATGTAGCTGTATGTCTAGTATATTCCGTTTGAGTCTTGTCTGGATTAATTTAATTTTAATTGAAAATTTTCTTATTTTTGTAACTCAGGAAAATTGCTGAAGCTGTGAAATCCTGTAAGCCTCGTGTTCCACCTTCTCTCTCTCAAGGATACATGCTGCTGTCAGGTAAAGTGTGTAACAGTTTTAGTTTCATAACTAATGCAAGTTTCCTTTATAAATTTATTGGCTGTTTTCTGCTGATCAGAACAATGCTGTGAAGGTCTTGTTCTATGTGAATCCAGCAAGCTTATGGATGTGTAACCAGGTCAAAGTCTTACTGTTTTGGCTAAAGGAGTAGTAGAACGTTTTTGCTGCCATCTTTTATAATATAATCAAGCCAGCATATTTACTCTGCATGTCTCAGACATGTTGTCGTGGTGAATAAGTATCTTTGTCTTCACTTTACAACAGGGAGGGTCAAGCACAGACAGACCAGGTAATTTAGCTACAATTATTGGAGAACTGGGATGAGATCCTTGTACACCAGCTGTTAAAGGGCTGCCCTGCCTCACCTCAGATGCTGATTCAGTCGTACTGGGACTGTGTTCCAGCAATATATCCAGGTCTAGAACATGTTTTTTTTAACAAAGTTTAGATCTGTATGTTCCACACTTCAGGCATTCTTTTAAGCTTTTCAGCCTTTATCTGAGTAAAACAAGTACCATCTTTTCAGTCTGGCATTTTAACCTCAGGCCAAATCAGTTTAGCATAAATAAAATATATCATGGTTGGCCTATGATGTCATGCCTTAGCTTATTTGGTTCTGCTGTAGAGTTTGTTTGCCTTTGCGTTGCCTGCTACCCAAGGGCTCAACTGGCCTTGCTTCTCTGAACTGGGGTATGTGGTTATGAGCTACCCTTGTTGGTCAGTCAATTCAGTGGGCTGCTGCTTCTCTCAGGGTGTCATGCATGAGGTAACATAATTGAAAGTTGAGAGAACATACACATAGATGTCCAAAGAATCATAGCTTCACTTCTGTATTGGAAAAGTTGGTTGTTATTTTTTGTGGGTCAAGTAAATTATTGATTGTCATTGAGGAAGAATAGAAAGATTTGGTGTATGTATTGGCAGTTGTTTCATTGAATTGCTCTGCTAGTTACTTGTTAGAGCACTGATGTGCTGAGAAATCACTCTTTGTAGAGAGAGAGAGAGACCTTTATTTTACAGTTCAGAAAAGAGATTTTGTCTTTCTTACACAACTTTTTCTTTTCTGTTTTAACAAATATGTTCAAAAATATCTTTTTAAGGTCTGGAGCCATTCAGGATTGGGCCATACACCAACTTCGTTAATATTGGTGAACGTTGCAATGTTGCAGGATCACGGAAGTTTGCTAAACTCATCATGGCAGGCAACTATGAAGTATACATATGAACAATAATCTCATATGAACAATAATCCTTATAGCTCATGCTCTCATTTTCCGTTGCTCCATTACACTATTATTGTTTGTTTTGCTGGTCCAAAGCACTATTCTACACCAGTTACAAGAGTAAGAAAATATGGAGGATTTAGTTTCTCACTGTTCTTTGTTTCTCTGCTTGCCAACTACTAATAACTTTGTGAAAAGGGCTTTTCAAGGACTTCTTTTTTTTTTTTTTTTTGACAAGTGTAACAGGAAACTTTTAATTTTTGATTTAGTTATACAGCTAGTAGTTGTTTAGAAAATGTCATGGTCTGTGCTGCATCTAGGGGTTGATTTACAGAGAAGAGGGGAAAGAAGGTGGGTGTAATCCCCTCTTTCAGGATATGAGGTACATCTGACTTGGGATAGATTGTGGTGCTGTGCAGCTCTCGCTGTCTCTCCCCTTCCTCACTTCCCCTGTTCTGCTCAGCATTATGATTACATCTAATTGCTACCTACTTTGATCTCTGACTCCAGCATGAGCACTGGTACAGAAAAAGATGCTTAGAAGGTAACTGCTTTCTTGAAATTACTGCAGGGCAGAAATGAAGAGGCTGGAAGACTCATTCTTTACTGGTGTGAATTGATACTGTAACATTGAAACAAATAGTAGAGTGACTTTTCTTGGGAGCTGAGACTCTGCCCCAGAGTATACTCTGATGTTACATCAAATCAAAATGAAAGCCTTAGTTTGTATTTTTGGAAGTCTGACTCTTAGGCTGATAGAAGTCATGAAGCAGGTTAGGCCTATTAAATGAGACACCTTTAATTGCAGGTTATTAGGGACTCTGCAGAATGATGGAAAAGAGAAAATGAACAGACATGCGTGTTCAGATATTTATGTAGGCTGGGGGAGAAGCTTTAGTTTTCCTTCTTAGCACTTGTGATTATTCTGCAGCTGGCAAAAATGTTGAACAGCCTTCAAAAGTTAAGTATCCTGTGTTACAAAACACCAGAGTTTGTGATGCAAGGGCCTTATTTCATACCATCACAGAGACTGTATTTTGCTGTCATCTTGTGCAGTCACAAGTCCTTGTCACCGTGCAAATCTTAAATTATTCAATTAAGCATATGACCAACTCTCTACAGGTGGTGGTGCTACCAGCACAACAGATCTCTGATGTCATGTTCTGTAAACAACTTATTTATAAGTTTTCCATATTAGCACCTCTTTTGTATTGTTGTACATCAGAGACCATTTCCTTATTTTCTTATAGGATGTCTTAGAAATTTTTTAATTTGTCTGCATGCTTAGTTTGGACAAGTGAAATGTTATCCTAAGAATAACTAGGATTTTTTCTTCTCAGTGTTGTTTTGGTTTTTGACTTTCTTCTTTAGGAAGCCCTGAGTATAGCCAAGTTGCAAGTTGAGATGGGGGCCCAGATTCTTGACATAAATATGGATGATGGGATGTTGGATGGCCCCACTGCAATGGCGAGATTTTGTAACTTGATTTCTTCAGAACCTGATATTGCAAAGGTTGTAATTGAGTCACAATAAAGAACATGTTAAGATGTTGATACCGTTTCATTTAATAATCAGTTTATGTGCTTAGGCAGATGTAGTTGTCCCCTGAGAGGTAATGATACTGTAATAGGGAAGGCCTTTGGATGCAACAGAGGCTTTTCTGTCTGTTTTCACATGAATATATGCCAGCCCTTTTCACTGGCTGGAAAAGCTGAATGAAGGTTCGTTCTGGAGCAGTTATGAGCCATAATGTATATGTTGGCAGTACATAATGTCATTGCTTTCCACAAAACTTAAAGTTGCTATGGATATAGAATGCCTTTAAAAGATAGTTCTGCAATGTGCTTTCTCTAAAAATGACTATCTAAATCAGAAACACAAGATATTACAGGGAGAAGTAGAGAGCTCTATATGATATGTGGTGGAGCTGCCATGGAAGCTCTTGAAATAAATTTGCTCTGAGTTTTGCATGTAAAGCAAAGTGAATCTATGAATATCATGTGGAAACTTTTATTTGTAAATGCTGATTAATGTTGTGTGCATTTTTATGTCCAAATGGGCAAACAGTGCATAGAACTGTAATTCATAACTTCTGTGTGTTCTTCTGGTTTACTTCTCTATTATTTACAGGTGCCATTATGCATAGACTCCTCAAATTTTTCAGTGATTGAAGCAGGTTTGAAATGTTGCCAAGGGAAATGTATTGTAAACAGCATCAGTCTAAAGGAAGGTGAGGAAGACTTTCTGGAGAAAGCAAGGAAAATTAATTTATATGGAGCAGCTGTGGTTGTTATGGCTTTTGATGAAGTGGGGCAGGTGAGTGTCACTTTAAAGGAGAGGTGTTTTTCTTCTGAAGTGTAAGGCTTTCTTCCTTTTTTTCAAGACAAAGTTGTTCTGTTTCAGTGACACAGTTGATTTTGAGAAGTTCTGTATAACCTTAGCTGCAGTTTTGACCCTGATTTGTAAGCATTTCTTATGCTGCTCAAATGTTTGAAGAATCCATGTACTGATCTAAGCGGAGCTCTGTTGGTTCAAGAGTGTCTCTTGCTGTTCAGACATGCTGAACTCTTCCTTCATAAAAGAGATTTTTAGTTCAGAAACTGTTTCTCATGAGAGTGAAATCTTTGTGAATTAATTTAGTTATGTCGAAAACCACATATTAAGCTTTGCATAGGAGATGAAACATTGGACAGTGAGATTGCTTTTTATAAGCTAAATGAGAGCTCCAGGTATAGGGGTGGTGATATTTTAAATACAATATTCTTATATATAATCCTTTTCTAACATTTGTGATGTTCACATTCTCAGTCTTGACTCATTGGAGCTGTAAATGATTTCTGGAGATTTTATTTTTTGTGTGGTCTATAAGTTTCATCTCAGAATTCTTTTTCTTCACTAGGCAACAGAAACAGAAACCAAGATTGCAATCTGTTCCAGAGCTTATCATCTCCTTGTGGAAAAAGTGCATTTCAATCCAAATGATATAATATTTGACCCTAATATTTTGACCATAGGAACTGGAATGGAAGAACATAACCTTTATGCCATAAATTTTATCAATGCTACTAAAACCATAAAAGTGAGTTGTAAGGTTATTTTAACTTGAAGTATATTGCTGAGATTACTTAAAACCCTAAACCCTCATAAAACAGAAAAACACCCCATCCTCCTCCAAACAACAACAACAACAAAACACTGCTGAAAAATGTTACAGATTTTAGCCTAGTGAGGAGGACTACTCTTCATTCTCCAAACATACTCTTCATACTCCAAACATTCCCCAATATTGCTGTATTTCCAGCAGAACAACTTCAGATAGTTCTATATTTCAATCCATTTTCTGTACTATAAATATACTACCTTAATTAAATGAGCTAATGATCACATTTATGTTCAGGCTAAAAGGACCTCTATAAAGGTGTGCAAAAAGTGCTTGGTTTTTTTTTTAGTAAAATTCCTTTCTCTGTGCAAGGCATTTGTTCAGCAACTTGACCTTTTATGTAGCCAAAATATGTGTAAAAGAAGTATAGCAGTGGGGAACATCACCTGCATGCAGCCAAGGGAACTGCACCATTGTGTTTCGCAGGACACCCTGATAGATGTGGAGATGCTGTGTCAGTAGCAGTCTGGGGCTGAACACCCCACAGGGTTCCTGGGAGTGAGGCTGCACCCTTGAGTTTAGCTGCTCAGCTGCAGCCTGCTCCTGAGACATGCAAGCAGGCAGATTGGCTGCTCCTGTTTCCAGAGGAGGGGGGACAGGAAGAGCCAAAAGGTTTGCATGGAATAAAAATGGAATGCTACAGTGTGAGGACCGATGTGTTCAGAATAGCACCTGTGACAATGGAAACCACAGTAGCTGCTGGATCTTTCCTTTACTTGTAAATTTTCCTCCAGATTTGAATTGATTTTTATGAATTTGAGTAACTAGAAGGATCTGGAACAGGGAAAAGAGAAAGGGTGCATAGCCAATGCACTGAGCTCAGGGACCAACTGTTTTATGAACTGAATGCTTTACTTAGATTTCCTTTTTGGAAAGCACTTTTCTAAAAATCTGTGTGCAATTCCTATAGGAAACACTGCCAGGAGCCAGGATAAGTGGAGGTCTTTCCAATCTGTCCTTCTCCTTTCGAGGAATGGATGCCATTCGTGAAGCAATGCATGGAGTGTTCCTTTACCACGCAATTAAGGTATGATGTGCTTTTGGCTTCCATATGTTTGCACTTGGCAGATGTGCAGTGCTATGTCTGACAGCCTTGTCTGGGGGATTCTGTATGGTTTTTTCCAGTATGGCATGGACATGGGAATTGTGAATGCTGGGAATCTGCCTGTGTATGATGATATCCACAAGGAATTGCTACAGCTGTGTGAGAATCTAATCTGGAACAAAGATCCTGATGCGACAGAGAAACTTTTACATTATGCTCAGGTAACTTCCAGTTTTAAGCTTTGAACAGTAGTTAGCTTAGCACCTGAGCCTCACCACCTCCCTGCAGGTGATAGGTGAAACAGCCTATAAACTGGATGTGTCAGTGTAACTGTGGGTGTAAGAATTTACTGATGATACTACAAGTGGTTCAGTTATTAACACAGAATAAAATGAGTAATCTGTGATAGATCAAACCTCTTCAGTTTCATGCCATGGAAGAGCCTGTGCCAGTGTTCTTCATAAGCTTCAGGAGACCAAGCTTCATAGGCATTCTCTGAAGAAAAATTCCAACCCCTCAAAAAATAAGCAAAAATATACCAAACAAAATTTCGCCCAAAGAAAACGCTCACAAACCAACAAAACCAAACAAAAACCAGAAAAAAGGCTAACCCGTAAGCAAACCGATCTTGGTGCTGGAACTTAATTGACAAGTGCACTGTGGGAGACAAAGAGTAAACCTCTCTCTCTGGTGGTAATGGTTTGCTTGGAGTATATAAAAAAGGTGAAATAGTTGCTTGTGATTTGTGGCTGTGCCATAGACTTCCAATTCATGTAACATGTCAAGACTGAGGATCAGCTATTTAGTGGTTTTGAGATGTTTTAGTGATGGTGGTGATAAAGGACAAAGATTACACATATTCTGTAAGAACTGGTGAAATTCTGTTCTGAATGGAAGATACAGCAAAAATCTCCCTGGGTTAGGTGGCTCTTGGATTCAAGTGCACAAGAAGATTTGCATGCCTGTTTTGTGGCTCCTGGAGGCAGTATTTCTGTGCAGAGCTTCACTTGGTTTGTATTTTGCCCTGTGGTGATGCATGCTTTATAGTAACAGTGGCAACATGTTAAAAACTAGTACAGGAAGACTCTCTTTATCCCTTGTGCTTAGGCTATTTTAGATGGTGTTCTTAGTGTCCAAGCAATTCACCTGCGAGTGATGTTGTCTGTTTAAGCTGAGTTGCACCATTAGGGTATTCAAGATTGCATAAAGAGGAAGCAAAATAAAGGGAGAGTTAGAAAGGGATTGCTTGAGCAGTGTTTCTGCAAAGGCTGAATGTGAATTTGAATGGAGCCTTAAAAGTAGAAATGAAAGTGGATGATGAGTCCTAGGTCTATAAGTTTGCAAAGCCATTGTTGGAAAATCTGCTTTTATTTGTGGTGGTAGTTTTACTGAGGGAGTAAAATAGTCTAGTGGCAAAAAAGAGGAACTTAATCCTTGTGGATTTAGGGAATCAGTTTTCATTTGAAGTTTGAGATTAAAAGCCATTTTCCATGGTGTACATAACTGCAGACATTCTCCAACACTGTCGTTCTTGCATGTCCACCTTACAGTGTCATGGGTTATTTTTAGGCTGGAGTTAAACTTTCTTTAACCCTTGTTAAACTTTCTGGCCAGATGTTGAAGAGCAGTTGGTATCATTTCAGTGAATCACATAAGGTGATTCCTGAGGTGGATAGAGACTTCTGGTGATCATCTACTACAAGACCCCTACTCAAATCAGGGGCCAGCCAAGAGCAGGTTGCTCAGGGACATGTCCAGTCAGGTTTTTAATTTAACTAGGAATTAATATAACTCTATGTTATCTCCAGGCAACATTTTATTCCTTCTTTCATTCCCTCTTACAATCTAGATATATGAGAGGAATAAGGTTAGGAAACAAGAAGCTGTTACAAGTTAGGTAATATTTGTATAAACATGAATGAAATCTTGTTCTGTTTTCTGTTCTCATGAGTGAGGTCTTGTTTCATGGCTTTATCTTTAAAAACTTGCTGATGAGCACTCAAAGTATAGGAATTTCATAAGGCCTGAGAGATGTCAGATTATATCTAATAACTGAGTAAGGAAAAGAAATTACTTGCCTGAAGTGTGTTGGCTGAATTATTGGATAAGGTGTTCTTCCACAAGCCTCCCTGGGGTGGGTGCTTGTGAACTTTCTTGCACTATGAAGCCCTTTTGACCTCTGTGTTCATAGCAGAGGGGAGTATGAGTGTGAGACAAAGAGGATATGTGGTAGTTTGGGGCAGTCTATGTGTGTGACAAACAGTAGTTTTGTAGGCTGACTGATTGAAAACATGTCTGTGATATGGAATAACATAACCTATTCCAGCAGAAACTGAGTTAGTGCCAAATTAATTAGAATTTTAAAATTAAATGTAATGTGTGGGCCAGGAATCAATTTAAAATATGTTCCCAGAAGTAAATCCCTTAGGATTAGTCATGTCATCATTTTTATGAGCATAAAATTTGTCAAACTGCTCTTTTTAAAAAAAAATTATTTTGTTTACATTTTCATTGAGGTGGGTACCTATTGGGATGTAGACTCCCTGCGTGCCTGTATTACATCACAGGTGTTTGCAACATGATTTGCACGTACATAAACCTTTCAAATAGTCTAAAATTATTTTATGAGTAACTACTTGGAAATATCCTCATTTTTCTGAAAGTCAAGTCCATAAGTGTACTTCTTATGCTTGCAAGCTCCTATGAATGTCTTTTCTTTTTAGAATCATGCCCAAGGAGGAAAAAAAGTTTTACAGACCGATGAGTGGCGTAACGGCTCTGTGGAGGAGAGGCTGGAATATGCCCTCATAAAGGTGAACCTGTGCAGAAAACTGTCCTACCCATCAGTGCTCAGAGGCATGATCTCAGCTCAGACCTTAAGGGACATATTTGGCTTTAAAAGTTCTTAAGCTACCATTTTTTCACAAGCTATTAATTAACAATTAATAATAAAGGCAACTGATCTATTTAACTTCAATAACAGAGAAAACCGTAGAGGTGTGTCTTTAACCTTCAGAAGTTGAAGTCTTTGACCCTTAATATTTTATTCAACTGGTGTTGGTAGAAACGTACTGCTTTTGCTTTTTTAAACACATCCCTTTAACTTTCTAGGGCTTTTTTTGGTCCTTCAGTAGTACTGCACTGAATGGCACCTGCACTGTGGAAGCCGCCTTTGAGTGTTCAGTTTTTCTGATGACATAGTTAAGAAAAATAAACAAATCTGTTAATACTGGGGACATGTTGTGAATAACTTTATCTGCCTAAGACCTGTGGTGTTTTGATTCCTAAGAAAGACTATTTTCAATACACATTTGAGGTATTTTTAAAGACTGTCAGTATCTACAGTATCTATTTGTACTTTCATTGTGGGGTTTTTCTGGGGAGAAGGCAACTAAATAAAAGTTGTATTTCTAGCAAGATAAAAGCTTCTCTTTTTTTTTTTTTTGTCAGGGCATTGAGAAGTATGTCATTGAAGATACGGAAGAAGCAAGATTAAATATGGAAAAATATCCTAGACCTCTAAATGTAATTGAAGGGCCTTTGATGAATGGCATGAAAATTGTTGGTGATCTTTTTGGTGCTGGAAAGATGTTTCTGCCTCAGGTAATGAGAAAATAATGTCATATATTTTCCTACTTACGAAAACTAGCATTGTAAAATGTAGCCAAAACATTCTATACTGGCTGTTTTTTCAGATACAGCACAGGAATTGTAAAAATTCAGGTACTGCTGAGAAGCAGCCATTTTCTTATTTTACTTTGGAACTTGACTTTCTTTGTGTATGATAATGCTTGTTTCTGTTCTTCCTGAGTGTTTTTGCTTTATTTGAAATGCAGTTTTAAGTCTTGGCCCATGAAAAAGTGCAAGAGAGAAAAAAAAGCCCAAATAAAATTTATTGTGTTTAGTACCTTCCAAGTCTGGGCCAGTCTGTAGCTTTTGGTTCTGTTGTGATTGGTCCAGGAGGCTGCACTGTGGAAGAAAGTGTTGTGTGTAGAGCCTTAGCCCAGTAAGGCCAGCAGCCTGCTGCCACAGAATGATCTGAATACTGGCACCTGGGGCTGCAAATGAAGTTTCATTTATTGCCTGAATGAGAAAGCTAAAAGAAAACTGAGGTTATTCCTATACCTTGTCTTTATTGTTTATTCTGCCCCCACCTTTATCTGTGCAGGTGATAAAGTCTGCTCGAGTTATGAAGAAAGCAGTTGGCCACCTTATTCCCTATATGGAAAAAGAAAGAGAGGAAAGGAGAGCCAAGCAAGGCAGCACAGAAGAAGAGGCAAGATACAGTCCTTTGTGCTGTAGTTCTTTCGTAGAATGCTATGACAAATATAGGAATTATTTGTTGCTATTTACGTTTATTATGCTGGAGAGTTGATGGCAGTCATATGGAAACTGAAAATCTCGGCACACTTTGAAGTAGGTTTGAAATTCATAAAGTGTATTTTGTGGAACTCTTCTTGGTGTGTGCCTAAGCTCACAAAGTTTTCTGAACGATGCCAGTGAGCCTTTGTAGACCTTTTACGCCAATGTTACTAATTTCTTGTATTTTTACAGGCATTTCATTTTGGTGTTATTTATTCTAACTTTATGGCAGATTTTTCAACTTGCTTCTAATACTTCTACCCTTGGTGAACTCTAATTCTCCTTTAAAATGTTTAATGGTTCCTAATTCTTTCCCTGAAATCTTACAATGTATTTGCTGTGCATCTGTTGTGTGATTGTCCAGCGTGAATGTAAGAAATGCAGCAAATAATTTGAAAAGAAAAATGATAATTAAACCTGACTTATCTTAATGAAAGAAGGAGAATGCCTTGTCTCCTCTCCCATGCTCTTTCCAGATGTGAAGGTGTCTTCTCTCCTGTATCTCAAGTGAGTCTGTTCTCTGGCTGTCACAAATCACCTTTCACTTTGTCATCTCTTTCCAGCTCATGCTGTTCTCTTTTAATTCAGATGACAGTGCTGGTATTTGGCACCCTCTGTTTTGTTCTGATGCTGTTTGAAGTTGTTTAAAATCACTACCCCATTGATTTCATGAGCAGTGGATTAGGATCTCCTGTGATCCCTCCGGCACTTAATTCTCTGGCTAAAAAGAAGTGGAATTTGAGAGGTTCTAAAAGAGATAGCAAACACTCTAAGAGAGGGAGTTATATGTTCTGTGTGGCTGAGGAGAGCAGGAGGAAAAAGGCAGGGCTTCTGGCATCCTGCTTTCTCTACCTTCTGCTGGGCAAGGGATGTAGTTACTTCCTCTTAAAAAGACATGCTACGGTATAGAGAACCAATGAGAGAGTAGAACAGCTGCATCTATCCCCAGAGTACATTGGCTTGAAGGAAAATGATTTGCAGACTCTGGTAACTGATCTGTCTGATGTCACCCAGGCCAGTGTACCCTCCAGGACAGTTTTAGTCACAGACTGCCAGGAAATGCAAAGCATTGATAGTTGCATTTCAGGATAAATAGCTGTGGCTGTGGATCTCTATCACAGGTGAAAAAAAATAAAGCCTTTGGATGTATGCCCAGAACTTGAGGACCTCCTTGCTTAAGACAATTGAAATAAATGTGCCTTAAATAGGGTTTATTTAAAGTGGTATGTGCTGTTGCCCATGTTGTTTGCTACCCAGCAAAAATTTTTCTTCTTACGTGCAAATCCATTTTTTTTCTTTTGTATCAATCACTAATTAAATTGTCAGTAATTATTAGGTATGATACCTAATGTGGGGCAGCATGTTTTGTTCTTCTCTCAGTCCTTGATTAATCTTTTTCCCCATTTTTCTCCTGCATTCCAGCAGTATATTTTCAGCTGCAAAATTTTCTCTTGATTAGTGAGATGGCTGACTTACAGACCTCCATTTTGCTTCCTCTGATCTCTGGCCTTCTGTAAAACAGAAGCACTGGGGACATGTTAGATTTGTAGTAAACAGCAACATTGGTGGAGGTCCAGGGATTTCATTCAACAAATGTGATAGAACTACAGGAAATACTAGTATCACTCTTGGTAATATATCAAGATTTTTTAATCCACAATATTGCAACTACAAAAGCAATGTAGGTTCATGAAATAGAGAGCTACTCTATATGTCCAGAAATATAACATGCTTCATAGAAGGATTCAGTCATCCAGTTCTGCCATGTGCGAAGGAGATGAGATACTGTCTGGAAAAATATTTTGTAGTTTCACATAGAATATGCTCAGGTTTCCTCTTTATTTAAATTCTGTGCAATTTATGTAGCTGCTTACTGGCATCTGATGCTGCAGGAACTCAGACATACTACTGTTATAGCCTGGAGCTGTTCCAAATGATGGCAGTGATTATACAAGTAAAAAGATATTGCCAACTCCCGTGTCCTGGTGGAGAACTGCTGTGGGAAGTTCCACTGTTGTGCTGCTGGCCCTTTATCAGGCTGAATGCCATCTAGCCTAGGACCTGCTTGTGGCAGAACAGCTTCCTTTCTTCAAGTTGATCCTTCTTCAGCCTGTTTGTTGAGCTTGGGTAGTCTGAAGTAGCCTGATCACTGCACTAAAAACTCTGTTGTTACTTATGTTGCATAAAAATGAGCCTCTTCTGCTTTTGGTAATTCCTCTAATTTCCCTTCTAAGTTTGCTAATATCCCGTTCTCTGCATTGCATCAAAAGATTGATCTTGATGCACAAACAGATGTATAATTATAAGTATTCATACCCTTTTGTTCTAAATATTTAATCTCTTTATTGGCAAGGTGTATATTTGGACCAGAAGTACCTTAGGAGTTTAGTTATTGCACTGCAAAAAATGCTATCCAGATCTGAAGTGGTTTTATCTGCTATTTTGTTTTTTCAAACACAGATTTTTGAGTAACATCCATGCATTTTGTAAGAATAATTTATGTGCAAGTTTCTATTACCTGTATCTTTTAAGATGGTTTTTAATACTTACTGTATTATCTCTACTATGCTTTGCAGTTACTTGTACTATAATAGAAGTCTGGGTCAGGGATTAGGATTGCACTGTTGAAGAATGTGTTCAAACATACCAAGGCTTCTGAGTAATTAAACTCTTGCTACTTCCTCAACTTCCAGGATCCTTACCAGGGTACAATAGTACTGGCAACTGTGAAGGGAGATGTGCATGATATCGGAAAGAACATTGTGGGAGTTGTTCTGGGCTGCAACAACTTCAGGTAAAGAGACATTAGGCAGCTGAGAACACAGCTGTAGAAGGGTCAGTAATTAGTACCTCTAGTAGATGCACTGTGGTGATAACACAGCTGGGCATTTCTTGGGAATTGTCCTCTATTCCCCAGGCTGTGATTGGGAACACAAATCATAGCAGCTATTACTAAATGGGGAGGCAAGAGCGAGTATTGTGTCCTCCTTGAATACTGTTTTTCCTAACAAATTGACATCTGAAGTGATTCTGCAGTTTAACATCAATTGGAATATAGATGAGAACATCAATTTTTCTGTTTGTTTTATATCACTTAAATATAATAACTGTGATGTTTTTATAATGTCTGAAGAAATCAGATATGACAATTGCAGTAGGCAATACTATTATGTGGCTTGTGTTGGGAAAAAATAGTCTTGTAAGATTCTAATGAATCTTGTAGTGTGTTTTTCACGTTGTTTGTTAACTGTGAGGTTTTAAAAGCTTGCTGAGGTACGTTTTCTTAAAAAATAGATGAGATTCTCATTCTGTTTCTGAACTTCAAAAGTTAGAACCTCAAGAAAAGTCAGGTCTTTCATGGCATGTTCAGAAAGGTTGGCAACAGTGTTGGAATGAATGGTCATGTTTCCATCAGTGTTCTTTTCAAGGGTCTGTCAGACATTGTGCAAAGCTGAATTGGTTTTGGAACTCTGTCTTACTGTTCATTCCTTTAGTTTAGTTTTGACTTTGTGTTGTCATTTGCTCTAAAAAGAGCCAAAATTATCCCTTTATTTTAAAACACAAAGTGTTGAAGTCAGTAGTAGTGCTGTATATATGCAATATATTCCATTTAATTTCCTCTTGAAATTCTGTTGACTGGATTCAGGCTTTCTTGAGATTTATTTAGATTTACTGAAAGGAAGCCATAATGTTCTCTGTCACCATGAGTATGAGTGAGGCTAAATGAAATCAGCAGGCTGGGGTGGTTTACTTGAAAAAATAAAAACCTGGGCAGTTGCTAGGGTTAATAGGAATAAAATGCTAACAAGCGAAGTTCAATGTCCCGTTTCATCAAATGTATACTTTAATAAGGCAAACAAGCTTGATGTGAATCATCTTATATTCCTTACGTAAGATGACATGTCCACAAAACATTTTTGTATTATCCAGATACCTTCAGAAATGCTACTGCTATGGGTAGCCTAGTAGGTGGCTCAGCACCACACAGCCATTCACTCGCTTCCACCCAGCCAACCTCAGTGAGATGGGAAAACAGGAAAGGAAGAAAGAAAGCAAGAAAAATTGTGGGTGGAGAAATAAAGCAAGAAAAATGGTGGGTGGAGAAAAGTGTTTAATAACTGAAGGAGAAGTGGAAGAAGAGAGAAAGAAAGAAAAAACAAATGATGCAAAGGCAATCCCCTTGTCACCTCCTATGGACAGGCTGGTGCCTAGCCAGTTCCTGAGCAAAATATGGCTAACCCCTGCTAAGCCCCTAATTCCCTCTTTTTATTGCTGAGCTTGACTCCATGTGCCATGGAATATTTCTTTGGTTAGTTTGGGTCATCTGCCTAGTTGTGTCTACTCACAATCTGTTCCTTGTGGGGCTAGAGTAAGAAACAGAAAAAGGCCTTGATGCTGTGAAAGCATTGCTCATCAATAGTTAAACTTTAATTTCCAGTATTGTTTTGGCCACAGATCTAAAACACAGCACTATACCAGCTACTGTGAAGAAAATTAAGTCATCTCAGCCAGACTTAGTACAACCAGAAAAATTTATTTTAAAGAAAAAGCTCCTCTTACCCTTGAATTTTCTTAACTATTATGCCATCTGGAACTCTTACTGAAAATTTTACAAGACCCAGAGGTATTTCCTATATAAAAATTCCCCAATTTCCCGTTTCCCAAATGGTCTTAAGAGAAACAAACAAAAATCTCAATCTTAACTTCAATTTTTAGGTCCATTATTTACAGCAAGAGGAATGTATTTGTCCTGTAGCAGAAATTTGATTTGTTATTTAAAAGATGTGTCATCTTCTCTCTTTCTACAGAGTTATTGATTTAGGAGTCATGACTCCATGTGATAAGATATTAAGAGCTGCTGTTGAGAACAAAGCAGGTATAGAGAGACTTCATTAGTACTTCTGAATTGTTTGATTTTTAAATCAGTTTTTATTGCTGCTTCTTGCATTCCTATACTATGATTTGATCAGATTATCTTCATAGAAATCAGAACTTCTGCTTTAACCATGTTAATTATTTAGCATTTGGCACTTCTGTGAAACTTAGCCTGAGGAACTGAAGCCCTATATCAAAAGGACAACTCCAAGAGAGACGTTGTAGTATTTGTTTTACAGATGAATAAATGGAGCCTTGAAAAAGTCTAAGTAACTTCTTATTGGGTCTAAAATCAGAAAAAGAACTTGCCATTTGGCCTGCCATATCAGTGAGTGTGAAACCAGGAATGAATTGTTCTAATAAACAATGAACTTTCTGAAACAACTTGCTGTTGCTTTGGAACAGTCTGCTGCATCTTGGAAAAGATGAATTGTGTGAAACATAGTTGGGGGAAGTTTGTAAGCACTTGCTGTTTCGAAGAGCAGAACTTAAAATTGTTTTGTCTTATTTCCCTCCTCAATGTTGAACTTCTGAAACTTGGAGCTTGCTAATCAAAACTGCTGTTTATTTATTGCTGAAATTAGAGCAGTAGGTGTTCAGCAACTGTGAAGACTGAGAAATATCTTTAAACTGGGGATTTGGAATTGCTGTCATTCTTGAAAAGCTTTCACTTTCTAATTGGGTCAAACCTCCCTTCTATACTAGTGACTATCCTGCTTTTTATCTCATTATTTTCTATCTGATGCATGAAGCTATCTGATGTATGAAATAAACTTTTCTGTACTAATTTCTGTGTCTTTCTAGAATGGATTGGCTAAAAGTTTTGTGCATGTCTGTTTGTAAATTTGCATAGATATAATTGGCCTGTCTGGTCTCATCACCCCATCTTTGGATGAGATGATTTTTGTCGCCAAGGAAATGGAGAGGTTGGCAATAAAGATTCCTTTGCTCATTGGAGGAGCAACTACTTCTAAGTAAGATATCTCAGTTGGGAAGATGGGCAACTTGTATGCAAACAGTGTTAACTAGTGAAAAAGAAAATTTATAGCCTCTTCTTTCCCCCTTTCTCTCATTTTTCTGCAACACACGTACTGATATGTATTCACCCTAAGATTGATTGTTATTTCTTGTTTCGTAAGTCCTAGATTATTGAGGTAAAATGTAGTTAGTACATAATAAATAATGGACATCTTAAACATTTAATTTTTGCAAGTGTATATTATATGTGGAAATACTGTATTTTCTCTAAAAGTTCTTGCACATATGCAAATAAATATAGTTCTGTTCTTATAAGGGGTTGAATGATGTATTTTGATTCACCAAAGCATTCTAAAAATGCAGGATTTTGAGACTAGAAATGGCCATGTTGACATCAGGGAGCTATTATCTTTAAGGAAGTTACTGTATTTTCCTGGATCACTGTTCAATGTGGTAATGACTGCATTGAGCCTCCAGTGCTGCTCAAGCAGGCTGGTAGGGGATAAAGCCCCGCTGCTTGCCTTGAAGCTTATCGTGTTGATTTTGATGGACTGAGCTGGTAAAATCTTGTTCTCTCAGATCTGTTCAAATGAAATAGTACAGCTGCTGTGATTTCCTGAAGACCATGTTGACAGCTCAGTGACACCTCGTATTAGCATTACCGCAGGTGTGTTCTGGGCATGTGTAACAGCCGTGGATCGCGCTTTGCTGACTGGTTTTTGTACAATATACTTGAGGAGGTGACAGCTCAGAAGACTGTAGAGGTCATTTTTTTGTGTAACTAAAAGCTGTGAGCAGTGTTGCTTTCTTTATCAGAGCAACACATACTCTATTCTGTATTTTTGGCTTTAGCAAATCATCTTATAATTTGACAGACAGTGGATAGTAGGATCACTACCTGCCTTTATTATTCCTGCATGTATAATGCAAGGTTCGCTGTATCCCTTTTCTCCTTTTCCATATGAGCCTCTTCCTGTTGCTTTGATACTGAGAACAAACGTGGAGGGTTTTTTCTTATTAAAAAAAAAAGTGGGGAGTTGAGGCAAGGCTTTATTCTAAGTGGAGGTCTTAGGAAAGCCTTTTCAGATTTTCTCAGTGTTTTCACCCAGGGCATTGTGGCCTAGTAATTGATGTCAAATAACCAGCATCAAACAATTCTGCAGAATTTATTCACAGAGAGGAATGTAGCCAACAGGGAAGCAGCACTAGTTTTATCCTTGAATATGGAAATTACTAAAGAATATATGTATACTTTTGAGTACAAAAATTGATTTTATTCATGTGAACTGTATATAAGTATATACTTGTACATATGCCCAGATACAATGCAGTGTCTATAAAATATATGTCCAGTAAAGGTACTCTGTGGAAGGTTGGATTCTTAATGTATATTTAATTTTACTTTCCTAGTCTTAAATTTAACCTCCCATGTGCGTTCCTAAAGGTTTTGTATATGTCAGAGGTTGCTAATGCAGAACGATCTGCATTTTTTTCACTGTAATAAATAGGCGTTGTTATTTGGAATAAGGAGATCACTAGTACTTGGAAGAGTGTATAATGAGGTTAGTTTGAAAGAGAGAGAGGCTGGATTTAGTATCCAGAATTCACACAATAGAGTTTCTTCATAAGTTACGGTAATGATGATTTTTGCATTTGTATTATGCTACTTTGGTAAATTCAGGTGCTGAGAAATAATGGTGACATTCTCACTGCCATAAAATTTACTTTAAAAAAATACAAAAGTTGGCATTTAGTAATTGATACAGTGCCATTTTAGGACCATGTCTTCTTTTGTTTCCTTTGTCTGTTCCTATCAAAACAGAAGAGATAACTTTTTGTAAAAAACAGAGCTGCCAAGATCAAAAATGTGTCTTCCAGAAGCAAAGTCAGGGGATGTTGAACAGTTGTTTACACAGCTGTGTTGCACAGTCATGAGTAAACCTCCATGTCCAAGTGCTTTAAATATTTGACAGAATGTGAAGAAAAAGGGGATCTTACCTTTGTTAAGGAAGATTGCATCCTGGGCTCTGATTTAAGTTTAATTTTAGAAATGCTGTTTGACGTTAGCATACAAGAAAGCAAATTTTAAGGCCTATACAATCTTTGTTCCTACACTTGCTTGCAGAGTTTTGGTAGGACTCTGAGCAGAGCTCATTCTTGCATGAATGGAAACTGTTAGCAGTGTTGCTTTCTTTATCAGAGCAGCACATATTGTAGCAGACCTATTAGAGCCCATATTTTATGGCTTCAGCAAGTAGTCTCATAATTTGACAGACTGTGAAGAGAAGGGTCTGTCCTCATTGCACCTGTAGTTTCAATGCAAAGTTCACTGCATCTTCAAGGTGCAAGTTTGTAATATTTATTAACCGCTGGCAGAATTCGTTCTTTAGTTGTATAGAGGCCTTGTGCCTCTGATTTTGAGAAAAGGAGTAACCATCACTTTTAGAATTAGGTTAACCTTAGAATTAGGTTAATGTTAATCCACATTAACCATTTTTGGTTAATCCAAAAATTAGCATGTGGGAGGAAAAAATGTAAGATGAGCAAAAAGGATTAAAGAAATTGTTAGTTCTTGGTAGGCTTAGTTTGGAATATTCTTACTGATTTCTGAGACTCAAAACTAATGAGTTGCTGATTTTCATTCAGCTGGTAAGACACTGAGGGAATGTGAGTTGGCACATTATTTATGAAGTGTTCTGATATTCTTTGAAGAAAAGTGTTTATATACCTGTTAAAATTTGTGTTTAATGATTCATGGATAGCAGATGGATGAATTAATTTTTTCTTTTGAAGTTCTGATCTATGCATTGTCAGGTTTTATTTTGCTGGGGATTTTGTCTGCTTTTTTTCTTGGTGGGTTGCTTGGGATTTTTTGGTTTTGTTGGTTTTTTGCTTTAGTTGTGAAATGCTCACTCTTTTTCTTTTCCATTGAAGAACACACACAGCTGTTAAAATTGCCCCACGATATAGCGCACCTGTAGTTCATGTCCTGGATGCATCCAAGAGTGTTGTGGTTGTAAGTTCTAAATTATAGTTTCTTGTCCATGCAAAGATAGTGCCCTGTTTTTCTGTTGACCCTTTCATCCCTTCCTCTAAGGCTTAATGTTTTGGCAGAAAATTAAAAGAGGCACCTCAGAGACAAGTTTCTAAATTACACTTTTTTCAGCTGTTTTATGCTGCCACGTGCTTCTCAACTGGCTTGTGACAGTTATTGTCACTGGGCACTTTTATTTAAATGTCCATTACTCTAGTGAGGGTGACATTCACTGAGTCCTTGACTGTAGTTTTATAGTGAAGACGGATGGAGTTATCTGTGAACTGCTATTCTGGCTAATTTGGATATATTTCTGAAGTTATTTGGATAGCAAAATTTGTACTGAGAAACGTGTGGCTGGAGTTTTTTGGGATGGATTCTCTTTCAGAGAAATGGGTGGTCTTAGCTGAAATACGTGGTGGTAAAGAGTAGGCCAAGCTGTGTGTTGCTTCTGTGACTGTTTTGGAGTATTCTCCTCTCAGGTCTTTCCAGAGCTAGACTTGGCTCTGCTAATGTTACCTGTGTAGTAGGGCAGAGATGTCAGTAATAATTGTAGTCTAAACATGGCTAGTTTGAATAATTTGAATGCAGGTTGCAGATTATTGGTAAGGCTTAGTTTAGTGTTGCCAAGAGAGTCAGAAAGACAGGTTGCCTAGTCTGAAATTCGTACTCTGTCCTTACCATAGTGTCTTACACTATGTACTTAGTGCTTTTTCCTTCCTGTTCTTTTCAGTGCTCCCAGCTCTTAGATGACAGCATAAAGGATGATTTCTTTGAAGAAATATTAGAGGAATATGAAGAAATTAGGCAAGAACACTATGAGTCTCTCAAGGTACAAATGTAATTGATTATCTTCTTGTTTGAAGTGGTTGGCACTTGCTGTTCAGCTATTACAAATAACTTGCTGTTACTCTTGCTGTTCAGCTCCTCATAAGGATATCATTCAAATATACTCCTTCATGTATATTTGTTTTGATTTAAAACTTGAAGTAAAATGGATTGAAAACTTCCAGAAATGCTTATGAAATCAAATTTTTTAGCCTATAAGGCCTTCTGCATGGGTCTTAACACATGCTTGGCAAATCCTTGATTGTCCTCGATGGCTAATCAGTGGTATCTAGGACCTCCATGGAGCTGGCAGTCACGTCATCTTAATCAACCTACGGGAGACCAGTGCTCTCCTGGAGCAGTAGCAGGATATGTGGAGCTTCAGCTGGGGCAGTGAAAATGGTACTGGTAGCTTTTTCTGGTACTGAGCCACATTCTGTTGAGAATTTTAAACCACCATGCTTTCCTAATGTCTTAGTCTTGTTTAGGCGAGTGATCAGAGCAGTAGGAGAATATCTTTCTCAGCCTCGTGTATTTTGAAGTAATAAAGGAACTTCTGGTGTAGTTGAGAGGAACCAGAGATCTTGTAGGCAAGTTTCATTAGCATTATACAGGCAAAAATAACGATCTGCTTGTGATGTAATCTTACTTTACACTTGGGAACTGGGAGTTGTTGAGACTGAAATTATCTGTTGTTAGATTCATCCTCAAGAGTATTTTGAGTAAAACTCTACCATGAAGTCCACAGTTACAGTTTATGTGTCTGAAAGGTGGTGTTCTGAAATTAACCTTTATGTCTATATAGGAAAGAAGATACTTGTCTCTACAGCAAGCTAGAAGAAAAGGTTTCTGTAATAATTGGTTATCAGGCCATATACCAGGTCAGCTGTATGTTGTTGTTTGTGTTTTCTGTACCTTTATTTTGTGTGTTTATTTTAGATATATTTTTAATTAAATTATGCTTTAAACTTCAGAATATAGCAGTGTAGTGGCTTAAGTAAATTGTTATCTGTCTCAACAGAGATTTCTTTTGCATTAATTTGAACATTCCGTTCCTGCTTTTTTACAGCTCATTTAAAAAATAAATTCATATTTAATAAAGATAACTGAAAAAAAATCCCGAAACAATGAGTTACTCATCACAACATATAATCAAAGAAAACACTAATGACAGCTTTTGGAAATACTGTCTGCCTGCCTCATTACATTGCACACCTTACTGTACTATATTTGGGGAACACATGCTGCAACATGGCATTTTTATCAAATCCCTCCTTACGCTCTTTCCTACCCTTCCCCCATCAGTTTTTGTACTGTTTTGGTTTTTTTTAAATTATACTAGAAGTATAAACAGAATTCAAGTTGCATCCTGCAGTGATATTAACACTTCTTTCTGTCATTTCATTTACAAGACTCAACAAGATGCTAATTTTCAATAACTTATCTTAATGTGTTACAAAGTATTGAACAGCCAAAACGAGTGCAAAGCCTGTGGCTTTACAAAGATAGATCCATCTTGCTTTTTCTCTTGTGTGTGTGCATCTAAATGTGTGTGGTGGCTGAAAAAGTTCTTAGAAATTATATAAAAATTTACAGAAATATGCTGCAACGTCATAGTACATGTCTGTGTTTAGAAAGGAATTAGTAAATATGAAAGGCCCATGAAGTATGTTAGGGATTGATAAGTTGTGTAGGTTTTTTTGGTCTTGTATCTTGGCCAATATTCTGACCAATTAAATAAGTTCCAAAGTCCAACAGCTAAAAACTATTGATTTATGTGGAAGAATAAAAGGCCTTAATTTTTCTATTTCAACTTTATATGCCTTTTATGCTTTTTTTTTTTTGTTATATTATTACTGTGGAGTATGGTATGACTTGGGAAAATATGACTGAGAATTTTAGGACAGTTAGTTTGGAAGAGGTCACTTGCAGAGGTGGAGGCTGCTGAACAGCAGTTACACTGCAAATGTTAAAGCAATTTTAAATTCTTTTCGTCATGTCGGATTGTACTTCTGATTCCTACAGTTAAACCAAAATTCATCGGCACAAAAGTCTTTGAAGATTATGACCTGAGGAGGCTGGTAGAGTACATTGACTGGAAGCCCTTCTTTGACGTCTGGCAACTTAGGGGAAAGTATCCCAACCGGAGTTTCCCTAAGATCTTTAATGATAAAACTGTAGGTGGGTATTGAAATTGCATTTATTTCATATAACTAATCCTAACAGGCCCCATATGCTGCAGTAAGATTCCAAATGTTTTGAAATACATTAAGAATACTACAAATACATGCAAAGAATGTCACTGAAATAATTTATTCAAAGCAACGCTTAGTGAACCAACTGTTGCCATGTGAGACTGAAAAATAAGTGTGGAAGAATGCTCAGTCATCTTATTTAGCATTCACCTGCCAAAGCACAGGGAGGTATTTTATGAACAGAAAATGGCAGAAGAGCACTTAATGTATCTGTGTTCCTGTTGTGGGTGAAGGTGGCAAGCTCCTTTTGAAGCTATTCAGTAGGCTTTGAAATACGTGATAAAAATGCGAGGGTAAAACTGAAAGCAATGTTCTGGCTCTGCTGCACTGTGGTAATGTAGGTGCGCACACTGGGTCTCTTGCTCATTTTATCCTGTGTTCTCTGTCTCTAGGTGCTGGCTGAAACATTTTGTGCTTTGAGTTTTTTTATTCCCTAAGATATGTGTTGTTACAGCCCTATGATCACACTGCAGTCTTCCTATTTGCTGTAGCTCACAGATCATTGCAGTCATTGGACAATTATGTGGAAAGTGAATCAATCTTTAAACAATTCTAAAACCTATTTAGCCAATTATGAAAACACACCTTTTCTAAGGCAATTTCTTTTTTTCTTTGGTTTTTAATAGGTGAAGAAGCAAAGAAAGTTTATAATGATGCTCAAGATCTCCTGAAAACATTGATTAATGAAAAGAAATTACAAGCCAGAGGTGTGGTTGGGTTCTGGCCAGCTCGAAGTGTTCAAGATGATATCCACTTGTATGCTGTAGAAGAGGCAGTGGGATCTTCAGAACCAATAGCAAAATTTTATGGATTGAGGCAACAGGTACAGTGGCAGCACATTTGTTAAGTGACTTTTTTCCCCCTGAATTTTAGGAATGTAATAGAAGTGCCCTATTAAAATCTGTAGAAAATGGTTGTTGTAATCTCTCTGCAGCCATTGTCTTGTCATTTCTTTCAGTAATAACAAGATCCTGTTAGTGATGAGTCAGGTCTTTGTATTGTAGTATTTGTAGTATTTTACATTGTAATAATTGTACAAAATGCTTTCTAGGTTTCACATCCTCAGATATGATGTTCATTTTCTGTCTCAATTTTAAAATGTCCTAAAGCAGTGCGTTGCATAAATTAATCACATGAATCTTGTGTTGCTAAATTAGAATCTAATGAACCTTAGTTCTCTAATATCCCTGGATTCTACTTTAGATGAAAAATTCTGCTTGAATGTGTTAATGCTTAAACCCAGTTAGAATTTAAGAAACCTGGAAAATAAACCCCAATGGAGATAAGTGTTTTTGATAGCCTTAATTTTTTTGTAAAATTCACCATATGAAGTGGCCATTTAGAATTAGTTGGCAGCTAGTTTTGATGGAGAGAATCATACTTAGTTAGATTTGCATTTAATTTGGTAGATTGAACTTGCAAGATATTCTGCCTCTCCTTTTTCCCTGTCTTCTGATACGGCTTCTTCATAGTTCACATATCCAGAGTCATCAAATAGTCTGTGAGCACAGTCATGTGCCAACATTGCAGAACTGTACTAAGAAATACCTGGCTCTTAAGTTTATCTGTTGCAATTCCCTGAGATGGATCTAGTGCATCTTGATGGTCCATGGCAGGTGTTTATATAAAATGCTCTCAACAAGCACACAGGCATGGATGTTTCAGAGACTTACAGCTTAGTTAAACATATTGCTATCCCATGTAAATCAGCTTTAGTAACCTTTCTTTCCTGGCTTTTTCCCAGGATTTTCCCAAGGAAAATACCTGATTTAATGTTGTTCTTGTAATGCTTTTTATTATTGGAATACTGTCATTTTCCTTAGCCTTTTTTACCTTCTATATACCAATTATTCAGGCTTCTCTCAAAGGTTAAGGTCATGAAATTCTGTGCGTACTGTTCTTCTGGACTCCATGTATTTTAGCTGCTTCTCTTCCAGGCTGGTGTATATAGTAACTCAGGAGAGTTTTCAGCAGAGCAAAGTAGAAGAGAATAATTGTCTTCTGTTTCTTATATGAAATGTTCCTTTCAGTACACAGAGTTCTCTTCATGACATTGACACTAATTAAGGATGTGATATAAATCAAGAAGTTGGAGATGCATGTAATATTTTCCTTAGCTCTAATAATTGCAAATGAACCTTAAAATTAACATAAATCTCACCTGTGGGCAAAAAGCATATTTCTTTAGTTTTATGGTACTTTCTGTAACCTTGCAGGTTAACAGACAATTTTTCTTTGTTTCAGGGGTGAGAATGTTTTATTTGCTTTTAAGATGCAGTTGGGAATAGGTGAAACGCATTGCTAGAATATTGTCATAGGATAAAAAAAGCGAATCTTCAGCTAAGTGATAGCCATTGAATAACTTTCCTCTCTGTAAGTTGGGTAGATTTACAAGAACTGTGCCACCTCTTAAATAGCAATCATGCCTCCACAATGAATATACTGATATGAGTCAAGATTTCTTTTTGGGTGCTCAGGCACCTCTTTCTGTTACCTTTCTTCCGTTTTGGAAGAGGATCCAATGAGCAGTATAATTCCCTATTTCACAGAGTCAATTAGGTTGGAAAAGACCTTTGAGACCGAGTCCAGCCTATGATTGAACAACCCCATGTCAACCTGACTGTGGCACTGAGTGCCATGTCCAGTTGTTCCTCAAATACCTCAGGGGATAGTGACTCCGCCACTTCCTTGGGCAGTCTGTTCCAGTATTTAATCACACTTTCTGTAAAGAATTTCATCCAAATGTCCAACCTAAACCTCAGCTAGCACAGCTTAAGACTGTGTCATCTTGTTTGGTCAGTTGTTACCTGGGAGGAGAGACCAGCCCCCACCTGGCTACAGCCTCTGTTCAGGTGGTTGTAGATAGCAATAAGGTCTCTCTGAGCCTCATTTTCCCCGACTCCCTCAGCCACTTCTCATAGAATGAGTGCTCCAGAGCCATTACCAGCTTCATTGCCCTTCTCTGGACTTGCTCCAGCACCTCAGCGTTCTTCCTCAGTTGAGGATCCCAAAACTGAGCGCAGTATTCAAATGCAGCCTTGCCGGTGGTGGGTACAGGGGAAGAATCACTTCCCTGGTCCTGCTGGCCACACTGTTTCTCATGCAGGCCAGGGTGCCCTTGACCTTCTTGGCCACGTGGGCACCCTGCTGGTTCATGTTCAGCTGGGTATTGACCAGCACCTCTATGTCCTTTTCCATTGGGCCATGTCCCTTTGCATAAACCCACTTGAACTTTGCTTAGGATTCAACTTTCCAGTAGTGATACATACATTTTGTTTGTGTTCGATTAGTAAAAAGTCTGCATCCTGGGCACTGTTTTGTCTGGATTACTGAGCACATAGTTTGTAGCATAACAAACTAGGAATGTTTATAAACTCATAATGATTCTACAGTGGGAATTGCTGAAGAATTCTTCAGTTTGCACATCAGCCATCAGTTTTGTTAACAAATTAAGGAATCTGTTAGGGGTAGAGATGAAATATTCCTCCTCTTACCCAGTTGTTGGCAGAAGAGTATTCCTTGCTTTGTAATAATTTTTTTGCAGTATAAGCTGTTAAATCTTAGCTGTAAATAGAAGCAAAATGTGTGTTCAGTGCTGCATCTCTCTTCTTTGGTGTTTTGTTCTTCAGTGGTCCAAACACCCTCAGAGTGAGAGAGGTGGTTTTCTTCTAATTTAACTCTAGGAAAACTACCATAGCTCAAAGACTAGTTAGGTGTTTTTCAGAAATGCTCTTAGCCCTTTAGTCTTAGAAATACTGGTCTTTAGCTTAATAGTGCACTAATGATGTATTTTAAAATGTTCTGATTTATCGCATTAATTTCATTACTTCAGGCTGAAAAGGACTCTGCCTGCACAGATCCATATTATTGCCTCTCTGACTTCATAGCACCACTGGATTCTGGCATTTGTGACTACTTAGGCCTGTTTGCTGTGGCCTGCTTTGGTGTAGATGATTTATGCAGTGAATTTAGGAAACAGGATGATGAATACAACATCATAATGGTGAAGGCTCTCGGTGATCGGTTGGCAGAGGTATGAGGTTTTATCATGTGTTTCCTTGCAACTTTCAGCAAAATTACAGCCACTTTGGTACAATGCAAGTGCTCTAGCTGGGGACTTCAAGCTATAGCAGGGTTTCAAAAATTATTATTATTGTTGTTGTTGTTATTACTATTATCTGAAGATATTTACTGAAGTGGGAATTCTTCCTGAAGGGCAACTGGTGCTGGTAAATTCATGTAAGCTGCAGGAGCAGTTCAGAAAAGCTGTTGCCCACTTTGAGCTAGAGGAAAGGTCTTCTGCTAAAAGGAGCAGTACCACATGCTTATATCTGATCCTAGTATGGAGGCAAGAATGATGTGGCCTTCCACAGCTAGACCTGGGCAAGATACCCAGATAGTCAAGACCTAATGACCTCAGTGCTATAATGAAGTGTCGCTGCTATAGGTTAATGAATTTTGTCTTTTTGGGTTACTTGTCCATGTCTTTACCTCTTTAAAGCAGGACAATCAAAAAACCACTCTCTACCAATAAGAGAAGTAACTAAAATATTTGATTTAGCAAAATAAGTGTTTCATGTGAATTTTAATTCTTTCAAATGTCTCACCTATGTTAAGAGCTCTCTTGAAAATGAAAATGGGAATGCGGGAAAGCATTTATGATTGTTCATCTGAATCAAACAGCTATGGCATCAGTCTGTACAAAGTAAAAAATAAAAAAAATCTTTTCATTCTATTCCAAGGCATTTGCTGAGGAGCTTCATGAAAGGGTTCGAAGGGAGTTCTGGGCTTACAGTAGTAGTGAGCAGCTGGATATCTCTGGCCTACGCAAAATTAAATATGAGGGAATTCGCCCTGCCCCTGGATATCCCAGCCAGCCTGACCATACAGAAAAACTCACCATGTGGAAACTTGCAAACATTGAGGAAACAACAGGTAACTCTGCTTTACTAAGATTCTTAAACTGCTTTTTATGTGAAATCAGAATCCCAACCAAAGAACAAATTGGGTGTTGCAGAACTACATAAAATACTAAACTGAAGTGCTTCTGGGAATTGCTGTCTTCCCCTTTTTATTCCCATTTTTATTTTGCCTCATTCAAGGAAGAATTTGCAAAACACTGCCAGTGCTTTTGGTGGAGGAGTTGTGTCCCTAATTAGCAGATTGCATTCAAACAGTGTTCTGCTGCACAGAAAAAAATTCTGGCATCCTTATGGTTGTAAGAAGGCGTTCCAGATAGAAACAGAAAAAAAGTCAATTCAGCAGAGTAAATGTGGTCTACAGGAATCTTGAGATGGTAATTCTTAAAAAGGGATTAATTCCATTTGTTTTCCTCTGATATTTTACACGTCAGATGTTTCACTGGTACTTCCACAATTCCAAAAATAACTTACAGTGCTTCAAAACCTCATTTGCCAAAATGCCCAAGTTTTTTCCTTCAAACAGTAGAGTTACTCTGCAGTAACTGTAATGGAAGTCTGCAGTATGTTTAAAGCTCTGAGGTTTTTTTATGGTTAACAAGTGGAAAAAGGGTTTGGTTTTAAGCTCATCTGAACACTGCTTGTTTTTTCTGAGTTTGCTTGAAGCCGCCCAACATAAAACAAGGTTCAAGGTGCTTATTCTTAATTCAAAGAATAAGAAAGTCCTCATTCTCTTTTCCAGGAATTGGTCTAACGGAATCACTAGCAATGATACCTGCGTCTGCAGTTTCTGGCCTCTACTTTTCTAGTCCCAATTCCAAATATTTTGCTGTTGGCAAGATATGTAAAGATCAGGTAACTAACACCGTCAATTGTAGTAGTGTTAGAGCATTCAAAATCATCTTATGAGCAAATGTCTCAAAAATTTTGTAAACATTTAAAGCTGGAGTTTCAAAATCTTCATCATATTTTGTGGTCCCTTTGCAGGTTGAAGATTATGCACTGAGAAAAAATTTGTCTGTGGCAGAGGTGGAGAAGTGGCTGGAACCCATTTTGGGATATGATACTGAACAACTGTGATATTTGTGGGTGAACTTCCTTTTTTGATGGCCCACATGCCAGAAGGAACAAGAAAATTCTTCCCACTGGAAAAAGCTTTCTTCCCTCCACTCCAAAAGCTTGCCTGATTGTCTTAAATTTTTAATCAAGGAGCTTAATATTTCAAATCAAATCTGCTTGGAGCCCTTGGCTTGGGACCGTGAATGTCACAGCAGCATGCTTTTATTTATTTTTATTTTTTCACAAAAACTCTAGCAGAGAAGCTAGGTGTAGGGTGAGATGGGGAAACTGCAAAGCTTTCCTGTTCTCTGGAATATTTTGACATCGGAGGCAATAATTTTTCTCCCATGGCTGTGGATATGCATAGAATAGAATTTGACTTCTGTTATTTTAGTGTGTTTTGGCAAGTCCAGGGACAAAACTATGATGTGATTTTTCTGCAAAGTCACAAAACGTTTTATACTGAGTGATCAAGAACAACTGAAGTACAGCAGATCTCTTTTTAAAAAATCATCTGCTCAGTGTTCAGTCTTGTGCTTGGGAACACACATTGTTCTCAATGGTAGAACTATCAGAGTAATACAATCTTCTGGAGTGGTATCAGAGATCTTTATTGTGAAATGGGATGACAGAGCCCATGGAGTTGTCTGCTTCGTGCTTCCTCTTCCTTTCAGCAAGTCACAATTTGTCTATTCTGTATAAAGGGTACTGGCACTTCCTACCTTACAGTAATGTTGTCAAGCTTAGTTAATACATAAACAATCATTTGTACATGAAAATTATGAGAGCAGCATATTTGCTACTATAGACAGCCTGAAAGCTTAGAGCTGACTTTTACAAACTTTTTAACCTTCTAGAAAACTGGATTTTAAAAGCAAATAGTACTGTCATATGTAACAGTTAATATTGTAGATATATTCTTCAGATTTAACTGAATGCGCTAATTGTTCATAGCTTTCAATAATTTCTGAAAAGTGCCTCAAGTATTATTTAAATGCTAATTTAGTCAAATAGTATGACAGAACCCCCTCAATTTTTTGGTCTCTAATTGTAAACAAAAGACCAATATTGTCAGGAAGATGTTCTTGTAGTAGTTCATTGCAATCTATTAATGGCTACATAATTTTTGTAATGTCTTCATCTGACTTTATGCTGAAAGAATCACCTTGTATCAACAGTTTAATAAAGATGGTGTTATCCTATTAGAATCCTTTAAATGGCAACAATAAAATGTGTTCAATAATCTGAACAGATAATGTCAAAATTAATGTGTGCTTGTACCATGAACCTGAAATTACTGAAGCTGCTATGGGGTTTTTAAAGTAGTTGCATAAGTGTGTTGTTAACTGAATCTTTTAGAATGGCTCATCCTTTAATGACTTACAAAAATAATTTCTAAATGGATCTCCCCTCCCCCTGCCTCCCTCCATGTCAAGGGACTTGTGACATGTCCTTGCTGAGCAGCTGATTTTTGTAGTGGGAATGGTTTCTCAGTAGAACACTCATTTAGACTGCCAAAAATAAAGTAAAATGTTCTTAATATAAAAGATTATTTGTTCCTGAAATATGTGAAAATTGAAATCCTCTCTGCTCTTTTTTTGGTAATTGCAATTCTGCTGATCGGTTTAATGCTTGGAATCTCTCCTCTCCAGCACTCTTCCATATTCTTATGTTTGGAAGGAGAGTGCCTTATTAGTCTGAAAATTTGATTGTGTCAATGGGGTCAAAGTTTGACTTGCTCAGCTTGGTTTGTTTATTGATTTATTTTCCTGAAATCAGTGGCAGCCAGTTCAGTGAGTACAGCTGACAGCAGGAGGTCCCCACTGTCTAACAGTGGTGGTGTTACCTGGTGTACAAGCAGAGGGTTTCAAATGGTGTGCATTTGCTTCAGCCCCTCACATACAGCATCACACACTGAGAAAATCTTCATGTTTGCCTGCAAAACTTGTCATTGGGAGAATCTGTTTGGAATAATTACTCCTTGTTATTATGCAAAAGTTTTTATCAAGGACAATTCCTTTAAGGCTTTGTTATTTTAAATTGTCAGTTGACATTTTGGGCAAGACAAATTTTCATTCATGTCTCTGGAATGAAAGCAAATTGTGAAGGAAAAGAGTCTCACCAATTGTACCAGGTAAGGCTATTTTACTTGAAAGACTGACAAGTTTAGAATGCATAAAATATTTTTTGCAGTGCTTTTCTAAATACTGCTAACAAAGGCTCTAGATGTAAGAGATGATGGAAAATTTAGAATGCTTTGTAAACAACTGGTTTAGTTTGTGTAATTGACTTTGGATACTGATTTTTTTCTTCTAAGTCAGGCCAGCAGCCTGGAGATTAAGTTTTGAGGCACGTATATTTTATGACTGTCAGGAGGGAATACTACCCTTAAACCTGCCCGTTCATTACGAGGTCTGTTTCAGTGCTGCTGTTACTCCTGGGAAGAATCTAGTGCAGCTTATTTTGTCATGAGGGTGCTATCAAGGTCAGTTCATTTCTCAAAAGAACCCCTAAAACTCTTTTTTTTTTTTTTTTTTTTTTTTTTTTTTGCAAGTATTTCTGCATTTTTTGTGAATCTTCTACTTTCTTGTTTAACTATGTGAAAGTTATACACCCTTTCAGTTAATTTCTGCTTCTTAAAACACAAGTCATGTCCAGAAAATGAGGGGAGTAGTGAGAGGCCTTTGAGGGCCTTGCCTTTTCTAAAAGGATTTGTTTACTAGTAACTGTGTCTGGGTTTCAATAATTTCCCTTTTTAAATCTTTGTCTGGTTTACCTGAGCATCCTTGAAAAAGTGGATTCAGGATGTTAAAATGAAGAACAGGAAAAGAAATAACTCTATTAATTAGTTCAGGAGGGTGGTTTCCTTACAGAAACAGTAGCACATGTTCCAGTCACTGGAGAAATGCATTCCTGTGCCCTCAATTTATCATGGCCTTGTCACAGCAAAGCCTGTTCAGCCCTGCTACAAAGTTCTTTCATTTGATTGTCAGGCTTCTGTAGGTGCCAGTTTTCAAATGAAGATGCACTGGGAACAGAATGCAAACACGTCCACCCTGCTTTCACACAGCATTTGTAAACTGTCCAGCTAAAGGCAGAACTGAAAAATCAGTGGAGTTCGCCCCCATGTTTGTTCTAATAATACCACCATGGCTGAATATCGTGAGTTTCTGACCATGCCACATGCCTGATATAAATAGCTGTGCAAAGGAGACCTCAGCTGAGATTACCAAACTTGGTGTTTTGGGTTTGTGATTCAACTTCAGCCAGGGTGGCAAAAGCAAGCTAGTAATTATCCTTGCTGGCCTGAAGCTGCTGTGAAGACTGTGGGATGAAAAGCCATGTTTTCTTCCTCGCTGCCCTAAGGCACCAGTGTGTCCTGTGCCTACAGCTCCTGATCAGGCAAAGGGCAGTGATCCCAGGCCAGGGTGGGTGGTCTCTGCCATTCCCTCGTGCAGAAAGAACACAAACTACGTGGGGGGAGGGTGGAAACTCAAACTGACCCCATATTAGTTCTTAGCTCATGGTCTTTCCTATCCCATCTCCCTGTCAAATTGGCCTCCTCTTCCTCCTTTTCCCTCCAGCAGTCCACCTTCTTAGCTGCACATCAGGGTTCTCTGTAGGTTCTTCCAAAATGAAACCATAGGAGTCTTTTAAAAAAATTTCTTTTATGTCTGAATAAGTTACCATTCCAGAAAGAGAAGATTTTTCACCTGGCAAGAATTGGACAGTATTAATAAATGGTGCTCATAACTCTGCCTATAGGAGCCTTATATTGCATATGTCAGTCATTCCTAAAAAACTAAGGAGACGGCCACACAACTTGTTAAACTATTCTCTGTGTTTTAATTGCATCTTTAGTTACATGATGATTTTCATCTAGGTAGCAAAACCAAAATGTGTATTAATTGCATCCTTTGTCAGTGTGCTGTTTCAAGCCCACAATAAGCTGATAGTAAAACTAAATAAAACTAATGTAATTTTTGGCTGAAGTATTTTAATGGTATGAACTACTAAGAAGAAGTAAAGAATTTATCTGTGCCTTGCTGGTATAACAAATGCTTTTGAAATTCTTTAGGTAGCTGATGACTTCAATATTTTATGAAGCAAAATTTATCTTGTGTAAAAACTTAGGTTACAAAACACTTAAAATTTGATTTAAAAGGCTTTATCACTGCTTTCTAGAAATAGGTGATAAAAATAATTTACGAGACTGGAAAGTTTGCTGCACTACCTGCAGAAATTTCTATGCATGTACTACATGTAACAAAAGAAGGTAGAATAGTGTGGGATTCACAGAGGGTAACTTAATTGCAGAAGAACAGGCAGTTCTTCAGGGAAGAGCTGAAAGACTAAGAGTTATGGCAAATGTAAGTCTCTTAAAACCCAGATATTCACAATATTAGTAATTGCAGTAAATGAAAATAAGGGAAACATTTTTATGCATACATCAAAGAATAGGAAATGCAATTTGAGAATAACTTTTAAGGAGCTTTCATAAATCTACTGCATATTTGGGACTGGTGAGTTGTATTTGCACGTTTAGAGTGGGAGAAGGAGGAGGAAATAATAATTAGGTCGTGAACTTGTTCTAGGGTTAAGTAAGAAGCTGTTGAAAAAAAAAAGGATAGTCCATGTCACGACACCCTCCCCCCCATTTTGAAGTTGTTGGATTCATTACTTAACATGATTGTTTCGTGTAGGATTTTCAGTGACACTGGCATTCCCTGACTCTGGAAAAATATTGTGAGAAATGAAAACAAAATAGCCAGTTTTTTCCACAGTTTTCAAGAGTAAAACTCTGCATCAGCTCTGTATCGGCACTTCGGTAGGTGTCAGTGCAATTTTGACCCAAGAATTCCTTCAGTCTAGCAGATAAAATAGCTCTGGGTGTGTAGGTGTAATGGATTTTTTTCCCTTACTCAAGGTGTTGAAAAGATCAATTTTTCCTCTCTATGAAAGTGCAGCTTTTAGGGGATGTTTTGTTCTAACTTTACTTCTTTATATACTTGGTTTGTATTTGTTTCCCCTTCTCCGGCTTCACAATACAGGCATGGAGATGTGACTGAGATTTCTCAAATGGCCTGTGAGCCCCATATGTTTGTGGTTTTAACTAAAAATACACATTATTTTCATGTTTTGTTGAATTTCATCAAGGTTCTTGCCAAATAGCTTCTTCTCAGGAAGTGGACAACTTTATTCCTTTTAATCCAGCCATCAGCTTCAAATCTAGTTGAGGTTCAGAAGTGCAGTGCAAATATGAGTTCTAAAAAAGGTGTCAGTTCTCTGTGGTTGGTGGAGTCCTTCCGTACTTCTGTTCCTGCTGTGACCTTGTGAGAACCTTGTGTTCGTATCTCTCCGTGGATTCGGGTGGCGGTGGGACGGCAAGTCGGAGATAAAACGTTGCACTGTATGGCCCAAGGACTTACTTAGCAGACTGCTCTTGCAGGTGCATCGGTACAGAGTGTGCTCCTGCCTGCTGGTCAGGGCGTGTTTTTATCTGCTGTCTCAAGCTCGTCTGTACTCGGCTGCTTTTATTTCAGGACGCTGCTACTCGTGACATCTCCTGCTAAGCACTGCACGAGGCCCTCTTTGCATAATTGGTCATTTGTAATGGATGGCTTCACAGTCATTATCTGCTGGTACAGTTTTGGCCTTGTTTAATTTTTCTGTAACCAAATAGATGGCTTTCTTCAGAATACTAATGCAGAGTAAATAAACACATGGTTTCTCTAAGGCCCATAGGATCTGATTTCACTATCAACACTTGACCTATCAACTTTACTCATGTGGTTGAGGATTTGCTACTTACGAAAGCATGACCTTGTTTGTGCTTTATTTAGGAAATAAATGTAAGCTCTTGGGTTTATTGCTTTTACTTTCTTCCAAATGTTGTTCCTCACCTCTTAGGGCAGCTAAAGGAATAAGTTTTGATTCAGTTGTTACAATACCAGATATACACATATGGTGAGGACTATTAAAGCAGCACATTAAAAACTTACCATGATGTAGGAGTGTACAGGGTATTTACCAAATATCATCTTGTCTCTAAAGACAAGCATTAGCTGAAGATTCTGTAAGAAAGGAGTCAGCAGTCAGGTACATGAAGATTTTAGACTTTCAGGTGTTGGATCATCAGTATTTCATTAGGCATTATATTGCATGCTTTGCCTCTTTCCATGTCACTGTCTCCCACAGCTGGAACCTGCTACTGCATCCAGATTCCTGGTTATTCCACAAGAAGGGTTTGACATGGGTTTTGTTGAAGATTTTTACGTACATTTGCAGGATTATTTTTCCAAAAGAGTTTAAAGTACCACACTGTAGATAAATTATTCAAGTTCTTGAACCATAAAATACTTGCTTTTCCTCAAAAAGTCCTCAGGTACTGATACATTTTTTATTACTTAGTGAACAGAATCAAATAGCCTGCATTTCCTCAAAGCTACAAGCATGCTGGAGGAGGGAGTGAATATCAGTGAAAGGACTTCTTGTGGTACTATTTTATTCTCAGTTCTTGATCAGGATTATCTTTCTGCTGTCATATTCATTGCTTGAGAGCTGAAGTGAGCTAGAACACCTCTTAGCAGGCTTTGTAGTGCTGATCCAGCTGCTAGTAAGTGTCTGGAGAAATGACTACCTCTCCGAAGCACCGGTTTGATCAGTCCTAATGCAGTAATCTGGAAAGAATATTTGGTGTTCGAGTCCTGTGGAAAATACTTGAGGACTAATAGGATGTGCTGTTAAACCTCCTTCAGTGCTCAGCTTCATTGAAATAGATGGCTGGGACTGTGAAAGTAATTTTTACTCTCATTCTGAACCACTTACCTGAGAGAAAGTGCTACCCTATCAAGCCAGGAATAGATGAACTTTCCAGTCCAGTGTGATTAATGGTAACTATCCATCTCAGGGATACTTGAGGGAGATTGCCCAACAGAGCCAGCAACATGGGCATTGATTCTGTTCTGTACTCTGAGTGATGGAAGGTGTTAGAGTGCCTTGGTTCAGCAGATGAAGATTGGCAAATGCTCCAAAAATATTTTTTGTTTTCAAGCTTCTTGTGATTTTTAAACAAATACTATTTAATTAGAAATTGAACTTCAGAGTCTTTGATAGTTGTGAATATACATTGTGCTTTCTACATACTGTTGGAGTTTCACTTGGCCATTTTTTAAACAAGAGCTGCCTCTTAGTAAAATTTCCTCCTTAAATATATGTTTCGTGTTCTGTAATTCTGCAAATATCAGGAAACTCACAGTACTGTCACGTATTTCGTGCTGTTTGTGCACAAAGTGCTGAGCAGTGGCAAGGCAGCTGCTGCAGTATGGTTATTGCTAATCAATCTGAATAAATTTGAGAATTTTATTGCGGTTTCTCTCCAGAACTGTCAGCATGAAGTATACAAAATCTCTTGCTTTTGTAGCTCAAATGAAGCCTGTAATGATGTGAAATTCTTAATGTTATATAAGACATCTTATCATGTGGTCTCTTGATTTGTCAGTAAAATATGCCTTGATTATAAGTAATCTGAGAGAGTTTTTTCATTTCCTTGTGGTACTTTTATTGGCTCTTTACTTCTGTGGAACATTTTTTTTTTAAATTCATCATATCTCTGCTGCTGCTACTTCCAGTCTTGCCACTGGAGTTTTCACTTGGCTTCTAGACTGTCACAATTCTCTTTCAGTCACGCATTTGCCAAGTATCTTGGATGTCATACTTAACTGTTTTCATATATTCTGTAGGAAATGCCACCATTTGCAAAGAGTCCATGCTTTGCACTCAGCTTCATTGTTGCTGGGAGTCTTCTAAGCCAACTGTCCACAGAACTGACTGAGGAGTTGAGGGTGCTGGAAAATTAGGCAGACCGAGTAAGTGTGTGAATGATGTAAATGTTTATCTCTGTGCAGTTGGGTTACAGGGATTTCTTTTTTACAGAAGGAGTCCTGATATTCCAAAGCTTGTAACAGTGTATTTGCTGATTGCTTAGAAAAAATAAATGCCTGAACTGTGCTTCTGTCTCTTTCCCAGGTAAGAATCACTTTATTTACTACAAAGCTGATAATAATTACAGGATTTGATGAAACTGAACATGAGACTCCTGCTGAAGTTAAATATATTTCTTCACATTAATTTGACTGAAAACCCCTAAATTAGCTTAAGGAGAAACATGAGTGGTTTTGTTTTTTTCTCTGAAATAAGTTTTCCGTAAGACATTTTGTGGGTGTGCCTGCATGGCTGTCTCCTCTGAAGCAGAAACGGAAGCACTTCATATATTTATGTCACAAACATTACAAGCTTTTCAGTACCTGTGGTGGAAGATATTTTCCCTTGCTGTAAGGAGTACACTTATTGATGGGTATTGGAAAAAAGCCATTATTTAATCATAGAATATACTGAGTTGGAAGGGACCCATCAGGATCTTTGAGTCCAGCTCCTGACCCTGGGCAGGACACCCCAAGAATCACACCATATGCCTGAGAGCATTGTCCAGACACTTCTTGAACTCTCTCAGTCTTGATGCTGTGACAGTTATGACTGAAGGATAGCAGGTACCCACAAAGATTACTGTTCAAGGGTTGAAATCCCATGTTGTCAAAAGTGAGATTTGCCCAAAACTGATATTGAACTTTTAGGCACTTTATTTAATTATACTTGTTTTTTGGTCATCTGCTAGTTCTACCCAGTACAGCTGACTGGTCCTCTAGTCATATTCTGCTTTTCAGTCCCTGGAGACAGCCATGTACATAGAGAAATGTTTTGGGTTAAGAAACACAATCTGTTGCTGGATTTGTCACTGGGAGATACATTTCCATCTTTCATAGCCACAATAGCCACTTTCTGGGTTCAGTTCTGCACAATGTCATGGAGAGTTCCGATATGTTTTTAATTAATTTTTTGAAGACTGCAGTCATTAAGACCTCTGCTTCTACACATTTAAATGGTTGTGAGTCTTGGATTAAAAAACTCAAACAAACCAACAAAAACAAAGAGAACCCAATAGCAAACCACTGGAAATTTACATGCTAATCTCCAGGCTAGTCTGTGGTATTCGAGTCCAGTTAGCGTTTCCATTGACTGGTACACTCTTCACCTGCACTTAGGTAATACACATGGAATTGTAATATTTGTCTTTGCAAGGGAATATTTCAAATAAATCATTCCTAGATGGCTACTGGTAATGACGAGCCAGTATTTACCTATATAAAACACCAATACCTATATTGATTAACATGCTTTGGAACCACTCTGATGGCAGAGGTAAGAACAGGAGTCAGCCTGGTTTTACACCTCAGCAACTTCTGTTTTCAGCCAGTTAAAAAACACGAAAACAAACAAAAGGACAAGGAACAACAAGACTTTGTTTCAGCCTGGTAAGTGCAAATTGGTCAGCATATGCCCTGCAGCACTGCTGCACAGGGAGATGGGCTGAGTGTAGACTGCAGGATGCATCAAGTTTCTGGTGCACTCAGCTTCAGCATGGCTCTATGCCCAAATGTATGCAGGGAGAAGAGCCAAGTGTGCACTTGGAGAATGATGTAGACTCCTCCCGTCGGATGGCTAGGGATCAGTGAAATCCAGTTCCCATATGTCACCTCTTGATTTACTATGAAGCTACTGTGGAAAATTGTCAGCACACAAAGCAGACTGCTTTCTTCTAATAGTTTGTGTGAATTTTATTCTCAGTTCTTGGGATTCTTGACCAGTTGTTGCCACACAGTAGCTGCAACAGTGCATGAAAGTAAGTATTGCCTGAAGAAGCAACTAGTGCAGCACAGTGTGGAAGATACCACTGCTTAAAGGATTGTGGAACTGACAGCTGGATAACCATGCGACACAGCACTTGAGATATGACTTAGCAGCCTGTAATTTGTGTTCCAATTTAAGCCCCAAGATGTTTTTTTAAAAACCAATGGATATGACTCCTTAATGAAAAACTGTAGGTAATGTAGTTCCTATAATCTTTTGATCCTTCTTGTCAAAACTCAAGGATTGGCTGAATTCCAATTTATAATATAAACCTGATCCATCTTAGAATACAATTGGCCTGACTTTAAAATATATTCTGTTGGTAGAGAGCAACCATGCTGCCTTTTCCCAGTAAAATGAAATGTTGCTGAATACAGTTACCCAGTTACTATGCGGAAGCCAAATATACTGTACTTAAGGCTGTGCTTTATTAGCCAGCAAAATTCTTACTGATCCCAAAATCTGAAATCTGCTACACACCTTTTTTAATTCTAGAATTCATGAGCAGTGGATGTTAGATTATTAGACAAAAAACATTGCTGAACAATTTATATTTTATATAAATTATAAAATTATAATTTATGTTATATTTTCAAAGGCACAATGGTTTTAAGAAATAACTTTTTGTTGGAAAAAAGTCACGTATAAGCATAAAATATTTCATTCTTTCAGAGAGATAACTGGACAGTATATATGTAAGCAGATGAGATAAGGACAGTGAACACACAGGTTGGATTTTGTTCCATAAATATGTATTTAGCAGGTGTGTGCCATCCTACAAGTACAGCCTTATGCTTCATAAAGGAGAGCTGGAGGAGCACAGTGTAGTTAATCATCAATGTTTGTGTGGATCAGCATGAATAGTCTTTAGAAAGAGTGAGAATTCTATATTCAGCTTGAGAGTTTACAGCTTTTATACAATATGCCTTTTGAGTAAAGCTAAACACAGTTCTTCACATGCTTTGTGGGCAATTGTATTCTTTGTTGCATGTGAAATGGAGAATACCAGCCTCTTCTGCCACAGAAATGTTAAGTGGAGTGATTAATTTTTCTACTGGAGTGGGAACTTAGTCTTACAACTTTTGATTATGTAAAGGATCCAAGTGCCATATAGGAATGGGTAATTACCAAGACACGCTGTTCACATGGGAAGGACAATATAAACTTTTACTCAAGGTTCTTACTGAGGAATTCTTATCACCCATCAACCAAATAGATTTGCTTTAAGCTGATAGCAACTGTGTTTTTTTTTTTCTTTCATCATTCTTGATGTTGCAATAAATATTACAAATCTATAGGAAGCACTGTGTTATCAGGTACGCGTTTGAGAAGCTGCTCGGCATCGGCACATCAGAGGGTAAGCAATAAAATAAATGCATGTACCATGCATGTGGAAGTCAGATAAACAGTTTGAACCTCCTCCTAGCTGACTAGAAATAAAAGTTTTGAGCAATCCACAGACAAATTGTGAAGAGAAGCACCTTTTTAACATGCTTTCACAGATATCCTTTGAATGGTGTTATCTGTACCCCTTTATATTATTTTAGTAATTGCTTCAGAGAAATGCAATTTGAGGTTCTTTGTTTCCAAAACCTCTGGTTTTAAGACTGCATATTTTAATTCCCATGCATGTCCTTACCATAGTAGTTTAGTAGGTTCTTTGCACACAGTTTAAAATATTCTTTAAAATATTTTCTCTTTCTTAAAACTAGGCATATACATGTCTCCTGCAACACCATGACTTATAACGGAATTCTGTGAAAGATTTACCTGAAGTTTTATTCTTGAGTAATGAAGACAAACTGTTAGGAGTTTCAAGATTACTTGATTTACTTCTAATACCTAACGTGGTACTGAGTTGGATCAGATTATGTTCAGATTTATATTCTTTTTTGACTACTCCTCCTCCCATTTTTCTCATTTTCACTGGATTGTAGTAATCCTGTAGAAAGCACTGGAGTTGTCAGCAAGGCCTATCCTCTGGAACCCCAACTCTTGAGGCTTGTCTTCACTGTTGCCTCAAGAATTTTGCCTTTCTTTATTGTTTCCTCCTTGAAAAGGGATGCTCTCAGTGCAGAATTATTGATGACATTAAGGAGTGAGATGCTTTCGTATGAGGCGATGTGAGGCTTGCCAGATGCCTGTTTAGACTGCACTAATGCACAGCGGGCTGTTCGAAGTGGAAGCCTGCCAGTGACCTACGGTGGCGCTCGTGCCTGGGCGCTGGTGCTGTCATTGCCTGGCCCCGTCCCCACCCCAGCCTCCGCACTCATCACTGCTGGCTCCAGTGCTCGTGGCTGCAGGAAGGTGCCTCAGCCACCTTAGTGGCTGCAACTCTGCCCCTCTTCCCACGCTGCCTGGGAAGCCAGAGCACCTAAACACTGTCTTGTTTCACTACCCAGCTGCTTACTGTGAATGTCCAAGAGAGATGCAGAGACAAAGGTGGGCAGGTTGTGAGGACTACTTTTATTTTGTAGGAGTGAGCGTCGCCTTAAATGAAGGTTAATGCATAGCTCAAGTAGTTTGCTAAATGGCAGCCCTGACTCCACAGCAATTAAGGTTAGAAATGTGGGGGAAAGGGCAAAAGAAGGCATCAGGTTTTAAGCTGGAAGGTATAATGCTACTGACAGGACACCTAGCTTACCCTGCCAGTGTTCATGTTCCTTGTTTGCTGTGGTGTTTAAACTATTCTGAAGCACTTGCTTGACAAGTGTAGTAATGAGACCTGGCTGAAAAGTCCACAGCTCAGACATGCACTTTTCTTTGACTAAAAGGGTAATTGACTTAGATTCTTATTGCTCAAGTTTGTTTATTCATATTGAACCAAAGATGGTTTATTCATATTGAACCACTGACGTCCAAAGATGTTTCAAGTTATGGCATTACTATGAATTAAAAAGCATAGTAAAAATAACCATGCAGGGCTATAAATTATAACAGTAAGAAGTACTGTGCAAATAAATATTTTGGACTGTCAAAACTTTGTTGCATTGCACTTAGTCTAATTACTGAAAATTAAAGCCTTCAGAATCTCTGAAGTATTTGAACGAGTAAATGTAGAAACAAAAGTCTTGACAGTTTTGCAAAATATTTTCTTGTGGGAAGAAAGACTTCTTGATAAGATCTAAAATGAAGTCCTGCCCAAATGTGGTCATGGAAGAGTGCAGGAGCACAGCGATTTTCACAAGAGCCAAAATGTTAGCAGCACCCATATTTCAATGGGGACATCTACATCCTTCCCACATTCAGCACATGACTCCGTAACCCTTGTCTTAAATAGCTGTATCATGTTTTTGAGAGTTAGCAAACACCAGCTGTGGAGGGCTCTGCTTTGCATAACAGCATAAGAAAATTGTTCTGTATGGCACAAAGAAGCTTTGCCAAGACCAGTGCTGCTTTCCTGGTGCAACTATGGCTGCAGTCAGGAGTTTGTCTCCCAGGCTGTGTCAAGGAGCCTCCTCCTCCCCATCTTGCAGAATGCGGCTGTCAGGAGCCTGTAGATGAAACAGGAAATGAAAGACAGACCTTTATTTTATTTTTTTATACTCCAGTAACTACCTGATCAGCAAGTCACCAAGTCCTGACATACTAAGGATTTTCTAACACAACTGATTTACTGAAAGATATCAGTCTTTTTATCTGCAATTACTCTGCAGGAGTAATAGTGAAATCTCTGTTGAGCTATAGAGAAGTGACATAATATGGTCAAAATCTGAAACTTGTAACCAGGATGGTACATTGCGGTGGCTCTGTCAACACTTGTCCCTGTTTTTCCCTTATTTTGTCTTAATTGTACTTATTTTTGGCCAGACTAAAGGACTACTACCCCAAAATATCTCTCTGCTCACTTACCAAAGGGCAATCCAAAACTCCCAGGCATGGAGACAAACCACAAGAGTTTAAGATGCAGGATAACTTTCTAGAAACAATTGGAAGGAGCCCTAGACTATACTTTGGAGCATAGTAGAAAGCCAGTCATTTCACACCTCTTCCCTGACCCTCTCCCCAACAGCAGCAAAGGGAGAAAGGCACAAATGGCGCCCAAATAAAAGGGAAAAATAACTGAATCTCTCATGAAAGTCCAGGTCACTGACATTTTAATTTGTTCATTTAAGAAAAAACCCAAACAGTAAGTGTAGTTTTTGGCATATGGCAAAAAGAGTCCACCAAGCTTACTTACTGTGTGGGAAGGAAGGAAATTCTTAGAGGGGGAGATGGAGGTGAAACGGACAGGGAGGGCTGTCTCTGCTTAAATTTTCCTGGACAGTGGAGAATGTGTGGGCTACAGCTAGGGGAATCCCTTCCCCAGGCAGCATCTCTTGCTATTCTGGACAGTTTTGAGGCCTGGAAGGATGATCCTCAGTGGGTTTGTGTCCTTACTTCATGGGTCATGCAAAGAGCAGGACTCCCTCCTCATCATACACAGAGACAGTTAGGGGGTACTGAGGAGGACAGGCTGAAGGCAGGCTCAGAGGAAGAGAGAGATGACAGAGGGGCTGTATCCAGACTGATCCCCATGCCCTACACCCCATCACCCTACTCTCTTCCAGGGGCTGCCTGAAGCATGGACTATCTCCCTTTTAGGGATTTCCTCACCACAGAAATGAACCAAGGGGAGACTGTGGGGCTGAAATTGGAATATAGACAGAGCCTAGAGTGGACCTCTACAACTGCTCACAGGTCTACTGCTGCCCAGCAAAACAGATCCCTTGTAAAACATTAGTCCTTGGTCCTAAATCCTATTATCCCTTTTCCTGTATTTTCACTTCCATGCTGCTGTCTGGTCTGGGCTCTTTCTTCTCCAGCCTGAAGCTTCTCCTCATATGTCATCATGTGCTGCTGGCAGAGCAGAGAGCTCGGAGAAGAGTGGTTTTACAGCACAGTGACATTATCCTGGACATTCTGCATTCTCCTGGAATTGTGTGTGTTAGGAAAAATAGTTAAGTGCAGGCAGCTTGCTTTGATGGTCCCTAAGCCTACTGCAGCAGCTGGACCTTGTATTATCCTGAGATATGAAGTTTCCTTGGGCTCCCAGCTGGCCATGAAAGGCAAAAGCCATAGAGCACTTTCTATGCAGATCACTACGGCAGATCCATGTGATTCGCACAGGTTTCTGCTGAATTAAACTCTGCCAGTGCGTGAGGGAAGCCTGCTGGGAGGGTGTGCTTTGCTGTCTGCTTCAAATGGCAAAAGGCTGCCTTGGCTGTGGGTGGCAGTGTGTGCTGTGCTGAGCACAGGGCAGTCACGTTGCCTATGGGCACCCAGTTTAGGAATGTAGCTGTGCTCGGTTCCCTGTATGGGCTATGGAAAGAAAAATACTTATTTGGAGATAGATTCAGGACAGCAGCTGAACTGCTCTTCCATTCAGCACAATAAAAATGAGACACTAAAATTCTAAGCAAATAATTGTTAAAAAAGGTCTACACAAGATTAACTGGTCTGGTAAAAGACTACATTCACTCTCTTGTACACACAGCTGTAAGGTCTGTGTTTCTTTACACCTACTTCAGTCTATTTTGGATCTTCTAGCAGACTGTGGCATATGGAATGGAAAATTAAAACTTTTGATTTATGTGTTGCTGCTTTCCTACTTTGGCCACGGTCGAATACTTACAAATGTGAGATGACAACAAATATTTAGTTGTACGAATAACTGAGATGGTTACATCTGGGAGCAGAGGGAATGGATAATTCATCACTCTAATAGTTTCTGCGTGCTGGAAGGGGCTCTGTGGTTTTGTAGAACAGAAGTAAATAGAGAAGCATTCCCAGCCCCCCAAGCTGCAAAGACCAGATAAAAACTGAGCTGCTGCAAAACAAGTTTACATGAGCATTGCTAGCCTGATGGACACACTAAGAGCAAAACAGCAAATGCAGTGAGAACAGACAAATGCTGTGCATGAAAAATCTTCTTAATACGCACATCCTCTTACCTAACCTTTCTGTGTGGCTAGTTTTTCAATATTTTCTTTTTCTCAAAAGTTTTAGGGAACGTTCTAAGTTTCGATAATCTGTGGAATATCTGTATGATCTTGGGACTTGACAAAAAATGTCAAGAGGTACTCTTAATGATCAACTTTGGAAAAGAAAAGCAGATCAAGGCTTTCATGGTTTTAAGCTCAGAAGAGACTATTAAAATCATCAGTTACTCTAATCTCTTTTACAGAAGAAGATTAGAGGACCTTATCAGTTAATTCTGCATAATACCTTTACCTCTGATTTAAGTTGCATCTTTCTTAGAAAGCCATGTAGGCTGTGGGATTAAAATATCTGTCTTTAGCTGGTGCTTGATTTTGTTTCAGAAATACCTATTATCTATGGATAGTATGACTCTTCTCATGTGCTTGCAGACAACGACACAGGGGAACACCTCTGGCTATAGTTTTCCCCTCCCGAATTTTGCAATTCCATTCCTGACTTGTCCTCTGTTAGAAAGACAAGATCAGGGAAAACACTACAGGCATTCCTTGCTAGCTTTCTCAGTCATCAGAGTCTGTTCACGGTCACTCTGAGATCTCTGAATAATATTTGTAGATATAAGAGGAGAAACTCTTAGATTCATAGAGTTATAAGGAGGCTTCACTTAAGTTTTCTAGTTTCTAAGTTTTTTAGCAAAACTTAATATGCTAAAGTTAGCTTTTGAGAACTAAAGCAATGAGATTTTTCCTTAAGAATTTAGATTTGCAGGGGTTTCCCACTATGCAATTATTCATCAGTAGCTGGAAAGTCAAAGACAGGGCATAAAATCCAAATAAATCAAGTTCTGTCTTGGTGAGTGCGTGGCCATAATTGCGTTGTCTTTAACAAATTTTGAAGACTAGGCATTTTTACTGTTCAAGTCTGTCTCTACAGTACTATATATTTAAACTGGCTAACAGTAAAGCAAACACAGAGCCCTTGCTTTGGCCAGTTATTAGCAAAAAAAACCTTGTAGAAGTCAAAACATGATAGGCTAAAAGTGCTGAATATTCTGCCTGGGAAGCTTGGCATTCCTCTTCTCATATAGCCCTTCAAGTTTAGGAAAATTACTCTGAAGGCTAACTAGACAGGATTTAATATCAAAGTTGGATATATAGCCACCCACCTTCTCAATTTCAGACAAACATAGTTCTTGCTTCAGTATGTGACAGGTTACATGTCTAGTATAATTTTGAAACAAGTCACCAAAAAATACCTGTTCAACTAGATGCAATTCTTATTATATACGGAGTATAACAATCAGTTTTTTAGCATGTGATAATATAGATATATGTGTACCACTGACAATTCAGAAACAAAACTAAAGGTGAGAAAAGCTAAAAATCAATGACCTTTGTGGGTAGAATTAAATCTTGTATAATGAATAAATATTTATATAGAGTGGGAGAACAAAACAGGCAATCTGAAACAGCAATTGTTATAAAAATACTAAAGATATGTAGGAAAAAAATTTTACATGGTTATATGAAGCTGCAGAGTGACAACACTAGGAAGTACCTTTTGAAAATGGAAAGGAACACTTTGATAGTATCCCTTTACCTGGATAGAATCACTGAGATATGGGGCTATTAATAAGTCCAAATAGGAAAGAAACAGGACAGTCAAACATCTTAATCACAACAGTCATTTAAATAGGCTCAGACTGTAATTTCATTTGGGCTGTTAATTGCATATCCACCTGATATCCAGTTCTGAAATTAGGTCTTTGTGTTCTTGTTAAACTGGTAATTTAAATACCAAATAACATTACTGAAGAAAGTAAGTCTGCTTTGCATTGAAAGGTTTCTTTTCACAGGACTAAATTTTCTTCCATTAAAGCAAAAGAAAAGAGTACATCTCCTTAGAGATTAAGATTTTCTCTGTCGGTCTTCATCCATTCTCAGGCTACAAACAAAAACTGTTGTCATTCACCTAATCGTGGGGAGCTCTTAAAAAGGATCTCTATCTGTTGGAGCTTGTTCTCAGGGTGCTGCTTTGGCTCAGGTGACTGTGAAGGGCAGCATAGAACTAAGGTTTTTTTTTTTTTTTCACATTGCTTAAATTTTATCAGAAATTCAAGTGTTTGTGCAGGCATCACTGTTACACAGGATGTACCTATCTGGGTTCCAGCATTTTTGTAAAGCTTGCCAGAGGTCTAGATAGCATTAGTGTATTTATTGTGATTATTTTCTGGGTCTTTCTGTTATAGGCTTGACATGAAATAACATATTTTCTTTTAGCAAAAGGTAGCAGATTGCATGTGGATAGGAGAAGAAAGCGACTGCTACTTGAGACAAACACAGAAGTATAATCACGGAGAAGGAGGTAATGTAGGAGATAATTTTCCACATCTGCATTTCTTAAAATCTTTCAAGAAACTTGTCATCTGCCATCTTCTCTTCAGTATTTGTATACTCAAAGATGTTTACTGCATTCCTTTCCTCTTGGCAGTTTTAGTTTGAAAACATAGCTACAGCATGAGAGATTAACTGTTGCAGTATCTCTTTTGTTTAGAAAAATAGGGTCAAGTTACACTTGTCCATGTTGCTGGCTGTCCTTAGCTTAACACTGTTTCGAGATAGTGTTGAAATTTTTGTACTAAAAATATCCACTATAGCTGACAACTAAACAGAATCAAACCTATAAGGCTGTTTTATGTTACACTGAAAGGGAAAGAAAAGACCAGACCGAGAAGGAAACATTCTGTCAGTTGAAGACTTTTAGATTTCAGCTCTTCAGTTTTATGTCTACTGCCATCCCTAAATACATGTATGAGTGTCTGGAGAAGATTATCAGTCAGGAGACACACAAATATACAAGCCTTCTGGTCACCTAAAGGAAACTTTATAGCTCTGTACTTAGCCGGAGCTCTCCCTGGGTGGAGGAGGGCCAGAGAACAGCTTGGAGCTACATTTCAGCTGTAACTTTTGGATGTGCAGCTGGGACTATGTAAGCTCCAATGTCTTAAAATTCATATTAAAGAAAAATGGGAAATTCATGGGGGTAGGAAAGAAACAGAATGTATTTGTTGAGCAGAAGCCAGCACATACAGTGTAATGGCCTTTACTTTGAGATGAATTAGTAACCATCTGTACAATGAAACTCATCCTGCAACAAAATATGTGTTCAGATCTAAGCTTCTGTAATTTCCTCACCCTTTGAAATTATCAAACCTTCTTCTTTGCACTTTTATCTCTCCCACTGTTCTGGTGTCTCTCTGGCCCTACTGCTTCTCCTCTGGCATGTGGTGTACAGCTCCACGGTCCAACGAGTCACGGTTTCACTGCTGTCAAATACCTTTTGCTTCAAAAACTACTCTAAGCACCAGGCTCTAGTATTGCTCCCTATGGTGCACACACTAAGAACAATTATTAGAGTTTGTTGGGGCAAGGAACTTCCTTCTGGCCTGGTCATTAAGCATTACATAATTACATCACCTTTATAAACCGTTTTATGAGTTGATCTTTGATCAGTAATGCATTGCTGACATCCCCTTGGGTCTCTTGGTCTTCCTCCCATGACAGTGCAATGTTTGAAATTCTCATCTTGTGATGAAAGTCTTGTTTGTTATAATGGGATTAATTGTGCTTGTACAACAATGTTCCCATGGATGCTGCTGTACCAGCTGTTTCCCTCATGGCATTGGTTGTCTTCAGAGGAGATGGCTCTGTTACAGTCCTGTGTATCTATGTACTTCCAGCTTATCCTGAATGTGTAGTTAAATTACCTGTAGTAAAATTTTGCAGTCCAAGCACTGTATGTTGGGGATGGCATGTGAAAACAAATCCCAGGTGTACTGAGTGTCCAGGTCTAGGGCTGCTTTCCTTGTCACTGTAGATTTCTCTGTGGAAAGGACCTCTGTGAAGGTGCTTGCAGGAACCTCTTGCTGCCATGCTGAGCACACCAGGGGACACAGACCTGGCAGGTGTGGTGCTCCTGGTCAGTGTGGTTCCAAGTGGCTCAGAGCAGGCCCCGTTGCTTCATTTCCCCACAGAGCACAGCCCTCCATCCCAGATGTAACCTGCTGCTCCATACCTGCTTGTGGCTGTTGCATTCCCTTTTCCCCTCATGGAGCGACTTCTGTTTCACTTTAGCAAATGGGTAGCAAGCATATGAAGAGATATTTTTTTGCTGCTAATGTCACCACAGATGGGACCACAGCCTCCCTGAGAAATCTACATTGGATGTATTCCACTAGATGTAGTGAGAGAGGGCTTTTCAGGAGTATGTAGTTTGTGTGATTCATATTCTGATCAAAGAGATGGTACTCATGTATTTATATATTTCTTTTTAAAGTCAAATGACTTGTCTATTCTTGACACATGTTCAGTTGCTGGGCCATTGTTTCTGCACATGAATTGATCCTTGTATACTTTCAGTTGCATATGAGTCAAAAACTTATTCACATATCTTTTGATTTGTCACATTAAAAAGTTTTATTTTTGCAGTCTTATCATAATAAAGCCACCCAGAAGAACAAGAGTTGTAGTAACAGGCCCTGTGTATGCAAACAAAATTCTAATATGCATTCTGCAGAACCCTTAGTAATAATATCCTAAATTATGTATGCTTAAAAGGATTTTTTTGGCATACTAAGAAGATCTAATAGCAAGAAAAGGAATAAAGAAAATTTTGGATTGATAACTAGTTTTTAAAATTTGCAATACAATTTCTGTGACATGAAGTAATATCCTGAAGGAAGCTGATAGATACAAACAAATATCATCAAAATACTAAGGAAGCTGCAATTGGTAATAATACTGGGATGGCTGAAAATCTTTATTAGCTCTAGATCTAATCTTTATTATGTCAAGATTCTGTGGGATCAAGAACAAATCAAAGGCAAATCCAACTGGACTTTAAACTAGTGACTTTTGTATGCTCAAGGGCAAACCTGATATCCTAAGAAAACTGAGAAAAATTGTACTTTTTGTACTTTGAAAAATGCAGTTATGAGTGTTGCAGGGTTCAAGGAAATGACATAGTTATCTCAGCTTGTGCTGAAATGTTTCCTTTAGTACAGTTCCAATGATCTGCTTCCTTTTGCCATGTCTGATTAAGACCTTTTTCTTCTTTTTAATAATAGGGAGCAGAATATGTAAAATACTCCATTGTGTAAAAACAAACTAAAATACATCAGTGACTGATCTTTCTAAAATAATTAAACATTGTAAGTAAATCCACCATCTTTCCCCCATCATTGGTTCTTTGGGCCTACAAATTTTGAAATGAAGGGAAGAGACAGATGAGGCTGATGGACAGTTGTCATCTAATCTTGACAGATCTTCTGCCCACCTCCACTGAGGAGAGACTAAAGGGTGTTATCATTCCCCTGAGTTAAGCTAAATCCATGACACCAAACGGAATCTATATAATACACAACAGCTGGGTTTCACCATCACCTCCTATCTCATTTTCTTTTCTACCCTCCTCTTAGAGGCCTTTTTCTGACCTTTGTGTGTGGGTGTTTTCCTAGGATGTGTGACTTAGCTGATTAAGGCTGTGGCATGTCTCGTTTCCCTGCTATGAACCCATGACTAAAAGGGCAGCTAAAAGCAGCATTGTAGTCATCAGATGCTGCTTGGAGTTTGCCAGGTTTTGGAGTGGCTGATAAGACCATGTGCTGGGTCTGTCTTTTTCCAAGTGCAAGTGAGTTGAAATAGAAGTTATTTTTCCTTTCTAATTCCCATGCTTTGCTCCCTGTTGCTGTGTGGGTCTGGTTTGCTACAAGGAAGTAGTAGTGATTTAGTAGTCCTGCTTTCAACTAACTATAACTTTGGTGCTCTCTTTCACACAAAGTAAAATCCTCCCTTATAAAAACCTAAAGACTGTAGGGAAAGGCAATGGAAAATGTTTTACTGTTCTGCTTAATGTGTTTTATTGTCGTATTTTTTCTTCCTAGTTAAGAAGAGTCAAAACATTTTAATCTTCACTGTGAAACCAAGTGGATAGTTTGAAACTCTTAATCCAAATGTTATAGATTATCACATTTAAATAAAGACTTTTGTCCCTTCTTTTCTATCAAACTTAATATACTTCCCTGATCATTTGACAGAAAAAGACACATGAGGTGTCTGGGGAATGACCAAACCACTCAGACATCTGGCTGGTTAGTGTCCTTCCCTGGATTCTTCATAAAACTTACTTTGTACCTCTGACTAGCAAGGACAATTTTATTCAATATCAAAAAATGTTACATAATCTTAGACATAAGTCAAATGTGCTTAGAGTAATTTTCTCCTAATCAGAGACCAAGATATCTTCCATATGCAGGAATCTCCTCTAACATACATTTTTTAAATTCAGCAGAGAGAAAGTATGATCCAAGCCTTTGCTCTCCACTATTTGGAGCATGGGGCATAAGTATACTACATAAATTTGAGGGATTTTGCTTTTAGTTTGGCAAAAATTAAAGCTGTGCATGTTGCCATATGCAATGAAAGAAATAAACTCAGCTCTGTTGATACAGCTAGTTTGCTGTGCCAGTTCAAGTGGACTAAATAGTACTTTTCAGCTGCACTTGCACTTAGAAGGGGCAGAGCTCAGAAAGAGTGGTTATGAAAGCACCACAAAGGAAAATAAATGAATAGAAATATCACTACAAATAGCTACCTCCTTGAAATCCAGTCTATATTTCATTCCTAGGTTGTTTCTTTCACCAGTACTGAAGGATAATGAACTTCAGGGACTGTGGGAACTTGCAGTTGAAACAGAACTGTGATATCTTGCAAAAATAACATTGAAAGGACAATGGGGAATCACACTTGATGGGAGAGGAACTACCAATGTGACTATTTGAATGACAAAACTTTATGTCAAGACTCATTAAATACCCTCCTTTGTCCTTGGCCAGGTCTAATGTTTAATTTGAATGTTTTATCTTGTCTGTGAAAAATTATATTTATGAACTCTGAGAGCCAATCCAAAGTGCAGGGTCTACTGCCTGCAAAATCCACAGTTCTTTCCCCTGTAGCCAACTGACATCAAAATACAGCTGAAGAGCCCAACACCAAATACTGATCATACAAGCTGGGGTGGAGAGACTGTAAGCAGAAGCAATATCACTGCAGAAAATACTAATCCTAAAGCTAGTATTACTTGATTTGGGCAAAAATTGTTAAAACACTTCCCTCCCTTATGGTCCTGCTTGGATTTAATTAAAATAAGTTCAGCTGTCAGTAGGGAAGATCTGCTACATGGCCTAGAAGGAAGCCTGTCTTCTTGACCAGTAATAAAAGCACATTTCTGCAACAGGATAAAAGAAGTCAGTTCTGTTACTCTTAAAGTCTAACTCAGAGTAGATGTTGCAGTTGGTGCTGCTTTATTTGAATGAGATCTCCATCCTCACTTAATGCTGAGGGGAATACCTACAGTCTTATCTATGTATATATGTATAGTCTCATTATACCTATTCTGTGTGCTAAGACAGGTGAAGAATGTTAACATTATCCTTTAGGATCACTAGGCAGGGACTGAAATGGATTAGCAAATTATGTGTTTCTGTTAGGAGACAAGCAGTGAATCACCAGCAAATTGTTGCCTTCTGCTAAATCAGCAGAAACATGAGTGTCCCACTGTTAATTGTTTATGAGGTCCTTCTAATAGTTTCCTGTAACAGTTAGCTCAAAATCTACCAATATTGTTCCAAAGCATAAAATCCTTATGCTCTGCTGCTTTGTAGTGATATACATCTGGATAATGTGTGTGTAAAATGTTTTCAGTCTGCTGTGGGAGAGCTTTACACCCACTTTTTTGCCAGTGACTATATATGCTAAGAGGCAAGCATGGAACCAAACCTTTAAAAAAACATTTAATAAGCAGATTAGGCAGAGTTGTCAGAGAAACCTGAGCTGCAGTGCTGCTGTTAATGCTGGAAATCATGATGTATTGCTAAAAATGAAAATGTTAATTGGACAATTAAAATCCCCATTTATGATATGCAGAAAAGCCTGGGGGTTCTGCTTTAATGTAAAGCCATGTTTTTCAGCTGAAACCATGCCTGCCTTGAAATGGCGTGTGGAAATTTACTTCTATATGGTTTATAAATGTCTGTACGTTTATGGCTTTCTCTAAAATCTAGCTGGGTGACACTGCAGTGCAGTTTCCCTTCCTTGCTGAGGAGTATGCTGGCCTGTTAGAAATGTTGGAACTGGATGATGCTTCAGTCATCCCGTGGTGTGAGAACACTTGCTTTACTGAGCCCGAATCATCCTGCCCTGAGCTGCCCTTTTCACACTGTGATTACCAGGAGCGTAGCCCAGCCGAGCTAGAGTTATGAAATCTCCAAAGCTATTGAAATGACCTCAGCAACCTCAAAGAGAAGATGATCTTAAGTGGATCATCTAAGTGGAGTAAGAGTGATTTTCTTGCTTTTAATGAAGTAAAATCATACTGCTCAGAGTGACTCACACTGCTTTTCAAATGTTACTTCATGAATACAGTTTTTAGGTGATTATTTTTCTGTATCATAAGGTACACAATGCAGTGTCATATAAAGATACTTAACAGGTTGCACAGTGTTTATTGAAAAAGAGCTGTGCACTAAAAAGAGTGAAAATAAAGATACTACAGTACTATGATTGAAATTATAATATTGATTAATATTATATACTATTAAGATAAAAGAGAGAAAATCAATAATAAAGATGAGAAATAACTGATATATTACCTAATATTGTCTTTCTCTTTCAGTGACTACAAAGTTAATCTCTGCCATCAGGAAAGCAGAAGAGCACCTTAGTTAAGAATTTGAGATGATGCAAAAAGGAAACAGTTCAGCTTGTTTTCACTGGTGGCTTGGTGAGATACCCATGCAACTGACAAGGATGATAGAGTTGTTTTTTTTAAATGCCATGTTCTGGGAAATGTAATGGAACTTTGCCTATGGAATCAGTCTGAGCAACAAGAAGTACAGCAGAATCCATGAACTGGGAGGGAGAACTGAACAAGAAGAGTAAGGTCTGGAAGAAGCTAGTATTCCTGAAAATTATGTGAGCAGTTCTACCAAATACTGAATAGTCACATCTAACATTTTAGTGATGGTACAAAAAGATCCAATCAAGAGGTAGAAAATATTTATGAAACAGTCAATGAGAAACAGTCAATGATTTGTGTATTGTTGGACCCATCCAATCAAGAGGTGAAAAATAATTTTGAAACAGTTAGTGATTTGTGTATTGTTGGACCCAACAAGAGTCATTGGATTTTAAGCAAGATTAAATTAGAATTTTGTACACAATAGGAAAACTCATTTAAAAAATCAACTGTACAAAAGATTATGAAACAGATACTCAACCAAGATCAAAAATTTATGACTGAAAATGAGGGGAGAACTAGACAGTTTCCATTTGCATCAGTTCTTTGCTTGCCACAGAAGCTGGCTAGAAAATAGCTCTCACAGATTTTAGGTCCAGTTCAGCATAGCAAACTGTATCTGTCTTTAAAATAACAACACAAACCCCCAAATTCTTCCTTTTCAGAATTCAGCACATTATACTCTATAAATTTTGATTTAGATGCATTTCAACATATGTCCTTATTTTGTTCAGTGAACAGTCACAAACAGATGGTGTTTCCAGTTTCTAGAGGTGAGGAATTTCATTAGTGCTATGGGATGAGATACTAGGTACATAAACTAAATATTTATGTAGGATAGTTTCCTCACAGAGCTTCAGAAAACAGTTTTCTTTTTAATTATAGAAGTAAATGAACCATAGCAAATATAAGTTTTGTGCTCTAGCAAGAACGCCCGAAGTACTGTTAATGTCTTAATTTATTCCTGGAGTGTGATACAAGACTCCAATTCAGGAATTCTGCTACTCCTTTAAAATAACTATTGTTTTTCAATGAATTAATCTATTTGTTCCTGCTTTACAGTTGTGTTAATGACTATTTTCTTTCATATTATTGAAATGGACAAGCAAATGTTGGCTATTTACTATATATCATTTCCCAGATACCTTATCTACAACATTTAAGTGCTTGTTGTGACTGGAATGTAATCTCAGTGGTTTTGGTTCTGTTACCTCCATGGAGCTTTCACTTCTTAATGGCTACTGAGACTAATCTTGAGTTAAGAGCCAAACATTTTTTCCTCTGCAGTAGTGCAATGATGTTTAGATTTGTGGCTTTTAATGTCAAAAGGAAATTATAGCTCATGCATGCCTTTCCAAGCAGAATAGCTCATGTAGAGGACATTAGAATAACTTAAAGGAAGGCTGGAATAAACTCATAATAATTATAAAGAAAAACAAATTATTTAAACGGTGTAATTATCATATATTAAAGAAATGAATAATTAACTGTGAAAACAGGGGGCCTGTGTTTATGCTGGCCCATGAAATAATGGTGGGAAAAAGCAGCCTTGTTACAGATGTCCCTGAGGAGTATGTGGGGAACATCTATTTTTTTCCTCAGTTATCTGCACTGGCATGTGCACGGTGTTATTTGTGCTTACGTACGGTATGTAATGCTTGTCCTTCTGACTGTCACCCAGTGAGGCAGCAGAAACAATACTCTGTCACTTACATGACACCACAGACGTCACAGAAGCTGTGGGAAGTACCCTAAGGCAAAACCCAAGTGTATACCTCTGAAAACTATGGCCCTGTATTTTGTTAACAATGCTGAATAAAAAATATATTAGTGAATGACGTAGCACACAATTTTTGACTCAAAAAAAGCTAAATTAGGTTCTTAATCCAGAGGGTACAGGAACAGGCTCCCCAGGGAAATGGTCACGGCACCAACCTGACAGAGTTCAAGAAGTGTTTGGACAAAACTGTCAAGCACCGGGTTGACTCTTGGGGTTTTGTGTGCAGGGCCAGGAGTTGAACTTGGATGATCCTTCCAACTCAGCATATTCTGAGATTCTAGTCATTTGTTCACAGTGAATAGTTTGCCTAGTAACAGTTGCAGTCCTGCACTTGTGTTGTCATAACCACAACTCAAATAAGACGTTTGCATTATGACCAGCTTAAGTTTTAGTTTTAGGCAATGGATGGTTTTGTGTCTTGTATGAATATTCAAATCTTGAACTTTATGTTATGATACACTTGAAGAAGTATACTAGAAAGACAGACAGAAAGTAAAAATTAAGATATTACTATAACGATGTTGTGCTACACAGGTTCAATATTTATGATTGGAAGACCTTGAAAGTTTTCCCTTTCTCTTTCTTTGTTTCCTTTCCCCCCCTCCTTTTATTCTGGCAGCTTCTCCAGGCTACCACATCAACACCTCACATAATATTTATGAGAAAAATGCATTTCACCTGCTGCCATGAAGGATATCCAGTTGGAGAATGATCAATCTAACTGAGTTTTGCATTGATTACCAAATTTCTTTATCACTAATTTATAAGCATTTTAAGTGATGTAAATATTTCCCCATGGAAGAATATTTTATTCTCTCTAAAGACAAAAGAATTAGTTGCTTCTCCAGAACCTGCCAAAGACTTTGACCTTTGGTAGCTAGTATCTGATTAATACCCAGAATGCCTCCTAGCAGAAAATTCTTGTTGTTCCTAGTGTTTGTGCTGTCTACCTTCATCCTTCCTCCACCTACAATTGGTTGTCTCAGCAGCCAAGGAAAAAATATTCTTTATCTCTTTAGAAAAAATGCAAGTCTGCTGTATTGCTGAAATTTCATTTTTTTAAAAATGAAAGTGTGAATATAATGTCTTCTCAAGCAAGTTTTCATTTTTGAGCTAGACAAATCTCTTAACAATTATTTGCATTACTCAAGTTTCAGAGCAGCGCTATGGCTACTAAAATCTCTCCCAGAAAACTGCCTGTTGCTTTAGAAACAGAGTTGTTAAATACCACAGAACTGAACTGCACAGCAAAGATTTTCATGGTAAGGACAGGGGATGAAATTTTTCTGGTTTTACAAGTTTACTGGAAAATTATACAGTGGATTGCTGCATATTAATATGAAGGAAGGCTTTCCCTGCCTTTATTCCAGGGAGTTATTTAAGTCCTCAGATATTAGCTCAATCAGAACAAATCAGGAACATGGAGTATCTAGAACCTTACTTTAAAAGATTTTGGAAAACCTTGAAGAGCTGATTTTCTCCAACTATTTGCAAAAGCATTGATTTTTGAGACTGACATATGGTTAACATAAATTATTAACAAAATTAGTATTACCTTCCTATCGATTCCTTTTCACTGCCTAAAAACTGATGGTATTTCAGTTGTGACAATGCAGGCTGAAGAAGGCACCAGAAACATCTCCATTTATCCGTAAAAGTGTGAGGTGGATATATGCTTATATACATTATAGCCATATAGTACATGTAAATAATTACATAATGACATTACCTGTTACAAGACTGAGAAAACCAGGAAATTCTGTTTTAAGGATGCTATTTAATGTGCTGTTTTAATTTAAACCAACACTTTTTAGAAACATAATGTTATTGCCACCCAAAAAGACCAAATGGGAAAAAAAACCACCTTCAAAAAACCATTTCATCTGGGTTTGTGCCTTCCCACAGCTTCCAGTGAATTTATCAGAGAGTACATCAGAAAAAGATTAGAAGGGCAATAAAAACCTGAAAGGATGCAGGAACATGAAAACACAAGCAAACTATTTTTCCCCAAAAGATAAGCCACAAGATCCATAGCTCCCCCTTAGTCTTAATAATCCCCCTCCCCACTCCCTCCCCCCATCAAATAATGAAAAGAGAAATTAAAAGCTTTGAACTTGGCCAGGGAGGATGCTTCAGACAGTGATGGTTTCTTGTTCTTAGGTGAGAAATGTAATTTCCAGGTTTTGGCACAACCATGTTTCAGACTACATTTAGACATGAGCTCAGTAGCTGCAGAACAGAAGTTATTATAAAAGGAAAAACTTTGCTGTCTATATTTTATTATAACACTGTATCCCTTTGTAAATTATTGCATACAGGCTATATATAGAGTACAAAACATGTACCTAATGACAGACATGTAATTAACATTAATACTGTGCTTTATGGGTTCAGGATAAACACTAATTGAAGAAAATGCAGTGTATTATTGAACTCTGGGGTGATCATGACAAGCATATAACTACATGATCTTAGACATAATTACTCTCACTTAAACTCTGCTAATCTGCAATAAAATCCTTTAAATTCTATGAGGAATTGGGTCTACTAATTTTATTCTTTCCAAGTCATATTTGGGACCTAAACTGGCATAGATTTTACATGGACTCTATTTGATTGACTACAGGGTGTTGATTTATGACATGGGATAGGAGATGCAATCTTTCTAGTTTTACAGCATTTGGAGTAACATGTTTGCAAGATTGATATTTGGCTGAAAATCTGACATGCTGTAAGAAAGACCAGCACCAGAAGAAAGGATAGTATCTGCCCCATTTAATTCCTATTGGCATTATCTTATTCTGTGCTTCCAAGAAGAAAAAATAGTGTAGTAGTATACTGTGCTATGAAAATCAAATAAACACCTGGGAGTTCCCTTCATGTTACTGAATACTGAATGTTCACAATACTTGTTATTATTGTAAACAGCAAACATTGTTTGTTTTGCATAGATTATTACTTTGAGTGTGTGCACACAAAATTACCTATGAATCTTTTTCTAATATTTAATTTAGGTGATTAAAATTTATGAAATGAAAGTGCTAAAATCCTTATAATAGTGTCAATTTATGTTCAGAATCCTGCTGTGATACCTCAGAAGCGCTGTCACACTGGTGCTGCTGTACTGCCTCTGCATCATACAAAGAAACCTCCTGTTTTTTTTTGTGGAAATTGCTGAGGGCATATTATGGATCTTCACAGTGCTGCTGCCTCGATAATCTAGGCTTGCAGGAGCAAGAAGCCCTTGCTGTGCAAAGGCAAAATGCACTAAGTAAAGTATCTGTTGTAGTCACAATTACAAACAGGCAGGACATGGGCAGATTTCAAGTGAGATTTTAAGAAGAACATAACAAGAACAGGACCACAAAAAGTCTACAGTAAGTAGCAGGTTGTATTAGGTGGGAGAACTGGACCAAAAAATTTGAAAGGCTGCTTCTAGATTGGGTGAAAAAGAAGTAGACATACTACATGCCTGTCATAAAGACAACCAAGATGGCTAACAAAACATAAACTAGAGCTGGAAGGAAATGCCAATTTTCATGTGAAAACTTTCTGTTAAGCTTCAGAGGTTGTGTTAGAACCTTTAAGTTCACAAACCAGTACAGGATTATTTTGGCAGAAGTAGAAACCCATTTTTTCTGCATTTTTTCTATGGAAAGCACAGTTGTTGGTGATAAAAATCTTCAGACTTCTGTAAAAAAGTGGGCATGATGGGATGTAATATAGACTGCAAATGATCAAATAACAGAGGGGAACACAAAGTGAATTGCTATGGGGTTGACTGGCATCTTGAACCTTGGGACTGGCAGTCCTGGAGCAGGGAGACCTTTTCTTCCACACCCACACAAAATACGCAATTCTTCTGAATTCCGCCTGAAAATATCAGCCATGGAGGGTGTTTATTCTTTTGCTTTTCCCACTAGTTCATCTAAGAAATAATTCTGTGAACTTTGCATTACTTCCTTTTATGATAGAAACTATCATGTTATTTCCATTTTTAACCATTATTTTCCATTGTTTCAACCAGTCAGTTGCTTTTAATTATTCAGTGCAGTTAACCATAACTGCTGATTAAAACCTCACATCAGCTAAAATGCTGGAACTATATTTAATATGTATTTTGCACACGTGTACGTATAATATTCTATGTGTACTGCACATATGAATATTTGTCTGTGACGAAAAATTTAATAAGAAGCTTCCATCTACATTAGGCCTTTATCACCCTGTTCAGAAAGCTTCTGGAAGAATTTTTACTACTTTTTAACTTTGCTTCCTAAGCAAATTATCTAATGTGGCCAAATGTGGTGCATGTGTCTCTGTTGCTGCATAGTATCTTTTGAACTAAGTGGAAAATTCCAACAATTTAACAGAAGGTTAATAGTATCATACGTGCTCTTAGCCATTTCATTAGGACAGATGCACAGGTAAAGAAGATAGCAGATAACACTCTTTGGTGTCTGAACAACTGCAGCAAACATTTCACTCATATTAAATGTCAACAAAGCTGTGTGTTGGAGAAATATTACTGCCCTAGCATGGAGAAGCTTTGGATGGAGTTTTTGTCTTCAAAACACCAAGGAGTCAAATTATGAGCTCCAAATCTATAAGAAACTAGTTATGATCAGTTCCATGGTTCTTGGAACTACTTCCATGATGTAATAATGTGCTGAAAACTGTACAAAATGTGTCAGACACTGATGTTATAGTGAACTATTTATAATTTTTTTTCTTTCCTTTATCTATAATGTCCTTGCTTTACATGCAGCAGACAAAAAAGGCATCTAATCTGATACTCATCTTCAAAGCCTTACAGAAAGTACCCTGGATGTTCTATGATCCAGACCTTGGACCAGGTGAACTGAGATTTACAATCATATGAAATACATTCACAAATAGTTGTGCTGGAACTGACTTGGGCGCTAAGCAGGAGAAAGTGATAGGATAGTATGATAAAAGATACTTGTTCAGTGCCTTTTCAAGAAACCTGATTTTTTAAACTTATCCGAATTCAGGACTTTTCTTCATAATTGGGGTCTATTTCAATAAATATTTCTCAGTCTAAGTAATTTGGAGAAGAGACACTTAAGAGGTTTGAAAGAGATATGAATGAGCAATGTCAAAAAGTGTCTTTATTTTATCATTTTTAGAAAAAAAATATTTTCAGTCAGTAGTAATCTTGAGAGGTAAAAGTCGCTTGAAGTCAGTAGAAACTGAAACCAGGAAATTATAGAGGAAATGCTTAAGCTGGAGTTCATCTTCAGAACCTCTATATTAAACATTCGTACATTACTTGCCCTAGAGGTCTTATGGGTCATGACTGCTCTTGCAGTTTCCAATCTGTCAGACGAACAGGTTTTCCACTGCTGGAAGTAATGATAAAATCTCACAGTGCCGCACTTTTTCATGACGTCCTTGAACAGCATAAAGTTACAGATTATGAGTATAGCTTCTCTAGAAACACTTTCCACGTATTTTGCTATGCTAGCCACACAGTCTGTTTACCAAAATAATTGTGATTTCATTATGTGTACCAGTTTTGGTCCTTCAGAAACCTTCTGCAGTTATACATCCCGCACACATTTCACTCTGTCAATGATCCAGTGTTAATTTTACTCTTTTCTGAGATACCCTGTTGTCCTCTCCTCACGACCCTTGCACTGCATTACCAGAGGCTCTCTGCCATACACTTGTTTCAGAGTGCTGCTGCTGTTAGGAGTCTGGTCACTCTCTGTCTTGCCGGACTTCTTTCTGGAGGCCAAGCATCCTCCCTGATGGACATGGGTGTCCTTGTAAAGGTACGATCTGCACGAATGCTCATGAAAGATGAGCTATTCTGTGGTAACCCTTGACTTCACCCTATGGAATACGCATGGTAACTATCCTTCAAGGAAATGGTATTTCAAAGCCTTACATTCACCCCGGGTTAAGCTCGCTCACACCACGGTTCAAGTACAACACCCGGTGAAGCCATGTTGTACCTTCCATCTCTTCTCCCCGACAGTACAGTCGGCTGACAAAATAACTGGCGCAGAGCCGTTTAGTTCTCCCTCTCCTGAGGTATCTCTCAGTGCAGCACATCACGCCTAACTCCTGCGGGACAGCCGTGCCCAGGCAGGCACGGCGCCGGCCGGCCTTCCCGGCGACTCCCGGAGGAGCGGGGGCAGCCCCAGGCTCGGGCGGTGCGAGGTGAACGCGGGGCGGCCGCCCCGCCTGGGGCCGGCGGGTCGAGCAGCGGCCCCG
>VZSE01008184.1:156612-290413 GCA_013398275.1 Promerops cafer | reverse complement strand
GAGCGGGAGGGGCGGGCGGCCGTGCTCGCCCCGGGCGGGGGCACCCCGGGCAGGGTGAGGGGCGGGCAGCCGGGCGGGGGCGAGCGGCGCCTCCCCAGCAGCACCTCTTCGCGCTGCCTCCCCGGCCGCGATGTGTGCTTGTACTGCAGATACTAACCGAGCAGCCGTCCCCAGCGCGAAAACTGCAATCACACTCCCTTTGCAAAAATAGGCTTGGCGAAAAAAACCACCTCTCTCACCCAGTCCCCTCCCCACGGAGGTTCCCACTAACTTGCAGGCGTTCCCCCCTCTGGGCACAGACTAATACGGCTTTTTCTGGCGTGCGCATCCTTTCGTTACTTCGGTCCAGAGCATGTTAAGGCGCTAGAGTGCTTCTTCCCTCCGTTTAATTAATACATCGGGACTGCTGCATCTAATGCTTATCCGGATTATGTTTCTTCAAGTAATGCTTTTATTTATCTTCTCGGCCATCTCCCAGGTGCCGTTTATATGCACAATCCTAGCAAGTTTTGCAGATAAGCATATGCATCTAGAATGGTGGTGTATACAAACCGTGCCACAGTTTGAGGAAATATTGCTGAGACATTTGTTAAGTAGAGCTGGAAACACTGAGACTGTAGGATAAAGCTTAACTTCCCTTTTATTTAGTACAGTCTGATTTAGAAAACGTTCACGTTCAATGGCTTGTGAGAAAATACATCTAAAGGAGGGTGGAAAGAAAGCAACGTAGTGTATGTGAAACATATTCATATGCTGTTTGCAGCATTAAGAATCCTGGATCTCAGTTGTCTTCTATTTCTATCAGAAACCGCACAATAGTAGATGTATACCTTAATGTGGTTTTTTTGTTTATTTGTTTGAGGATTCTTAGAAAACATGCTTTTACAGAAAATACAGCTGTTACGCAACATTGGCATGAAGATCGACAACTTTTTTTCCTGTCAGCATTATGTGACTTGTATTGTAGTGTTGCCTAACACCTAAAGACAAAACAGAAAAATACTTCTGTGCAAGACAATGTGTCACCTCAATTTACGGGATTTTTTTTTATTAGTACTCTTCACTGGTAAAGGTTTTTGGAAGACTTGTACGATGGCAGCCTTACTGCAGGCTTGAGTGTTAAGCTTAGTTCATGTTATCTGAATGCTTAATAGGGAAGGAGAAGCATTGAGCATGCTAATACAGCTCAGCACATCTACAGTAATGTTCAACTCCAGCAACTGACAGCAGCAGCATGTTATGTAAAACAGCACTCCTGATAATGTGTGTCAGGCTTAATACAGATTTGGCAAACCCAGTCTTAGATAATACTTAAAAAGGTTTAGAATGTTGCACCAGTGGTAAAATGACCTTGAATATGGTAAACTGAGGCTTTGGGGAGGTGTGTCATGTAGTTTAATCAAAAAGGCCTGAGAAGCCTGTTTCATGTGAAGTTTTGGGTCTATAGTCTGTCGTGGCATGTAAGCAGTGATTTTTACTCTTCTCTTCCTTCCACTTTGTCCATGTTATGAGCATTACTTGGAACAAGCCAGTGCTTTCAGACATATTATTTGATGTAGTCTTACACCTCTCTGTTGTTAGAAGGCTTGGATTAGTGGTCTCTAAAGATATTAGATGTGCGTAACTTTCTGAATGCCGTTGGTAGAAAGCACTGGAAATTTGATATTACCCTGCAGTTTTTCCTTTTATTTATTTTTAAGATACTAATTAGGGACAGATGGATTATAAATGCTTTGCAGATAAACAAGAACTTTTCAAAGAACACTGTATGCAAGCAAAAAGCATTCTGTGCTTTCAATACTTTGGGGATGACATCTGTAGGCCTACTACATGTAAACAGTGTTCTTCATATTTTCTTCTTTTGGTAGGACCTGATGAACTTCCTAAAATCTTTAGAGTTTACCCTGGATTGTAAACACTATATTTTTTTAATGTTTAAAATTGCACATGAGATTTTACTCAACTAAAAATGCCCTTTATTTGCATTAAGGTAAACCGAATTTGTATTTTTGCCACATGTTGATTGGAAATTTTGATTTTTCTCTCCTCTTCACACATTCCTATATGTCTAATGATTCCTCTTCTTGCTGCTCATTTTTTAATTTTTTTTTTTTTTTTCTGGTTTGGTTTTGTTTTGGTAAAGAGTTATTAAACATTACCTCCTGCAAATTCTGCTGCTAGGATGGATTTTTGTTTCTTTTTGGAATAATTTGAGTTTGATGCATCTCTTCTGAGATGTGAACATAACCTATTAATGCTCTGTATTTCTGGAAGCATCAGAGCTTACATTGTTTGGGACAAGTTTGGACAGACTGGAGCTCAGCTCTGTGCTGTTCAGTTCTCCTCAAGGAACTCTTCCTGTAGTCCTGTGAATTACTTGTTTCTCTGGAAACGGGGATCTCCCTCATTAGTTTGCCAAATGCTCCAGGTGGAGATGACCTTGTATTATGTGTGACCTTTTTTAGACTTGGACATACATTCTCCTGACTTCTCATATGGAATAAACATGTACTGTACAGGAAAATGAAGGGGAGCAAGTATCCTGCTGTGTGTTTATAACTTGTATGTCCAGGCAGGACCTCTTCCCTGTAGAGGAATTTTTTTTTTTATTTTTTTTTTTTTTTATATTTTTTTTTAGTACCAGAAAGATCAAGAGTATGTGCAAAATAGACTTCACTGCTTAATCTTTACAGTCAAGAATCTCAAACATTCATAGTTGATATGGAAATTACCTATTTGTTTGTTTTTGTTTTATTTTTATTAGGATGTTTGATGAAAATAATTCAAAGTTCCAGGAGAAAACAGAAAATATTTTCCCCTAAATGCATAGGCTCCTTCCTTAATATGCACATGCAAGGACTGTTTTTTATGACACAGAACCCCCATAAGGGAAGGGCTTTGCAAGAAGGGGGTTGGCAAGCTGGTGAGAGGATTAAAACCAATTGCAAGGTTTCAAAAAAATATTGCCTGTATTTGTTCCTTATATTTTTTTAAAGATGTCCTGACTTTCAGGAGCAATATGTACGTAAAAGTGATGAGAAGTGTGTAATTTAGCTATTTGATCTTGTGATGTTCCTCATGCCAGTGTGTATGGTTTTCTGGAGTTGCGGAGTTTCTTAAATTAGAGGCAGGTCTGCTTTTAGCTGTTTATGGTAGGAGACACCAACAGGACACACTGAAGTAGGGCTGACAGGGTTATGTTTTTTTTCACTGTCTTCTGAGACAGTGATGACTACCATGCCTGTCAGGAATCAGAGGCATAATCAGCGTGAGCAGCACATGTTCCCCAGGACCGATGGAGTCATCATCTCTTTTCATCTCTCTTTTTTTTTTTTTTTTAAGCTTCGAATGCTAATGTTGCACTCTCTTCTAATGCCTTTTTAAAAAATTTTTAATTAGCTTGCAGTAAAACAGAACCTCTTGCTTGTGTGAACGTATTCTGTGGTGCCTTATTTTCTACATGGATTTAAAAGTTCTGAGTGTGACTGCCAGTGTAAAGTGTAAGTGTGCCTTGCAGCACTGGAAGAGAAGTTTTGAAACAAATTTAAACATTACTTAGGATTCATGTTTGACATGCAAAAGATTTTATTCACTCAGTGCTAGGTTTTTATACCCGAGATGATAAAAGAATGAAGTTTATGGCAGAGAAGTTTGAAATGAAGGATGTTGTGTTCACATTTCAAGGACAGCAGTTCTGTGATTTCAGAGTCTCTTCTATTCCAGATATTCCTCCTTATAGCAGCATTTAAGCAATGAGTGCCACTTTAAATCTGACTAAAAGTTATATGCTTACATGCCATCCTACATGAAGATTCTACGGAATTAGAGGACACAAAAGGAACCAGAAGAAACAAGATCTGAAGATTATTGTAAGATAAGTAGCTAAACAGTAGAAGAATTATGCGAGTCTCTCAGTGAAACAGAAAAGAAAAAAAGTGTTGTTGTGTTTTTTTTTTTTTTTTTAAATCCCTCAATGCTTTTCATGTGCTGCTTATCATTAAAGGGATTTATCAAAATATGTGAGATTCTGGTAGCTGCAGTCATCAGACATATGATTGCCAGAATGCACTGAAGAAAATGCTCAAAAGCAATCTTGGCTATTAGAAGCAATTTTAGAATGAAAGTATGCCAAAGTATGCCACTTTGGATATCCTTGCTTATTTTAAAAAGTGTTCCTTGTACTTGTCAGTATGTGACTGTTGAAGATACACCAGGGACTGGCACAAGAGACCACTGTTTAACAGCTCATGTGAGGGATGGCGTGGCTGAGATTGCAGCATTTGTACCTTCCTCTCTAAGGCACTGCACTGCAGTACAGATACTGAATATGATCTCAAATTCTATTTTGGAATTGAGCTGGACGACTTGTTTGTAATGAAGGGGTTTTAGCTAGGACATGCAGTCCATTTCTTTTTCAGGGATTACATGTGAACCTTTTAGGTATAATTTTTTTGATTCCAAAATTGGTTGCCAAACATTTTATGCCACCTTTAACATTATATTAGTGGATGAAATCACTTGTCTAGTGCGTGTACTGTCTTGTCCCGTGTTCTGCATCTGAAAATTGTCTGTATTTGATGTGTGAGAAGGCAGCTGGGGAAATTCTGTAGCTAATAGTTGGTCCACCAGGGAAGTTTCTTGATAGCCCTGTGAGTTGGCTGACTGATATTCTGAGAAACAGAGCTGCTTTTCTGTCAGAGTCTGAAGATGTTTTGATGCATCCTGCTTTTTGGAGTCGTGAAGACCTGAAGAAAATCCATTGTAGGAACTTAAAATGTGGACAGACTGTAAAGAGGGAATACCACTTATTTCTGACCCAAGATTTAGGATGGGCTTGAGAGCTATGTCTGACTTGTACTTCTCTATTTATGTGCTATACTATTACAGCCATATTTTAAAGGTGGTTTTTCCTCTTACATGGCTGTATGGAAAGTGCATGGGATGATTCTAATTCAAGAAAATGAACCAGCCTTTCTTTAGCAGGGATATGGATTTGTTGAAGTTTTTCTCTGAATCAAGGTAGAAGATTGGAAGCTGCGTGGAGAAATACTGACAGTGGACTGACCCCAGGAAGTATGTGAATTAAACTGAAAAGACAGAAATCTTTTTCTTCTGATTGTTGATTCGTGTTGAAAATCTGCATTAGTTTTGGTTTTGTTTTCTGAATTACACCTAGGCTTTTGCTTAAACTTCTTGATCTGAATGAAATGAATCTTTGTGTGGACGACAGAAGGAAAGTCAAGAAGTGTATATATTCCTATACTTCCTAATGCAACTTTAGTGACATAAATTTCTTTTGTTTTGGTAATAATACATAAATAACTTTGAACTGTAAAATGACCACATTTTACCAGGGTGATTGAAAGAATTTGAACTTCTTACTGTGTTTTTTTTGACACAGTTATAATCTGGAATTTCTCCCTGTAGCAAAGTAAGGATAGCCTGGCATCATTTTCTGTCTCCAGTCTGTATTCTGCTAAAGACCTAAACTATGTTTTGCAGGTGTATGGCACTTAAACCATGTCTGGCTGTGGTGTCTGTACCACTCTGGAAATGGAAGGCCTCCGAGTCTGCCTGATGTGTCTCAGAGAAAAGGCATAAAGGATCTAGTTTTGATAACAGTTTAAGCCTTTTTATAGGCAACCACAGCAATATGGGCTTACTGCAATATCCTGTGACCATCAGAGGCACAGCTGTGGTATTTCTTTGTTCTCCTTGTAAGAAATAGGGCAGCTTAAGGGCAATGCCTGCACCATCACGAGAGGTCACCCCACTTTCCTAACAAAGACTAGCAAGAGCTCCCATGTGGTTTTACTGCAGTGTAGTTTTATACTGTAGTCCCTTGTTATTAAGTGTGAGATTCATTAACTAATTATCTATTCAGTTATTAAAGAACTTTTTTATTTTTTTAACATAATAACCATGGTGCAACTTGTGAGGTGAAGGGCTTAAACTCATCAAATGTGTTGCTGCTTCTTGAGACCAGTGATGTTACTCAGCTACTATAGGTTGGAACAAATGTTTTTGAGGCATGTGATTCAGTAGAAGCTTTTCTTAGCTTCTCAGAATTGCTTAATAAAAATAAACTGGTGTCTAAATGCCTTCTGTTAGTAAAGGGAAAGATATGATAGGTAAGGTGTCTTAACATGACCTGTGTTAACTTACATGACAGCTGCAATTTCTCTGGAAATGTAATGCTCAAATAGTCTGATTTAAAATAATATCGATGTGTTTATAAGAGCATTCACACTAACAACTACATAAAATTTTAAATAAAAAGGTGATGTCATTCCTTCAGTGTTGTGGCATACTTTAATGTTTATCATAGTCAGGAATGACTTCCTTATAATTGTCATGTGCTTGAAAAAACGTATAAGTATATTAGGTTTCCTAGTAATTCAGACATCCCAGAGGGACTTTGGCAAAAATCTTCAAGGTATCATTCTGTAAAACGCATGGATCAGTTAATTTTTAACATGGATGACATTTTGGTCCAGGACAAGTTTTTTGTCACTAAAATGGAGTGACAAGATTATTGCATTTTGTGAGACAGCTTCCCAGATGATTTGAGTAATAATGCTACATAATGACAGACCTGTATTACCTGGTTCTTTTACTTGACTGTGGGAAATAATATCTGAAGGATATTAGCTGGCAGAACCAAATGCCAAACACTGGCATGTCCTATCTCTCTACCTCTCTGAAAACCTCGCTGGAATTTTACTGTGAAAACTGAGTGCACTGAATTTGAAGTATATCTCTGCTTAAATCCTTATTTCAAAGGAATGATGAAAGGAAGCAACACAAAATTTGCATTGGCTGTCAGTGAGTTTTCCTGGAGATTGCCAGAATGTGTCATATTAATGGAATCAAGCCAGAAATGGCTGTCTCTTATAGCTATATTTCTTCCTTTAAAACCAGGCAAAGCTGGAAAAAACAAGTACCTGGGATTTGTGTGGGATGCATTCTTTGGCTTCAGAAAAAGGGAAATGAGAAAGAGGAATGTATCTTCCCTTGCTGAATATGCCAGATAATTTCCCCTGGTGTATGAACATCTTCATTCCTGTGATGGGCAAGCAGAACTCCTCGTGTATAAATTTAGGTGGAGAAATGAATGGAATTTGAAGAGTTTTCAGAGTAAGCCTGGGCAATTGGATAGATCTGCAGGAAGACTCAGTAAACTTCTATATCACAGGATCCATTCACTGGTAACTGATCCTCTTTGTATGTCAGGCATGTAGCCATGCTGATAAACATTTGAATGTCACCTACTGTGTGTTTATTTCCTAGTTGTAAAATGGAATAATTTACTTAGAACTAACATGCTAAGCACAAGCCAGATCATTAAACCTCTCTCTGCAGACACACGGTCTTCATCCTTAAGCTATCTTTGTAAAAGCATTTGGTTCCAATGGTGACAGAAGCAACCTAAATACCTGTACAGACAGATAAGAATCCCTAGCCCTGCAACAGTCACAAGAATTCTGTGTGCTCATAACCCTGGGGATTTGCCAAAAAATAAGCGTCGATCTCGTGACTTCATGTTTTTGTCTGTTTTCTGCCCATTTGTGAAGTGGATCTTGCAATGCTAATGCATAGATAGTTAAGTGTGTTTGCAGTCTTTATGGCAAGTACCAGTGAGATGGAATGCATATGCCCTTTTCCATGCAAGAGGAAAGTAAAAAAATTCACAATATGTGATACAGGGAAATACTCAGTAAGGTTCTCTCCATCCCCATCTCTTTCTTCTGGTGTTACAGGTAATTTAATAGCTCTTCATTGCTTAAGAATTGGACTAATCTTCTGTTAAAAGCTTGTATTAAAAAAATGTGGTTTTTGGTTTTTTCATTCTGCCCCAGCTAACACAGAAAGCGAAGGTTTATCCCGTGCCATGCCGAGTCTGCTGGGGTTTGACTTCGTGCCGTGCCAGCTCCACGCGGCTCTGCTGGGCTCAGCTGTCTACATCAGCAGTGTGCCTAGTTTATTGTAGTCTTGGAATTATGTAGTGCCTCCTTCAGAAAAGCTTGTGAGCAAAAGAAAAAACACTAGTCTAGTATTTAGTCATTGCAGGAGGGCAATAGCTGCACAGGTAAATCCAGAAAACTCAAATGCCATCATTATTACTGAATTTCAGTAGGGTAAACTTGTGAATTAATGATTCATACCCCAACATTTTTTTCAGTAGGTCTTTACATGATGGTCTGACTGCCTGATCAGATATGTCAGCATTATTATTTAGTCTTTATTTACTTCTAATGTGTCTCGTGTAATGAATTATACATTTAAAGAGTTACTACTTTTGCTAGTGGTATGTCAATGGAAGAAGAATCAATGGAGGCCTGGTCTTTGTTTTGATCTGACCAGGGTTCTTGTAGAAATATCCTGTAAATTTTGTTTGATATGAGAAACTTCCTGAAATCCTGTAAACATTGCATTTTTGGATTGTTTCAGAATATTGCAATGTTATGCCTCCAAGTCCATTTTTGGAATCTGTTACCAGTATCTTTTACAAGAAGAGTACTGTGTGTGTTCTGTACCCCATCTTCTGGTTCATTTAACCTTGCTTTTCTTTGGAGTTTCAAGGTCTGAGTCCAAAACTTTGTTTAATCCCTGTCACTTTTCCTGGGTCTTGTCAGAGCCACTGAGATCCTCCTCTTCCAGTATTGGGTTTGATGGCTCTTCCTGATTTTAAGTGTGGCACAGCTTCAAACTAAGCCTGTGTGAGGACTTGCTGTTGTCTGTAGTTATGAATTTAAGAATTCATTCAAACTGATAGAGTTTGTTTTTTTTTTAAGGGGTCTCTTAAATTTGGAATTTCTTTCTTTCTGTCTTATTTCTTTTTTTCTTTTTAATTTTATTCTTGGTCTGACAAAGGACAAGGTCAAGGTTTTATGCTTTTTTCCTCTCTCAGAACAAGAAAATAAGTGTTTTAAAAAATGTCACAATAAATTTACTAAGATGTCAGAAGTTATCACAAGAATTTCAGTAAAATGTATTCAGAACATCACTTGTCTTGATGTGTGATTAGTCTGCATTTTCTTTCTCCTTTTCCTTTGCATGCTTCACCTCTGGAAAGCTTCATCTTACTGAACTGAAAGACTCCAAAATCTTCAATTTCAGCTGAATAGAAGTTGTCTAGAAAGGGAGAGGGATGGAGTGTAGGAGGGAGGGATGTCAGAACTTGCAGGTGAGCTTTGTCATCCTTTTGAGAAGCATAGTTTGTTGCCTGGCTTTTCTAAAAAAAAATAAATAAAAAAAGTCTTTTGCATAGAAAGTGTAATTTAAGTATAGATGCAAGAAGAAACACTTTCATTTTCCATGAGTGGGAGGTGAAAAATGAGTAATTAGGTAGTGAGTATTGGATTTTCATGTTCCTAAAGGTGAATGGAGGTATTTTTTTCTAGGTGAGATATGTTGCTCAGTTCAGCAAAAAAACTGTATACCTGCATTTTAAAATACTGAGATATTTACACTTGTTTATTGACTTCAAGCAACTGAAAACATATTTGATTTTTTTTTTCTCCCTCTGATATTGGAATTATCATACCTCTTTAATCTACTGAAAATTAAATGGATGTGGTTTAAAGATATATCAAGCTGCAACATTGACATATTCTGCTGAAAATGTTACAAGCATCACTTTATTCTGATTATGTCAGAAGTAATGTATTGCTGTTTATTCTTTTGAAATTTCCAGTTGGATTCTGTCTCATAATTTGTATGTCAGCTGCAATTGCAGCTGAGTTTTCTGAATTTCTTCTTTCCTTATACTAGAAATCTGTAACTGAAGCAGAATTAGATGCTTTCTATTTTATGCTCATTTTTTATTCTGCTTTCTGTTCTACAGTTTATTTTTCTCTTGACAAGCTGTAAAGATAAAAGAACATCAGTGACAATATTTTTCCCTTGAAAACCTGTTTGTTTTGGGGGGCTGTCCCTCAGACTTGGTAAATCAGCTCATTGCAAACATCCTGTGCCTGACTTAGGAAATTGTTTACTCTGGCCCTCTGCACAAAGGTACCTTCTACTGATGCTAGGAAAACCTCTAGGTGAGAGTTACTGTATCAGTTTTCTGAGGCTGTAATCCTGTAAGTAATCAAATTAATATGGAGTATAAGAAGTGCTCAGCCTTCCGAACTGGATGGGGGACATTTATTTCTTATGCATGGCATTTGCACTTCTGTTTACACAGGAAGGCCTTGCTGCATTTCTTAATTTACTAACAAAATAAACTAACATGGGTCAGACCACACATTCAATGAAGGAATGTGATTAACTGGTGGTGAACTGTGCGGGATTATCAGTGCTAACAAAATTACTTCTTTATGTACCTCTGTAACTTCTGTTGATGAGTGAGGTTTTTTCATGATCATTTATGTCTGTTACAGAATTACAGTTTGACAATTGGAACCACATCTAGAGCTTGGGAAGCACACTTTGCTGTAGTAAGTTCTTACTCAAAAGTTACGTTTGCTATTAGTGGTTGTACCCTAGTAATTTGTTTTACTGGGAGGGGCAGAGTTCTGTGAGTGAAATGGGTTTGTAACCTTACTGCATACCTTTAAATTAAAGAGTGATCAGCTGAAGAAAATAATGATATTCTTTTCAAAATTTCTAGCTGGATCTCATTTTCCTTGCCTAAGGAATAAATCTTTTAACTGAAAGAAATACATAAAACAGGCAGATTGGTATAACAGGTTGTTAAAGGTTATTCTATTAACAAAAGTCTGGAAGAAAATACTTATGGCACAAATACATATTTTGGCCAGAAGCCTAAAAACAAATCCTGTATTACAAAGACTGCTTCAAATAAAAACCTGGCTCTCTTACCTATTGCTTAAATGATACTGCAAATCAAATGTAAATTAGTTGATTTTAGTATATTGTCTAGCAGAATAATCTACTTTTCATCTATTAAACATTCAATGAAATGATTTGTTGGTCCATGACTGCGAGGTCTCTATATGGCCATGTATGTTTTTTTTATGTCTGGTTCTGTTCTCGCTGATGTTAATGTCAAACCTCCTCTAGATTTTAGCCAGAGTTGAATCATAGACTAATTGTGTTGTGTGCTGTTGTATGTAATGACCTAAATGTGTTGAATTCATGTCCTTGTCTGCCATTTTAACACAATTAATATTTATCTTGCTTAGGTGCCAGAAGTGTGTGACCTGGCTTTTGCACAATTAGTTTAAAATTGTGTGCATGTTGCTAACTGTCAAAATATTTACATCTAATGGTAAATTGTTCCAACTTTGCTACACAGATATATCATCTTGTCCAATTCAGCAAAGGTAATAATCACTCATATGCTTCTCTTTTCTGAGAAGAAAGTTAGATTTTTCTTTTTCTACAAATCTCCCTGATGTCTTTGTTAAGAAGCTAAATATTCTTGCAGAGTTGCATTTGTGTGTTTTTCTGTTAACAGTGTGCTTTTGCTGTGTCCAGCATAAATTTTATTATGTCCACCATGGAACCCAAAGTCAACTCTAATTTGGGTTTGAGATTACAAATACTGTTTAATTTTTCTCAGGAAGTTATCTATGCTGTGGGGGAATACTGCTTTTTAGGTACTAGATACATACAAAATCTTTTTTTTACTTTTTTTTTTTTTTTACTCTTTCCGTGTCATATTATCAGTGTCATTAATACCTTTTAAAAATATATATCTTTTTACTTGGTCTGTATTACAAAGTTGCGAGATCTGTTTGTCTTGAAGCATTTACCAGTGCAATTACTTTTGTTTAGTTACTGAAGAAAGTATCAATTATACTTCAAAGTAAGAAATTATCTTGTCACAAAGTTTCTGAAACTTCAGCAGTGCACCTGTGATTTTTATTTGGTGTCTGCAAGCCTAAGGAAAGTCCATTTTAGGAATATCAGCACTTGATGGAACTGAGCTCGAGCTATGCAACATTGCTTTTTCAGCCTCATCTCTTAACTATGGCAGTGGTGAAATAGCCAAAATTATGTGCACTTGCAAATTCATTGCAGAGATCAGGTGAACATTAAAATGCATCTGCTAGTTTTCTGAGTTCATCAGAGTAATTTACTTTGCACTTGGATTGGGGAAGAATATATAATGAAAAAAAATGTATAGGCATAGGAATATGCCTTCTGCTCACAGTTGTCTAACCTGCCTAGTCCAGCACTTGAGCTCTTGTCTTCCAATAAAACTGGAAGGCTTAAGTGCAAAGAACTTCAACCAGTTTTCTTGATTACACACTGTTACCAGTATCTGGTAACAGACCTTTTCCAGCTTATTTCCTGCTGAAATAGTCTGTAAGTTTCTTCGTATTTACTGGATTTTCCATTCACATAACCAAACCTTCTGTGAACCCTTGCATATGTTTTATTCTAAGGTTTCCAGCTATCTTGTTCAGAAACTTCTGTTGGAAACTAATTACTACAAGCTATGGCATGGTCTCGTGTCTGTGTTTACTTGAAATGCTGTATAACAGTTTTTTTTCTTTTTCTCCTTAAACACTGGAGTTAATTTCATCAGAGTTAAGAAAATAGTGATACTTGTATGAAAATGTGCCTTGTTTTCTCTTCTAGTTTTCTTGATGCTTTTTGATATATGTATGGTGTCTTTGGAATCTTTTTTGCATCTTAACTAACCCATATCTGGAATTGAAACATTTCTTTCCAAAACATAAATCTCTTCCATTGTGAAGAGCTGGAGTGGTGAGCCCAAAATGGTAGTATTTTGTCTTGAAGAGGATGATCTTGAGAAAAATGGAAGCATGTGTAAACAACCTCTTGCTCTCTTTTAAAACTGACCTACATTCTTTTCTTCTCCTAACCTAACTCTTGCTGGAGTAAAGGTTAATATATTTGTTGATTTAAATTTAGCATTTGTTTAAAGTGTAATATATTTTCATAATAAAGATTTCATACCCTAAAGAGATAAGAGCATTGTCTCTTAAACTCATAGTAGTTTTATAATTTAACAAATACAATTTTTTTTCTCCTCAGGGTGGAAAGCAAGTTCTAGTCTGTAATTTGTGTTTCTCAGTAAGGAGCTACATTATAGTAAAATTATAAATGACTGCATTTTTTAAGACTGGACATGTTTTTCTGAAAGCTGTACTAAAGTTTGTGTCAGAGAACAGAAAAGAATTTGGGTGGACTTGGATACTACAGGTCTAGAAGGTAGCCCAAAATACTTATTTTTTCCACACCTTATGAGGTGAGGGAGATCTTGTTGCAGAAGAGATTCCCATCACTCTACTCTGTCCTGCAGGATGGAAAACAGATCAGAATTGGACTACACAAATTTGATGCTGACTTCCAGGAGGAATTTATTCCCCATTTGCTTTTAATTGCAGTAGCTTCAAACTTCCCAGCAGAAAGAGAAAGCTTGTCAAGAATGGATTGTGCTGCTCCCATCAAACCCTCTGGTCTATGGAAGGTAGTTTTGTCAGGTTCAGCTGGAAACATGAACCTTTTACTTCAACTCTAACAGAAGTTCCTGAGTTCACAACTCCTGGTGGCCAAGGATTTTTTTCCTCTAGATGTGTAAGAGAATTCAAATGAGAAAGTGAGCAGTGATGGAATTCACTAGGTCTTGGTTGTGTAACTTTGGATACATCAATAGTGTTCTTTTAATATCTGGTCTAGGGATGGTAGCTACTGCTCTTAGCTGTCCTTTGCCTGTTATGTTTTCAGATTGGTCATTTGTGCCAAGGATTGGGTTTTTACGTGCTGTATGTTGAAATAGTTTTTAACAAGTAGTAGAGGCAAAGAGCACACAAAAGCCAGAGCATTGTGGTGAGCCCAATGCTGCAGAATGTCAGTAATTGTAGAGAGGTACATTTCTAGCTGAAGTTAGCACAGAGTCCATCGTGAGCTTTTAACAGTCAGAGATGTGTCAATTCAAAATATTGTAACTGATGTGGCACAGTGTGGTGCTCATGAACTGACTCTGGATGTTGACAGAAGGTGCTGTTAGGAGAGCTGGAGATGATCCAGGGGACAAACAGAGCATTATTAGAGATTAGCTGACAGAGGTAGCATTCCCACCTCTTTAGTCAATATGTCATCTGTGAAACTGTGGTACAGTTTGCAATGCAGTGTGTAACTCTTCTCTCCAATATTGTTTTAAACTTAAGACTTTTCTTATGCAGAAGTACTACTTGTAGATTGTGGCTTTGTTGTTTGTTGGGCCTTTTGAGTTCTTTTTGGTTATTTGTTTTAACAGCATGTTATGTTATGTTATTAAGGTTGCTTCAGGGAGCTGTTAAACCACTGAGCTTCCTGAGAACTGATGTATTTTTTTTTTGTTTGTTTGTTTTGGTTTTTTTTATTCTGCAGACTTTGGGCATTAGAAATCTTGTTGCATTTTTCTGGTACATTTCAGTGCATTAGTTGCGCAGCTCATCTGGCACGGTTTTGCTGGCAAACTGGGTTAAACAGAGGAGTGAATCAAGCTATTTTTTAGCTTTGGAGGTTGCAAGATAAGGAATGAAAAGTTTTTTTTTTTTTGTAAGATAACTAAATCATGAGCAATGTGATGATTTATGACTACTCATAACTATTTAACTTAAATATAGATTGATTTTTAAACAACAAATATTGTGGTATTCATTTTTCTCTTGAGTTTAGATTTTTCTTTGGATAAGGGAGGGAAACCTGATTGGAGGGCTTGAAAGATAGTAGGGTCCAGGAAACTGAGAAGTTAACTGCCACTTGGTTTAGTTAGAGGTTGTAAAGATCACCTGTGGAACAAGGATTATGGATTCAGGCTACTCGTTGCATAAGGAATTTGGGATCTTTGAAATATATTTAAAAATTTAGTCTTCAATTAATTCTTGCCATTCTATCCTAATACTTGGCTAAGACTCTCAGTAGAAAGCACCTCTATGAGCATTGGTGTTTATGAGTGAAGATGGAGGATCCAATGACAAAATATATTTTTACTACTAGAGAGAGTGTGTGGTCTAACTGACAGCATATTGGCTAAGGCAATGTGCAACTTATTTTTGCAAGTTTATCCTCTGAAGAAGCAGCTTAAGTACAGTGTTGTTGGCAAGTACAACAATCCTCAAAACCCTCTTTAGGTATTGAAAACCTCAGCTAAACTAAGACATATAATCATTATATCCTCTACCTCTACTGCTAAAACTGGATTTGGTAAAATGTGTGTCAGTGTGGGAATTCATGCCCAGATTTCCATCTATAATATGAAGTCACATTCTACTCCCTGTAAATTGTCTGGAGACTGATTGATCAAAACTACCAAGTCCAAATTGATTATAACCATCATTGTTTTCCTGCTGATTTCTGGCTGTTCCAAGGGACTGAGCAGGTGTTTGAATTGAACTGGGGTTGTCTTGGTGATTAATGCAGTCTGAATAGTCAAAATTATTAGTGATGCAACACTTTACATTTTTTTTTATTTTTTTACAGAATTGCTGAGGTTGAAAGGGACCTCTCAAGATCATTTTACTTTTGAACTCTCCACAGATGCAGTTCACAGTGTCTTGGGGCAATTTATTCCAGGGTTTGGAATGTCCACCTAGAGAGGGATAAAAAAGAAGTAATTTCTGGATTTCAGCCTGTCTTAGCTCAGGGCTCATCAATAGTTTTAGAACCTGTATTGATCTTGATCAAGCAAGATATCATGAAATGTCTATGACATCATGTACTGAGCCCAATAACATGACTGTAGGACTTTTCCTTAATGAATAAACGTACCTTTTTAGATGACTTTAATTAAGAAAAGTCATTCACATTCATAATTGAAATGGTCACTGATTAGAGTACACTTGCAGGGTCAGAATTTCAATTGCCAGTCCATATCTACCCTGTTCCAACTCCAGACATTGGAGTGAGTTACAAGACCTCTTGACACATGGCTTTTCCCTATTTTCCAGAAACAACACTAGAAAGCAATAAAGTGAGTAATTCTCATTAGGAAACTATCTACATTTTTTTAAGAACAGTACCTAACTGCTATATATGTAACCTCAGAAGAGACTTTGTTACGAGAAGAAAAAGATTACAGGAAAGAACATTTAGAAAATGCAAAATATTTATGTGAAATATTTCATCACTATCAGAGGAATTAAAAGGCACAATTAATCTGATGGCCACAATGACCAAGCAGAATTATTTCTGCAAATATCTAAATAAGAAGGTAAAAAATTTTAAGTGTTTAAGTCAGCTTTGATTTGAGAGAAATAAATGTTGAAGAGTCTTTTGCAGAGAAATATTTGGAGTCTTCAGATAGTTGCACAGATATATTGCATCACTTTGCGTTTTCAAAGCTGGATTTTCCTCCACTGTTTGAATGGTCTAAGTCCAGCTCATGAGTTGTCACAATCTGACTTTTAACCTGAAGCAGGGAAGTCTCATGTTTTGGGTTCTCAACCAAAGCACTTTTTTTGTCAATGTTTCCTGGGTAAGGATGGGGTCCCTAAACTGTCAGAGAAGCTGTAACAAATCTGGCTGTGTTCGGCACTGTTTCAGTGCTAGACAAGGTACTAAGACATACATTAAAACATTAAAACATCCTCATAAAATGTCTTACTGTCTCTTGCATGGTGCTGCCTTGGTGACAGCAACCAAGTGGTAGTGATGTGATTTGCTAGAACAGATGACCTGCTTGTGGTTTAACCAAAATTTGACTTGGTTTTGCTCAAAGTGTGGTGTCAGCAGTCACTTAAAATGGCACAAATTGTTTGTGATTTCTCCACATTCATGTCTCTGCTGCTCTTAAATAGTCATGTTAGAGATAGTTACATGGAAAAGACTTGCATTTCCTAGCTAGTAATAGGTATTCAGTATTTAAGAGACTGATCAATAAATTGTAGATGACTGCTGCTGGCACGAAACACTAATTTTGATTTGAGGTTTGTCTTGCCAAAAGAGCTTTGGCTTTGTCGGACTCTTGACTGCTTGTGTGGGTGTGTATGTGTGTATGAGTATAGATGAAAGTACATGAATGTTTTTTCTGAGCATTTTCCTGTGTTTTATGTCAATAGGAATCTTGAAATAATTTAAACCATTGTCAGAAGGCCCAGTCTGTAGTGGAAGATCTGCCCTGGGTACAGATTTGTACTTCTTGTCACCCATTAGTTGGATAAGAGGTAATATACACATATGGAAAAAAAAAAATTTCCATGTGACATTGGTATTTTAATACTGAAACACTTCTTATATTTGTCTCTTAGTTGTTTAACCTGTAAGTTTGAAGTAGCACATGCTGCCTTAAATTAGCAATGAGAGTTTACCTGAAGGAAATGAATTTTGGGACAGAATTTGAACAAAGAGAACCAACTGCTGTGTTTTTCTTAGAGAATTGGTCTAGGTAGGTCTAAGGAGAGGGGAACAATAGATATCTTTGTTAGTGAGACCAAACATGAGGAGCTACGATGTATATTCAGTTATCAGACGAAAGACCACAGCAGCTGGATAAAATAGGAAACAAGGGACAAAATTAATTACTGTTATTGATTGCATTTTGTAGTGCCTGGAGGGCTCAGCTGAGGCAAGGGTGCCACTATGCTACTGTACAAATGTGCAGCGTGTCACAATTCCTGCCTCAAAGAGCAAAGGAATGCTGAGATGAGACCAAGGGACAGGGTAATGAAGTAGTGTGCCCAGGAACACAGAGAATGTCTTGGGGTTCATTCCAATCTCCTCTGGATTCATGGTGAATTCAAATGTGGAGAATTGGAGGCCTGTGCCTTTGAAGATGAGGACATACAATACAGACATTATGTGGGAGGATGCTGGAAGTCAGTGCATAGATTCAAGACCTCATGGACAGAAGACTGAACAAAAAAAGGTGACTTTATTTGCAACTTATTCAGTGGTTGTTACCAGAAACATGAAGATGTCTTAGTACAAAATGTGTAATACTGCTAATAATAGCATAGCTGGAAAAATATACATCGCAGTTATTGAGCTGAAATTTCTAAATTGTGGTTGCCTGTTTGGTTTGAAATAGTGCCTGGTCTTTAATGGTAATATTTAATTTAAAGTAGAATGCATTGTGATTCCTGTGTTCATGGCATATCAGACTAAAAACACTGGGAAGAAGTTATTTTTGAGAAGCTATTCTTAAAGGAAAAAAATGAAAGGGGGGACATGACAGTTATTCTGAAAAACTGCATAGCCAAATAATAACTGTAAAACGTTCATCCTAGAGGCCTGAAAGCGTTGAGCCCTGCTCTACTGGGTGGTGTGGGAGCATACACATCCTCACGTAAAATAATACTTGAGTAGAATGTTTTGTTATAAATGAGCAGAAAAAGCAACCAATTTGTTCATTTAACTGTCTGAAGTTTCAAGTGTTAATGGATAAGCTCTGTCTGCTCCATCCATGTACTGTAAAACCTGAAAGGAAGTTTGGCATCTGTGAAGTCTTTATGAATGTAGATGCCATAAGTTATTTCTTTTGATTTCATATATCCATTAGAAGAAGGAAGCTAGGCTAACAAGGGAGGGGAATTTTTTTGTCTGCTCTGATTAAAAAAGTTGGAATTTCCTGAAGTGCCTAAAAAGAAATTGTAATTAGAATTGAATTAATGTAGGAATTCTCAGATAACGTTTTTGAAGAGATGGCTTTGGAGGTAATTTTTAACTCTTATGTTTTTTTTTTCTGTGCACCTACAAAATGTGTGTGTGTTCCATGTACACAGAATTATTTTTTTCATCCTGTGTTGTATATGAACCAATATTACAGGTGATCAGTGTAATTGTACAGTGGTGGTCAGGCTTAATTGTACTGTAATTGTACTTAAATTGTACTTAAAAGTTGTCTTATTTAAAGGTTATTTCCTTGCTGGTGTATTACATCAATACAAGATACCTTCTGGATGAGAAGTGAAAGCACACTGCAATTTGCTCTTGGATGTAGGATGACCATCCTTAGTCAGGAAGACATATGCAATGAGAAAGAAAAGTCTCTAATGCTAGCATAAATGAAACTGTTAATTTGGACTCTAAAATCCTGAATTGTAGTTAGCTATTGGTTTCCCTCCCTGAACTTCAGTATATTATCATTATTGTAGAAAATTCTGGATTAAATATTTCAAGTGAGGGTAATTAATTCTTACAATCTGGTTATGCTGTCTGCTCTGTGAAAACAGTGATAATTCAGTTTGATTTTTTTTTTTTTTTTTAAAATTTGTGTGTTAGGGATTGTGATTTCTTGGTACAAGCAAAATAATGAAAAAACAATGAATTGTAAGACCTTACAGGTTTAGGGTTTTGTGTTCTGGTAAAGCAGTGGATTTGTAGTTAAAAACTTGAGTGAGAAAAATGTTGAGTGATTTAGAACAATGGATTTGTTTAATTTGTGGCAACTACCTTTAGTAAGCTTTGCACAGCTCAAGATTTTCATGTTTTTCTTCAGTACAGTTCAAGGATGCTTTTCTAGCCAGATCTTCTGTCCTTATTGTCCTAGTCAAGTTACTACACAGATGTCTTCTCAAGGTATTACTAGGTTGTAAGAAGAATAAAAGATGATTTTATTGTTGCCGTTAAATCCCAGTGAGAACCAAGGCTGGCATTTTAACTGGATTTAATGACTCACCTGAAACTGGAATGCAAATCTGTACTAGCGAATAAAAAAGGCAAACAGAAGCAAAGATGTGCAACGTGTAATACATTGTTTCTAAAATGAACAGAAATACCACATGAAGATGGAGTCTGAAGATTTAAGCAAAACAGGGATGTCACTCAGCATGCAGTACCAACTGTTTTCAGCTTATTTAGTATGCAAGAGCATAGTTGCAGATGACTCACAGTTAAAATGCCTTACATAAAATTGCCAAAGTATTTAGTTCATGTCAGGTGATGGAAAGACACTTTAAAAATAGTATTAAGAACTGTATTTAATTACTCTCACTGGTTTATATTTTTGTGGGTTTTTTTTTAGTCTTTTTTTAAAGATCCCTTCTGTAGTCTTAAAATACAAAAATGATGCCTTAAAAGGAATAATTAAAAGAAATTATGCAAGACTGCATTTTTACTTGTGATTTAATGCCAGAAGTTTACCTTCCTCAGGAAATGCAAATTCCAGTCCAAAGTAGACATTGCTATCTGAAAGGAAAGGCTATCCTAAAACTCTTAACTCTTGCTAACATATTGCATTTTAAAAGTCTGTGTATCTTCTATGTACTTCATCAGTGCTCCCAGAGAAATAGGCTAGACTGCTTTTATCCTTAATAGCAGCGCTTTTGGGTGCTGTATTTATGTATTTACTACAGATTACATAACAGCATAAAAATAACTGAAGGCCAAGGGGTACCTTTAGTTCAGCATTTTATCTCTACTAGTGGTCAATAACAGAAAGCGAAGAGGACAAGAATATACTTTCCCTGTCTCTGTTGTGTGCTGTCAGCCTGTAGCAATTTATGTCTTGGGGGAATTAGTCTCAGGCTTGGTGACACTGAATTTGGTAGCAAATTGAGTTTCTCAGCTGGATGTTAAGTGGGGAAGCATTGCCTTTTGTTTGTTTTGAAGCCTCTGTGTACAACTTTCAATTGATAATCCCTGGTTCTGGTACTAGAAAGGGCAGTGAATCATAACTGAAAATACTACAAGTACTACATGCATTTGCAACTATTGCAATGGTTTTTGGTAGGCTTATACAAAAGGTTCAGTACTTTTAAAATCTGTTGCTCAGTCTTGAAACAGAATCAACTGCTGAAAAAATGGGGTTTCTTTTAAGCGTAAGTGGGGTTCTTTGTGTTTTTATAAAATCTCACATTCCCCACCCGCTTTTCCATTTTGCAGTTCTTAATTTGTATGTTTGTACAAATTTTGTACTTTTTCTACTGCTTTGCAATTGCAGATTTTCTGACTTTTTATAGTCATGGGTCCTAACAGTTGCATCTGTGTGTAGCCTGCATTCTGGGGGCTTCCTGGCCCTTTGTAGCAGCAGCAGCCTGTTTGTCTCCATTTGTGGCTATTGGGAAAGGTTTTTGGGAAATTAGAAATATTGTCAAATATGCTTATGACTTTCACCTGAAGGGAGGTCATTGCTACTTGCTTATTGTGCTTTCAGTGCTGTGCTGAAATATTTTTCCTCGTGGATACAGTGCTGCACGCTTTTGTCTCTGCATCCTGAAATGGGGTTTGGGTGCCTGGCCTCAGTGTTGGAAAGCCCACAGAAGCATTTCTGGGAGTGCACATGGTGGCTGATGCTGCTTGGACAGAGAAATCCAGCCTGCTGTAGCAGGGTGAGGGGGTGAGGATCGGAGTGCCTCAAGTGAAATGGTATGGACTAAGCACCGATGTATTTTTTGGGGCTCTTGCTGCTGAACCTCTCATTTGCCCTTTTGAAAAGTTGCTACTGTCATATATTAGAGAGCGCAGTGGTTGAGTTGGAGCTTAAGAAACCTGAAGTTGTGGTGTGCAGCTCTTTTTTGCAGGACAGCCTAAGAAGTCAACAGCAGATGTGGTCAGATAGTGGTGGGCAACGCTGTGGCGGAAGAACAAGACGTGAACTTCCATGGTTGCACAGGCTGCCTGTTTCGCAGTGCAGGAAAAGAGATCCATCCCTTATTATCCCCCTGACATGCCTGTATTGTGAGGACTGGCAGGATGAGAAGGGATTCAAACCCTGACCTTCATGCATGTGTAGGTGAGCAGAGCAAATAGGGAACAGGCGGTGGATTATGCAGTGCTGTGAGGGGACAGGCAATCTGTAATATGCCACCGCTAACTGCTCACCCTTTCGTCAGGAGGGTGGAGGACAAACTTACAGTCTAAATGCTTTATTGTTAAGGTAAAAAGGCAAAGTAAAGTCTCTTATTGCCTCCTGTAAAGTTTTACAGTAACGGTGCTTAGTGATTACATCTTGTCTTTGAGCGCTGCAAAGTATTAGCTATTGCCAGTGCTCAAAGTAAAACTTAGAGGTGAAAAAGAATTTTTTATCATTCCAATAGCTGCAGTTTGTTTAAAAAAGCAACCAAGCAAAACCCAAACAGCAGTATATGTATTTTTAATTTGACTTTTACTGCTCAACTTACTCTTTACAATAAAGTGGATTTTTTCTTCAAAAGGAACTCTGAAAGACTGCTGAATTGATTAATATTCAAAGTGGGCTGTTGTCTTGAATTTAACAACGGTAAGAAATAAAAATTCCATTAAAACTAAACATTAATAATTACTGCTGTTCCATATGCTTAAATTTAATTGTGATGAGAACTTCCTCCCAGTCAAATATTCAAATGAACGCTCCCAGTGTGAGGTTAGAAAGACAGTGAGATGAAGAGAATGTCCTCAGGTAGGAAAGAAATGATGTTGCTTCTTCTATTGCTCCTTTTCTATCCGGGCAACAGACATGGTTTGCGAGCCCCACAGTAAAGATTTAGGGAAGAGAGAAAAAAACCCAGCTGCTTGTGGTGTTATCTGTGCATTGCAAATGAAAGTGTCTCTAAGTATGAGGATGGTAGCTGAGTGGTGAGTGTCTCGGCTTGTGAAATTCTGGAATGGAGATCACTAATTCTTACCTTTCAGTGATGGCCCCTAATGCTTGGAGACCCTGGGGGACAAAAATTGAAAAAATACAAGGTTGGCTAAAAACACTGTTAATTTCAAGTGGAAAAATTGTTAACTTTTAGGTTTCCATTTAGTTATGATTTTAAGAAAGCCATGCTTTTAAAGTTTGGTAATAGATCCTTTTTCTTATATAAGATTTAAGGTTAATATTTTTCAGAGCACCTCCATTCCATTTTCAAAATCAGTATTTACTGGAAAGAACATATTTCATTGTAATTTAGGGGCAAGAAAAAGTGCACATTATTTTTAATTATTAAGATATAAGAGCAGAAAAGTCTTCAGCTTTGGCCTTGAGGGTGTTATTGTCATTTCAGCTTTGGTTTTTAAAACCAAACTTATCTTTTGAAATAGAGAATTGTGAGAGGCCCCAGCTTGTTTCCTATTTTTTTTTTTTTACCCACTGGGCTGTGTATTTTTGTAGAAGGGAGGCATATGTCCCTGAGGGATCATAAGTACTCCCCTCCTCCCCAGTAGGTGGACTTCTCACATCCTTAGGCTAATAGGGAGAATGATGCATTTACATTATTGCTTCATTTAAACAATAACTGTTGATAAGAAATAAATACTTCATTCCCAAATGGCATCTGCAGTATTTAAAGGTTTGGCAAGTTTTCAGGAGGATAGGCGTGCATTCAGCACTTAACTGCTGCTGCTTCTGTGGAAAACAATGAGCTGTGTCATTTGATCAGGGACAAAGTGACTACTGAGCAGGGGTGATTTCAAGGAAGTAGCTTTTAATAATAAAGAAAAAATTGAATTTCCCAATACAATACAATACAATGTGAAACCATTCTCATAGCTTGTTTGTAAAGTAAATAATGTAGTTCATGTGTTAGGGTGAACAAACAGAAATGGGTTGTAACAAACGCAGTCCCTGTCTGTTTCCCTAGAAATCCTCTTCTGGCTTTTTTTGCTTCTTGCTGCTGCTGGTATACTTGTCTACTGGTTTGTTTTGTGGAAACACCTCCCTTTATTCCCTTGCGGTCCTCTATAAGAAGCATAAAACCTTTTTTTCTTTTTTCCCCCTTCTTTTTCCTGCTCAAAGAAGCCATCAAGTCTTGTGTTGCCTTTATTGAACTGAACCATATGCAAGAGTATTGCATGAATGAATGGAGGTCAGTTGCTATTCTGTAAAAACTTAGTCTTTAATTATCTGTTTTTCTGGTCTGATTTGACTTGTTCTACTCAGTACAGTTCAGTTTTACTTTGTAGTATGTACTGGTTCTGGCCAGGACAGGGCTAACTTTTGCAGTAGCCAGGAGAGGTCATGGCTAGGACCTGGAGGTTGTTCTATACCACCTCACATCATTGCCAGAGGTGGGGGAAAGGGTTCTGGTCTGGTTGAATAAGTGTGATGGAGGGAGCCAAACCATCTGGTATTTGTCTGTTTTCAGGGGGTTTCTCTCAATTGTTTCTTTCCTCTGTCACCAGCATTTTTGCTATTACTGTTTGTTTTCTTGTCTCATTGCTGTTTCCAGTAAATTGTTCTTATCTTCACCTGTAATATTTGCCTCATATGCCTCCAATTCTTCTCTCCCTTCCACTGCAGGGGTGAGAGAAAGGGGAAGGAAGGTGGTGGAGCATGAGAGAGGCAGTGTGGCTTAAACAGTTACGGTGGGGGCACTGAACTGGGGAGAACCATTCCTAAACCACAGTGTACTAGGACAATGTAGTAGCTCTGGCAGATTTGACATACTGTTCTGAACTGGGCTAAGAATCCCTGGATTGCTCACCCAGAAGCCCGTGAGACTTGCATTTTGTACCTTGGACAGAAACAGTTTTGCACTGAGGCTTTTGCTGTGTTATCTTCTCTGATGTGATGCTATCTCAGACCTGCCTGATGCTAAAGGCTCTCACTGAATTTTACTGGCAGCTGTAGGTACCATTATATAAAGTCAAATCCTGAATATGTATGATCTGTCTAAAAGTGGTTATGGTAGGCATAGTTTGCCATGTCTGCACTCCCTAAACTGCCTGTATTGTCTCTTGAGCTTATTTTTCATCCTTTCTGAGAGTGCCATAGAGCCTTTGAATTGAGACACCTCATAGGTTTAGCTGTGGTTGTTGGGGCTTGCAGAGCCCACTGCTGCTCTTTGGTCTCACTTCCCATCTTAGCACAAGTCAAAGTTTTTCCCAGTGATTTCACTCTTCCATGATAGGTCATTTTATGTGTCTAAGGTTGAATATTCAGTCTCTACTCTGAAATCCATTGGAAAACAGCTAAACTAAGTCACATCTCTTTGAAAGCAAAGCCCAAACCCCTAAGCAGATAATATTCGGTTATGAATTAGTAATTTCCTTTGACAATATATTCCTGTGGCTATTTACCCTCACAGTTAAAAATCATGCTTTCTTTTCCTATGACTTTGTACTCCTAATTTGTCCTCCAGTGATGTCAAATTACCAGAAGATAAATTTAGAAGGCATTTACAACCTACAGTGGTATAGTTGCTTGCAGTCTTTCTGTAAGATATGACAGCAGTGTCATTTGTACCTTTCTCAGATTTAGTTTTATTTCTGTGTGGAGCTGTTTTTTCCATGCAGTGGCTTCACCATAAATTATATTCAAATAGACACAAATAATTTCCCATATCCTTTGTTGTATGTGTATCCCAGGTGCTTTCAGTAAATTTTTTCGACCTCAAGATTTTGTAGTAGAGGTAATTTTTCCTTTAGAACAATCTTTAGTTTTGATCCAGTTATAAATTGTGGTCTGGGGCTTTTTTTTCCTCTGTAATTTCTTTATTGTGCCAACTAACTTTTCAGTTTTCTTACATAATTCAGTAATGGTTTATCTTAAGTTTTCAGTTTCCTCACAAAATACAATGATTTATTTCTCATTTAATTGGTGTTACAATTTTTTTTTCTCAAATAAGGTTCACTGATGTATTATTTTAATTTTATATATTTAATTACTGAGACGTAAATGGGATAATGTTGGGTTTCTTTTCTTTCCTGGTTTACATGTCTCAGGTTGTTTACATTTTCTGTTTATCTGGAATAAGTAAATTATCATCTATGTATTTCAGAAGAAATGCATTATGTGCTTTTTATCTTAAAAAAAATCATGTCATCTTTCAAGAGTAGGGTGCGACAGTATTTTTGCAGGTGTCAGAATGTGCCAACACAGTTCGGGTTATGCAGCATAGTAAAAAAAATAAAAGGTAGGATTTTTTTTTAAGTTGCGTGACTAAATAAATTTTATTTAGTTATTTGTCCTACAGATCTCTGCAACAATCAATCAGCTGCTGTTAAAGCCTGGGGTATTGATTTTGATTTGTAATATCACAAGCAAGCCTGAAGGCAATGTGGTGGTGACATGCTGAATGTGCCCCAGCAGTGCCTGTTAACAGAGGGAAGCACAGGAAGGCTGGAAACTGGTTGAATTTTCAATTTTTAGGTGCACAGATAGAAAGCGAATGAGCTTATAAGAGTTGATCTTGCACTGGATATTTAGACATTAAACCTTAGGACTTTCATTACATGAATGATTTAATAAATCCATTCACACTGGAGATTTGTTTCCTGCTGTTGCTGCATAATGGTGATCTCACATAGTTCACCTCTGTGTGTAAAAGCTCCTGGATGTGCATGACTGCTTGTGCCAGTTGGGAAAAAAAGTGTGTATGGGGGCTGGCTACATCTGCAATTTGCCATCATGGACTAGTTTAAAATTAGGTGCATGCATATGCACATGTGAAATTGTTGAGGTTCAAAATATGCACATCACTATGCACTTCAAGTTTTTATTAGTCAATTAAGCTAGGCTAGGGCTGGAGAAGTGGGTTGAAATCACAGTAATGTAAAGGCACCTTTTCAAAAATTGTACCCCTTGCCATGGTCGTCTTTGTACTTGTACTGTGCTTGGTTTATCATTAATTTTTCAATTTCTTTCATTTTCTCTTGTGATCTTGAGATTAAAGTGCCAACAGCATTCTGTAGTCATAGACAGGATCAATAATGCAGTGATTTAAATTTTGTGAAACCCTCCAAAAGAGATTGAAGCAGAGAAAATCTTAGACTCGTGTCTTAAAATAGAATAATATGAATAGTATATTCATAAGCCAGTTCAAATTTTACAAAATGTTAATGTTATCAGGGCATCCCTTTGCTGTATCTCATGATGCTGCGTCTTCACCATGCCTGAAGTTATTTCTCCATTGCTGCCTGTGCTGCCAACAACTGTTGTACTAAGGCTGCTCTAGGCTAAACTCAAATGTCCTGTCATGTGCTTCCTCTCTCTGGGAGACAAAGACGTGTCTCCTCATTGGAAAGTTTGCTTAAGTGACAAGCCAGTGCTTTTTAGCATCCTTTGCAGTGTGTTTCAGCAAAGGATATACTTGGTGTGTCTTCCCACCCAGGCTGGATAAAAATCAGGCTTCTGCCTTCAGATCTTTGTTTTCAGTGCAGTTGTATTATGGTTTGTCCAAATCAGGTGCTGACATAAATGAGGATGGTGTTTTTTCTCCTCCTGTCAACAAATATTAAACCAAGAATGCCAAGATTACTTTCCAAGCCCTGGGCTGACTTTGCCTTGGTTCCAGGCATTATTGTTGGGTGTGATATTGGAATATACTCTGTTTTGAGAGTGGATTTTCCAGTGTTGAGTCCCCCAATGAAAAGAACAGAGGAGACATACTGCAGCATGAGTTGATACTGTTTAGTTTTGATTCTGAAGTTTGACTTATTCTTAGGTCTATCAAATTTCCCTGAAGTACTCTTCAAAAATTAGCATCCTGAGGGCTTCAGTGGTGCTTTGAGAGATTTGTTCTTTTCATAATGAAAACTATTATCCATTTAACTAGGTGTTAGATGTTTATTAGGCTTTGTCTTATTGATATCTGGCTGTAAGAAATGAAGAATAATAAAATGAAAAAAAATTTATTAATTCCTGACCAACTATCATTAAGGGTTATCAGATGAGCACTTATTTTTTGATTGTATGTCCTCAATTTGACTTCAAGTCTAACCTATTAATTGAAAAGGAAGATTTTCTAGTATTCAATTTCAGGCCCTTGAATCTGTTTGGGAAGTTTATTGACATTCTCTGTTGTGACCTCTGTGGGAAGAATAGCAACATTTAGACTGTGTTGTCTGAATCTGCCCTCTGCAGTACTTGAGCATGCTGCGTTTGCTAAGACACCACGAGATTCAAGAGTAGCAATATTGATTTGAGTTCTCTATGCCTTAAAACCCACGACTTCCAAAGCTGTGTATTTCTGTTTGTCAGCCCTAAGCTGTCCCAAATCCACAGTGTAAACAAGAAAAATCCAGTGTTCCCATCCTGCACAAAATTGTGATTTTTCTTCAGTTTTCAAATCATCAGTGAATGCATTAACGGGGACACTGGTAAACCTGGCTTTCTGTCTGCATATCTGTGAAGCCTGCCTGGAAGGTCTTAAAATTTGTATTTTAAGTTCTTCTGTCAGTGTTAGAATAGGTTGAGTTATAATCAGATTATTTTAAAAATCATGTAAGTGTGTGCAAAAAATTGTAAATTAATTTTTTTTTTGCTTTTTTTTATTTCCCCTTTCCCCCTTAGAATGAAAATATATAGTGGATTTGTAATTTAAATTTCACATGCCTGGTAGCAGGAGCTACATTTCTATAAGCATATTTTGCTTTTATATAAACAAAATTGAATGGTTTGCTTTGCCATCAGACCAACTCACAGCCTACTGGGTAAATTAAATTTATTGCTAGCCTTTTATCATAAATCCAAAAATTTGGATTAAGTCTTGTCAACTTGTAAATTTAGGATTTATTATTTGCTTTTCAAATTCAGATTGTACCAGGTCGTGTTTTACATGTTACATCCTGTCTGTCTCTAGGATGTCCAAGAGCTTGACTGTTTTCTCTGAGTGGAGGCCTGTCCTGAACAGTGGGAATTTCAAAGCTGTGCACCACCAGGGTTTGGTAGCTAGAGCTGCTGCTCTTCCACCCCTTCTGTGTAATGCTGAGCACTATTGGACCGACTTCCCTAGATGGTTTTGTTTTCTTGATTATCTGATATGAAATACCTAGATCTGAGCTGGAGAACTGCTGAGTGCTCACAGATGCAACAGAATCCAGTATGGGATGTGTTTGGAACATGCAAATTGTTATTTAATAGTAAGTATTCCAAAAGCTCTGCTCCCAGGCAATGCATGTTGGACACTCAAAATTAGTTGGTCCTTTTTACCTTCAGTTGGTTTTCCCTGTTTGCAAATTCAGGCAATGACATTTTACCTTGGAGGTCTTCTGCATGGGATTCTGCAGTGCCTGTGAAGCTGTGAGGTGCTGGAGTGCTGTCTGCCTGGCAGGGTATGAATATGAAATACAAAATACACTGGTGGATGGAATGAAGTGGTGTGCAATAAAGGTGGCAAGACACCAGGGCATGTACTGAACACCAGAGGTGAAACAATCTATTGCACATCTTTCACTCTGCACTGTTACAAGGCTTCATTCAGTGGGGGGAAAAAGATATTTGCTAGTAAAATTAATTAACAACTACTTTGTAGTCCATATCTGTATGAGACAAAGGATGCAGTGATACTAATTGCAGAAAATCCAGAGGGAATTGTCTAATGCTATGGTAATTGTACACATATAGAATGGTCCATTGGAGCAGTTACAGCTATTATTCACAGCTTGGCCCTCTGAGAAGTCTGTGTTTCCTGAATAAGATTACAAGCTCTTTTCCCTTTCTCTTTCCCTTCAGTTAATTCAGTGCTAATGCATTGGTCTGGTGTTTCATGGATTCAGCAGTTAGGCTTATAGCCCTCACAGAAAGAGAAAGTTCCAATAGGTTATACCTATGCTGTGTCAGAGAAAATAAACTTGTTTATATTTTTTAATTGTGCTGGGTTTTCTACTAATTAAGCAAGTTAAACATTTGCTGCAAATTAATATGTGAACCCCCTGCCATTTTCAAAGACAGACTTTGCTCTAATGTTTTCTAAGAAATGGTACAATGGGTGAATAAAATTAATATTTTGAAGCATTTTGTTACTGTCTAGCATCACTAACATAAATAAAATAACCAATTTTCTTTCTAACACAGATTTGGATTAAAAACTAAAGGGCATATGAGATTGGTACTGATTGGTGGATCAACAGAACTTTAGAGATGGATTCAAATCTGTAATATGTGCCAAGTGAGATTTTAGGTGTGGAAAACCAGAAACATTAGGTGAACTCTTCAAGCCTTTTGGTAGGGCCCCTTTTCATTGTTTCTTCTAACACTCTTTGTCTTCTGTAACATGTGGACCAGGTTTGTGCAGGGGAAGCTGAGCAAATGGGATGGAATGGAAGACTTTACTTCTTTGTTCCATGGTGTATTTTTTTTTTTTTTAGATGACTGCCTAAGAAACAGGTGTTTTTGCGAACAGTTTCTCTGTTTTCTATTCCAGACATTTTAGTTTAGGCAAGTATTGTGTATTGTAGCAACATTTATGTTCAATGAAAGATTGATAGGTTAAACAGTGAGTCTTAGGGGATTCTTTTCATACAACGAGTTTAGGTCTTCCTCCTAGGTGTTTAAGATAAAACTCTCAAATTTAAAAACTCTTGTTTTGTTTACCCCAAAGCACTACCAAGTGAGGAAAAAAAATCCCAAGGCAAACTAGGAGATTTATAGATTCAATTTTTATTTCTATTTTTTTTCCCCACAAACTCCTGGCTACTTTTTCAGTCTCTTGGAAGAGGTCTTCAGAAATCCTCTGCCTCCAGAAAGCTTGCTTTCATGGCATCTCTAATTCATCCAAATTGACTCACGTTAAAAAGTTAGTCTTAAAATCTTCCGTCCCATTTGCCAACTTCTCAACATTTTACAGGAAATGCTTCCCAAGAGAATCATTACATTCACCCTAGTGGGCTGGTTAAAAGTACTCTGGCTGTCATTGGGATACTTGCCATCTGGAATGTAGAGAAAATTACTCTCTCTAATATGGTAACTACTGGGAACCTCACTGAAAGAGAGGGCCCCTTTGTGCTAGGTGATTCACTTAAAAGCAATGGAAAAAAAAATGCCTAGTTATTGATCTTTAGAGCATGCAATTCACATTTTAGGCAGAATTAAATGGATTAAATATATTTAAAGTAAGGAGAATATAATAATAAAGTAGAACTAGAAAAACTTAGTTTAGCACAGAGTAAGCTACAGTTAAGAGCAGTCAAATGATTTATTAGATGGACAGCAGTGGTAAGCTTCTCTATCCAATAAATAATGGGAGAAAACCTCTCTAAATTCAGTAGCTTTTGAATAAATTGCTATTTTGCTTTTTCAGATGTGTTTTTGTGTTGTTTTTTTTCTGGTCAACCCTGAAGGAATTGTAAAAGCAAAGCTTCCTTTCTGTGAAGTGTGACAGGGGTTTATGGAGGGAATTCGATTCTAAACTCTTTAACTGTTCTTTAGCATTGTCAGCTGCTAGACACTAACTCATCCTCCTGTTAAGAGTAGCAAGTCCCTTTATTTACCACCTGTTCCTGTCCTGGGTTTGAGTCCAGCTGGTACCCAGGGCTGCAGGAGAGGACTGAAGGAGAGAAGCTGCTGCCGTTGTTAGCAGCGAAAAGATCTGCGGGGCTTCTTGTGAGACTGGGCACTTAAACAAGCTGGTGTTGTTTTTCTGGACTCAGTTTTCAGATGGTTTTTGCTTCACTTGATTTCTCTGCTGCTGAAGTAAACAGCAAGTAGGTAATTGTGTGTTTTATTTCATTAAGCTAGTATTTGAATTCTATCTTATATCTAAGATGGTTAGGATTAATATTAGTTCAGATACCATTCCGTACCAGAAATTTTTAAGGAACTATATAAGGAAATAGTTACTCTAGTGTGTTTTTCCTAGACAATATTATATTTGTAGGTTTAGAATGATGGAGTAGATAACATACCACTAGGACAATAAGATAGAGTTCTCATTATTACTGTTCTTTTGTGTTTCCTGGATACTGATTTCAACAAAATAAATTAGGTTTGGACTTTTTTTCCAAGAGATCTAATTCTAAACAAAGACATTTGCTTAGTATTCTTTAGCGTTGCATCCAAAAATGGTTGCAAACTTTAAACAATAAACGGGATATTAAGTGTCTGCTGCTTTTAAAAAATTATTCTGAGATTTTCACAGTAGAAAGAATTACTTTTCTCCTTAGGAATAAATATTTTGCCAAAATGAAAAAAATTCCAAGTTTATTACAGAGTGAGAAAGCTGACATAAGTTGTATCTGTAGTCCTTTGAAATGATATTACTTACAATCAGTTAGGATTTGATGTAGAAACATGAGTAGGTTTTCTTCCAGCTATCCTACCATGTATCCATTTTATCTCTGATACATGGTTTTGTCAGGACTCTGTTCACTGGTAATTATCATATGATACCTTTTCCTTTCCATAGTTCATTTTCTAGGCCTTGTGGCAAACTAATGGAATTGGTCACTGGTGAAAATTCTGAAGGATAGTATTCCTTATAAAATCCTGATTAACTTCTCTATTTGCTTGTATTGATTTCCTCTATTTTAGAAAAGGGTAGGAAGGAAGAGAAATGCTGCTGCTATCGGTACTATGGAGGAAATATATAGTGTATAATAAATGTGCATTGACAGCAGAAGCACAGATGTATATCACAATGGGTGATAAAATTGAAAAATTGGGAATTTGAAGCAGCCATTATATTCTGGTGTGTTACTTGCCTGCACTCTAATTCACCTGGAGGACATTAAGTTTTAATCCCAAATTCTCCCATATAATTTCCAAACCTGCACAGCAAGAAGGAAAAAAAAATCAATATCCAAATGAGGACTTCATATGGGAAACTTACTGGTAGAAATGAGCAAAACTTCACTTGTTCGTAAAATCATTTGGAAGGTGTGGCCGAGTGTAGGTACAGCTTTTAAATCTGCAAAATGTCAAAATATCAGAATTTATTAGATGATACTATTATTTTGGAGATGGGTTAAAATATTAAGTATCATAGTGAAGTGAAAGTCCATCTTGACTCTAGTAATTTATATTAAAAATTTTTCTCACCCATTGCATTGTATTAGTTTTTGGAGTTTGTTAGTCAAAAATTGCATGCCACCGGAAAGTAAATAGGAGCATGAATAGACTTGAAAAAATGGGAATGGAAGCCTAGAATTAATATCAATCATTCTAACATCTGCCATGTCTCCACAATGAATTGAATAGAAACATTATTTTGTACATTCTTGTGAAATAGTTATTTAATGAGAAAAATGTAATTAATAAAGTGATACAGTACATCTGTACAGTTTCTGTTGACTTTAGCACTGGACATGAAGACTTTATGTCATCTCTTTTTAGGGGGCCTTTGAAAAGGTTATTCCTATTGTATGAATACATTTCCAACAGTGTCAATAAAATTTTGAAATTTACCTCTATAACACCATTATCGAGTGTATACACAAACTAATATAGGAATATCTTTGCACCCTCCCAGTATGTATAAACACATGACATTCTCATGTGAGCATCTGTTTGTATGAGGATTTTATTGGAGGCTTGTGTCAAAATAATCGTGGACCGACATAATTACCAGAAAGAATTAATTCCAGTACTCAAGGTATTAAGAAGGGCTATTCTACCATTTTCTTGTATCATACATTCAGCCTCTTGCTTAAACTATATTAAACAATCAGATAAGAAACTCTATTATTCTTTGATTAAATCTTCACTTGCCATTTAAATTCCATAGTGCTTTGACAAAACTGCAGTACAGAAGTTGATATGCAATAGTATTGCTTTATTTTCCTGCAATTTTGCAGGCATTGAGCATTAAAATAAGTGAGAGAATTTGGCCACAGGTGAATTTTTTCTGAATGTCCAGCAAGAAAATGTAGGAAAAAAATGCCTGACAGGAAGAGCTTTGGAAGACAGATACCCATGAGTAAAAAAAAAAATTAAAATAAATGGAAGAGCTGCAGGGTAAGGCCTTTGGAAGCTTTGCTTTGCTGAATATTTGATGGAACAGACTGCAGATCTCTGTAGCGTGAATCTAGTGAAATCCCTGATGGCAGCTAAGAGTTAGTTGTCCTTTCTGGGATTTGCAGTGATTTAATCTGTCCAACATTCCTGTCTGATAGGGAGGAGAGGGCATAGCAGAGGCCGCAGTGAACATAGTGAACAATTAACTTAAACAGCACTCTTTACATGTGCATCTGTCCAAGTAAAAATAAATTATTGGAAGGTTTCTTAGTTCTTAATCAAGGATATGATTTTTGATTTGTAAATGGAGTAGGCCAGGATCTACAGAAGATATTGTGATATTTCTGTCAATGAAATCTGTTGGAGGGGGATGTGTTTTGTTTTTTTTTAGTGGATGCTTTCCTTATGAACCTTGGTTCTTGATTCAGAAAACCCACTTAGAATCTTAGTCAAGGCCCAGTAGAGTTAAGGTAGCACTTGCTTCAAGCACTTGCTTGAAGCCAGGGTGCACTTCTTGAAGAGATGTAATAATAATAATAATAATAATAATGATTCCATATGATTATATGAAAAGACAGCTCTGTTTTGAGTGAGCGAGCTGCTTGCTGATTTGCAAAAGGTAAATGTTAATGCATTTACACCCTTAATGGCTGTTGTACAATAGGGATAAAAAATGAGATGAGAAATGCTGAAATGATTTCAGTGTGATTACATCCAAATTATACTGCTCGTTTCTTTCAGAACAAAAAACAATGGCAGGCTAATGAGAGCTCTACTCTTTCTTAATAGAATAAAGCTTTTAACTGACTGGTTCTGCAAATTTTTGTTTCTTGCAGTTTGCATCTGTTCCAATGGCATTATAAAGATAAAACCAGTTAGATTCTAATAGCTCCTGAAGTCACATAAAAGCCTAGAAAACTTCTGTGGATGCAGTTATATTTTCAGTGATGCATTACTTCATCCGGCCTTAGGTCAAAATAATAATAAGTCACAATCTGGCCATTGTATCCTTCCAGCAATACTCTGTTTTTTCAAATCTCACCATAAAATTTTGTATGGATTATTTGCAGAATTCATTCCCTTCTTTATATCAGGTTTCAATAAAGATAATAGCAGTCAGAGACAAGACAACACTAAATGCCTTCATGCAACACCGCTTTTGAGAAGTAAAATAATCTTATCACTTCAGGGAAATGATAAGAAAGAATCTTATCACTGAGCAGGTTAAATTATGGGCAGGTAAGCTTGAAGCAGAATGCAGGGTTTTATGTGAGTAAGTTCAGTAGTGATTAAAATATTTAAGTCAGCCAGACTTGTGATCTGAGACTGATGTTTTCCTATTAATATTTAGGAGTAGAGGATAGGGACAGGCACCAGGAGGTAGCTTTTTCCCAAGCTGGGAAATGCCAGCATCTCATTTTGAAATGTTCAAATTTTTGTTTCTTCTTTGGTTATAATAAACTATTTCAAGGGACTCCAGAATTAGAAGGTGTCTTTTGAGAGAGGCAAAGACTAGTCTTCGGGTGTTTTCCTTTAAACAGAGTTCTGACAGTATGTAGGGCTGCAAATCCCAGTGAAATGCAAGTTCAGTATCTCAAATCCAGAACCTCACTGCTACCTTTCTGTTCTGGTTATCGTAGGTGAGGAGTAGTACTGGAAATCTTCTGTCAATCTTTACATGTTCAAACTATCCACTCCCAGTGTGTGTATGCCTTGTGCTGGTGAGAAGTTTGGGAAGCAGATGGAATGCAGCCCTCATGACACTGTGGTGCAGCCAGATGAGTGGGTAAAATTGCTGAGTGTTGGATGAGACTGGCATGCGGATGAGAGTGACCTGAATTAAAGCTGAGAAAGCTGAACACGGAGGAGATGTTAGTTGGCAGTGTGAATTGAGGAAGGTCTGCTAGGCATAATACCAGATGCTGTGGCCAAGTGCTGAGTGCCCTCTGTCAAGTGTGTTCTGAATCTGGGCCTGTGGTGACTCCTACCTGCTGCTGGACTGAAGCAGCAGTGGCCACCAGTGTTCCTGTTTGGCCAATTGGCCTGTGTTACTGTACTTAGGCAGAGCTCTGCACAAGGTCATGCAGGTCTTTTTTTAATGTTTGTTTTCCCATGAGTTCATTAGGTTTAATCTGCAGTGTAGCTACTCTTCTCCAAATTGGCAGGGTCTGCAACCTGAGTATTCCTACTGCAGGACATAACAGATTATGAATCACTCAATTATCTAAATACCTATGAAGAACCTATAGGCAAGAATGAATGCTGTTTGTTTTTGAATCTCTTCAGGAGCTCACTGTTCAAGTTCTCATTAGTTTTTCTCCCAAGTATACACTGTATTGGGTTTGCTCAGTCATTCTCCTGGGACTCCCACCAAGAGCTATGTATAACCTAGCATTATATGTGCTATACTTCATGATGACTTTGTCACAAATAAACAATTCACATGAGTTCATGATAGTCAGAATGTGTTGGATACTGCCTTTCATTAGGGAAAAAATGACAGCATGCCAGTATGTTCCATCTAAAGCATGTGTTTAAAAATAGTAAGTGGTTCTAGAGAATTTCCAGGCTCACAACTAGCAGACATGCTACAGTTTATCTCAGTTTCTAGAGGAACACCATCTGAGTGCTGAACTGAACTTTGGTCAAGATAACAGGGTGTTAGGATTCAGAATAACTAATGATGAGCCATGAGAAATACCAGGAATGGCTCTGATCATTTAAAGTATCTTGCTGAATGTGTTGGTGGGATTTATTTTGTTTGTTTTTCAAGACTGTCATTGCTGTTACAGTAGGTCCAAAAGCAGTATTCAAGTATTCACAAATTTACTCTAAGCCATAAAGTATCTCTTAGCAATACAAGGGTTTTGTCACTAAGATACATACATTTAGATCACTAAGTTTTATACAAGGTGTGTATCACTGAGATGCAAACAAGAATGAGTTGTTTTGTTTTCCAGACACAGTCAGTCATTCAGACCTTGATTACAGTTCTTTTAGTAAGAAACTGGGAAGAGGTATAGAGGTTAAGAAGAGTTCTTTCATTTTTATTGACTAATTTTAAACTGAGAGGTAGTATTTTGATTTCAAAATCTAACTGATTTATTCCATTTATGTAGGATCATGAGGTAACATTGTCTGAAGCACTGGGCTACATGATTGGGCTAGGAAATGTTACATACCTTGGCTTCTATAAATGCAAGTTGGATAGCATGCTCTCAGCTGCAGTGCAGCAGCCATTCCCCTGCTTTATATTGCTCTTGATAGATCTGTATTTCTCTTTAATTAGAAAAGTATAGATTGAACTTAATGGTAAGATTTAGTTGATGGTTGTGTCAGCATGATCCCCTGGAATTGTGTTTTCTGGCAGTAGACCAGCAGCAGAAATGGAAAGTGGAGCCTGTTTGAAACCAGTGGCAGAACAGCTACAACTAGTGGCAACAGGGAGGGAACTATGTGGCCTTTGTGCAGCTCTGGGAAATGCTAAGCCATTGGGGTGGTGGAATTTTGTGAAGCTTTTTCACAGAATCAGTTAGATTGGAAATGACCTCTGAGATCATCAAGGCCAGCCTCTGACTGGATACCCCCATGTCAACTGGACCACGGAAGTGATGTTGCCATGTCCAGTCTTTCCTTAAACATCTCCAAGGATGTTTAAGCCTCCACCACCTCCCCAGGCAGCCCATTCAAAGGCCTGTTTTGTCCAAAAGCTTCTCAGTCCTAGTAGGCATTTCAAAATGGAAAAGGAGTCATTACAGTAAACGTGCTCTCTTCTTCTATGGGTATATGGAGGTTTAAATTATTTCTTCTTTTATCTGTTTCTATGAAGGCTTATTCTATGCCACTTATGTTCATATGGATTATTCCACTGTTATTCAAAGTTTTCTGGAAGTTGTTTTGTTTGTTTGTTTGGGGTGGGTTTTTAAAATTATGTTCTCTCTCTTATTTTATTGTAAAAACTTTGTAATGCCTAAAAGCCTTGCTGGTGGAAGTGCATAATTGTATATATTAATAATTGCATCTGTTACTAGACTAGACTCTTGATTAAGGCAATTTCATTTGCCAGAGGGCCTTGTCGTCCTTTATCATACTCAGACATGTTGAATTTACATTCAGCTGACTACAATCAAAGATTTCTAGTGAAAATGAAAGTCCCAAACCAGAATCTTCCACCTTTTATTAATTAAACATGAAACTAGCTGTTTCTGTTCCCTCCATGTTGACTTAAGAGATATAAGCAAGAACATGGTAACCTGAGAGCAACATTTTACTCTGTCATTCATTATACACTGGGTCTCTGAAGCCTAAGAATGTCCAAGAAGCAGTGTTGCTTTTGAAAAAAGCAGAATCATCTACTTGAGCTAGATATGTGGTATTTCTGGCATGAGACATCTTGACAGAGATGTTTATACTTATTAGTTAAAGTGTTCGTTCAGTTGAACAGTTTGATATTCTGCACAGCGTATGGTAGGTTCATGTGTATCTGCCACACAAATGTGGCATATATTTACTTCTTAAATTTCCTAAGCTTAGTTGCCTTAAGTATCCTAATGTGGTGGAGGAATCATCATATTCACGCTCTCCTTTTTTAACGTGTCTTGTGGTTAAAACTTGCCTTCAGTCATGACTTTTATTTCTTGGTGCTGTTGTACCACAGGCACTGTTCTCTTGAGCAGGGAGAATCCTTCTGTGACCCGAATATTCTAAAGCTGAAAAGACAATCAAACTCAGAGCTTGACCAGAATTGTGTTCTTTGGACTACTTTAATATTTTTTTTCTTTCAAAACTACCTGTTTTTCCATTTCAAACAGACAAGATGATGACATAGCTCCCTTGCACCCCTCTTTGAAATAGGACTAAATTAATTGATATCTCTCCTTGCAGCTATGTCGGCAAGTTCTGTCAGCATCTTTTGTCTTGCTGCATTCCTGCTGGAAGAGGCAAGGCTCCTTGCCAGCCTAGCTGAGGATTGTCTCCCTTAAGAATACTTCCAGTAACTCGCTACTCTTGTTAGAAACCCCAGCTTCTCTTTAATTGCAGTATTCAGGAGCTCTGCTGAAATCAAGAGAGTGATGCCAATGTACAGATGAATGTGGAGTTCTTAGTGTGGAGTTCTTAGACTTTGCTCGACTTTAGCCAGTCTTGAACTCAGAAAATCAGTACAGCTAAATGGAAAAGAACATTTGAAAATGACAGAAGATTGATTCATGCAGAGCCTACCTCTGGGGGCTTAGTGGAAGGGTCTTTGTATTAAAAATTCTCTGTAATATAGTCTAATCAGAATACATTGTATCTTTACTCCCTTTGCTCTAAAAGGTGAGCAGTAGGAAATTTGGCATTCATGGTTTTTATAGCTTTGAAAAATTCTAACATTCTTCATAACATACCTTTTGTACATGAGTTAGAAAACTTTAACAGAAATACACTTACATAACATCTGTGCTGTAATTTGGCAAATTAGGATTTGTAGTTTGTCACCATTACGAGAGGGATGTTCATACTAAAAAGTTAGGATAAGTTTCCCCCTTGGTCATTGAGCACATGACTCACCAGGATCTTTCTCCCCCCAGACTACAATGATGCAACAGTTGCTAAGATCTTTGTAAGGGCTGCCAACAGAATTGCTGTGTCTTCCTGGCAGAACTTGCTTAAGTTCACTATGGAATATTAGGAGAAGACAGGCTCAGTGCAATGTCCCATTGCACTTGAAAAAAGTGTGTCAGGTGAAGCTGTAAAGCCGTGAGGTCATTTGAGGTTTATGAAATTACTCCTTGAATAAGAGAGAGCCCTGGATTAGTCCCTTTAAAATATAATGGGAGAAATATCCCCTTGGCCACATTTGCATTCAGTAATCAAATGGAGCTTGAATTAAAGCCCCTCAGCACACAACTACTGTGAATGCAGTGAATGCTGTTGCAAACGGGTCATGCCTGTGACAGTGCTTATGCTGCTGCTTGTATGGAACCTAGTAAGGTATGTCCTAAATTCACTAAGGCAGCAAAAACTTTGGGAGAAAGAAGCAGCCAACCTCTTGGCTGGATTTTGTTGACCTTATTTAAAGCTTGCCCTGCTTCAGGGACTGTTCTACCCAGCTCCACTTCCCCTCCCCTGCTGGATGTCTGTGACAGTGTAGTGAGAAGATCCAGAGAATGCTGTAGCACCAATTTATCATTAGTAAAATGTATAGTGTTTGAGAACTAAATTAGTTAATGCCTAGCATGAGAGAACTTACTGAATATCCCAGGAAAATGAGAAGACGATGACAAAAATGTATGTACCTATACGGTGGCCTTTACTCATTAATTGCAGTGTTAAGAGTGGAGGAATCGTAATAGTGTAATAGTGTAATAGTAAATTCTGAGGATCTGCATGGGTAGAAGATGACCGGATTATGTATGAAGGCATAACATCATAAAAATAGTGTAATGGTGATAAAAAGGAACTAACATTGTTGGGATTTCTGTCTTTGGCATTTGTTTAATTTGCAGTAATTTTTAAAAAATTTCTAAATCCTTGTTTAGTTGCAACTTTTGGCAGGGAGAATTGATCACTTTCTTTCTGAAATTATTTTGTGATTCTCATCCTTTAAAATCAGTGAAAAAACCAAAATACAAAACTATGCAGATGAATTAACTTAAAAAAATAATTAGAAAATTTAGTGGTCCAATCCATTTAGAATCATAGTTGAGGAACTTACTTTTCATTCTCCTTCTCCCTAACTCTCACTGCAGACAGGGAACAAAAGAACTAGTAGACCAGACATCCAAACTTTTCCCTCTCTTTATGGTCCCTGAATTTTGGATGCCATCGTAATGCAAGATGTTCTCAGTGAATAGTAAAGTATGAGGAAAAAGATAAAAAAACATGATGAAGATTATCAGTGAGACAGAGATGAGGAACAGAGTAGGCTGAGAAGAGCAGGAAAATGTTGAGATTGGAGAAAAGGAAAATTCTTTGGATGAGGTGCAGGTGAAAAAAGGAAGCAACAGGAAGATAAAGAAAGTGAACAGAGATTGGAAAAACAAAAGTTGGAGGAAGCTATTCCGGGACAATAAGTGAGGAAGGCTTTAGAGGATAAGATTAGAACATAGTAGAAAGATGGTAAGGTGGAAGGACTTTCTCTCCTGTGAAGAAATTGATGAAAAGGATAAAGAAACTCCACATTGAGAGAGTGAATGATCCTTCGGTGATTCCACAGCCAGTGTTGGGTAGGAGCCATGTGAATGGGAAAGAGAAACTAAATTAAAGAGAAATCAACAGTGCAGAAACAAGGGTTCTTCTGCCTTATGAACAAGAGAAGATCAGGAAGAGTTTAGCTTAATGAAAATGTCCTGCCACAAATCCCTTCATTTATTTCTGTCTACATTGTAAGGACCTTGCAGGCACTCTCAAACACTGCTGTCCCTGCACAGCCTCTCAGGGCTCCCCTCTCCAACCTGGCCTGGGACCCCATGCCAGCCCTGCCCCGCAGCACTGCAGCAGGGTCAGTCTCCAGCTGTCCACAGCCCTGCTCTGCCCAGCCACTGGCCATGCTGAGCCACACTCACTGGTGGCCCACATCCCAGCCCAGCTTTGGACTGGCTTTAGGGAGGTGCCCAGTGTCTGGGGTTGGGACGTGGGATGAGCCTTGGCTACCAGACCTAGAGGCACACTCCTCATGCGGATCTCTCACTGCTCCTGGGCCCTGGCACCCACAGAGCTTTGTCTTGGCATGCACATGGTTGGTCTTTGATAGACTATTAATTTTTTCAACTGCTTTAACACACTCTGAGGTCAAGCCATGCTGTTGTTGGTATTCATGAATTATTGGCAAAATGCTGATTGAGTTGCATGGAACATGCAAGTTAGAGGAGCAGTTTGTAGCACCATATATGTATTAGGCTAGCTAAATATTTGCATGTAAGGTAGCTTCACTGGGTCTGCCCTTGCCTCCCAAAGTCCCAAAGGCTGTTTTTATTCTCCCAAAACTGGAGGGGAATTCTCCTAAAGGAGAATACATTCTACTAGACAGCTGAAGACTTTTCTTCTGGAGGAAAGTTTCTGGAAGCAGTGTTGCTGGTGAGCTATGGGGAGAAAGCAGAAGGTTTGCTGTCATGCAGAAATACTTTATTTGTAGTCCAGAAGTCTGTATTTTCTCTCCAAATGGTTTTGTTTTAAAATTTTAGTCTTGAAGGTACTTCTTGCTAGTTGATTGGGCAATTTCTTACCTGAGCTTCCAGTAATACTCAGTTTATCATTGTAGTTAAGATGATAGCTCCAATTATTTCCTTTTAACTCCAGATCAGCACAGCTGAAAGGTTCATAGTTGGAGAAAATAGAAGTACTTATGGAAGTGGGGAAATATACTGTGCTGCATATGCAGAGAAAATTGCATCTCTTTTTTTTTTTTAGTAATGATAAAAATAACAAGAATAAATCTTGAGCTACATTCACACACTTGCACATGCAGTGTAGACACGGAAGAAATATTTCAAATCAGATGTTTTATTTTTTGCAAAGTCAGCACAAGGCATGTAAATTGCCTAATTTATGGGACTCAGTGTGAACCAGCAATGGAATGTAGTTATGAAGAAGGGAAATGCCAATATAGGATATGTAAAAAAAAGTATTTCCAGTAGAAAATAATGTTCATACCTCTTGTATTAAGTCACTGATGAGAACTGTTCTGTAATTTTAACTGTAGTTCTTGCCCCTTTTGTTCAAGAACTGTGAAATTTGGCTATGGGCTGGTTATAACAAAGGGGAAATTGGCTGGAGAGAGCTTGCCTTGTTTAGCCTAGGACAATGCAACTTAGATTGTGGCCTTTAAAATGTTGAGGATATAAACATCGGGGAGGAATAAAAATTAGTTAAAGACAATGTTGACACTAAAACCAAAGGGAATAAACTGACCCTGAATAAGCTTAGCCTGAAATTAGAAGATGGTTTCTGATTCTCAGAGAAGTAGGACTTCATGCTGCTTCTGGATAGAGAGATGAAGGGCAAAGGAGAACTATGGTAAAAGCAGACCTTAGTAAGTTGGTTGCTATTGTTGGATGATGTCTGTGATGACAGAAGCAAGGATGGAAACAAAGGCTCAGATTGTCAGGCCTGTCTGCAGTACTTTGCTTATCATCCTGTAGACAGTTTTTGTGTAAGATCCTATTTGTTTTATTTTTATTTCAAACTACTGAGGAAATAATGAGCGGGTCGTTCTTAGATGACTATGATCCCTACTTTTCACTTGGTCACAAATGCCTCACTGGTGTGCCGACATTTAAAGTGAAATTTAGCAAGCTGAAATACTTAAGCTAGTACAGACTCTTCCAAACCTGTGAGTCGTGAGTCTGCCCTGGCATTGCCTCCAGCAATGGCAAGAGTAAGGAGATATGGAAGGATGCAAGAAATGCAAGCCATGCTATGATTCATGTCTTGATTACGCTCCCTCATTTAGTAGGGCCATAGTTGATTTTCTTATTATGCAAACCTTCTAATGAGGAACTCTTTGCTGTAAGCTCTGTAGAGGAAGCAGGATGTTCTTTCATTATTCTTGTATTCTTTAGGAAATCTCTATTTAGTCTGTATTTTGCACTTCTTAAATTGTATCTCTGTGCTATGGACACAGTGCTCATGCATTTTGTAGTTGGTTGAGAGGGCTGTACTGTGGGCAGTAAAAACTTCACATGGACATGTGCAGGCCCAAAATGACACAAGTTTCCTCAGTGCAGCCTGGGAAGCAGCTCATCCTCAGCTGTCTCAGCATGGACTCACAAACCTCTATAAAAATGACCATATACATCTGACTCTGACTGTTGTAATATATTGATTACTTTCAACAAGTTATTATGTCAGGGAAAAACCAATCAAACAAACCAGACTGGCTGGTATATGCAGTCCAAACCAAATCCACAGCTTTAAGTAGTATGGCAATGTCTTTCCTCCTTTTTTTCTCTGTTCTTGAATGCCTTGCCTGATTTGCCTTAGCATCTCCAGGGAAAAAAAAAAACAACTTTCATGTTAGACAGTGACAACCCCTGAGCAAATAAGCACCATTTAGGCCTTTCCTTTTCTTTGAGCTCCCCAGTTCTGTTTTTTCACCTCTTAACCCAATGTGGACAGTCTGAAAAAATAAAATATAATACAGAATTCATAGCAACTCTGTTTCTTATTGGGGTATAGGGCTGGAAAAACATCACAGTGTGTCATGGCTCCTAATGAATGCTGTAAAGTGCTTGAAGAAACACCATAGATCATAAGGATGTATATGTACACATATCCTTGTATACAGAAAATGTTAGAAAGGGACCTCTTGAAAAAGAATGTTGATTTTTAATCCTTTACCCTTAGGTGTAAGGTCCTGTGTGCCTTTAATAGAACTTGATAAATTAATTTTTGGAGGTTCTTGTGTATTGTCTGTTTTGCTTCTCACTCATAAAGAATGATTTTCCTGTAAGTTATAATAATAATAATAATAATAATAATAATAATAATAATGAAGTGACAGTTGTTGGCAAAGGATTTGCTACATTTATTAAAGTACTATGCTAGTCTTTCAGACATAGATATATGAATTAACATGTCCTGATAATTTATTACTGACAAAATGCTGGCAGCTTTCAACTCAATTTAAAGGCACAAAAGTGAAGTGGAAAAGAGAGAAACAGAGTGGTGGTCTCTAAAAAATTCTTTTGACTATATGAGGTTAAATCAAGAGTAAACATTATGTTGTGTATTCTTTTACAGATCACCTGAGTAATGTGAATTACTATATGTGGACTACACAGATTGTATTGTCAACTTATGTATGTGAGCTATTTATAAGGATATAGTTATCTAAGATCATTACCTTATTTAAACAGATATGCTGTCAAGTTTGAAGATAGGAGTATTTTTTCATGGTTTTTTGTGTCACTTTCAAATCACTTTTGTTAACAGCTGGTTACTTAAGCTTATATAAGAATGTGAATGACTTACATAATCTGGTGATTATCCAGTTTTACAATGTAGAGGTCCTTACTCTTCCTCCCAGAACTATTCTTCTGCTATATTGCTCTTCAGGAGTTACATTAGAGCTAGCCTTTAGGACAGACTCCAGGAAACAGCAAAACAAGAAGTTACTCTCAGAATGTTGGATGCAGTTGATAGCTGAAAGAGCTCTTCTCAGCCTGTTAACAAGAATGCCATTTAGTAGTCCTTAAAAGGTGATGGAATTTTGTTTGCTGCTGCCTTAGGATGTGTAACCATTAGCTGTGAGTAGAGGTTTATCTAGCCATATGAGTGCAAAACCCAAAGAAAGCAGTATAAATATCTATTGAACAGGATACAGTTATGTAATTGGCACTTAAGGGTTAGGACAGAGGACAGTGGTGATAAGCTAACGAATTCATGAAGGGAAAGTTTAAGTGTTACCTGAATGTTATTTATTCTTTCTTGATGAAGAGTAACATACAACTGATGCTTAGCAATAGTAGACAGAACGCTCTTTTTCTTCTTAATGTTTCATTAAAAAATGACACTGTTAAGAGCTCAGAAAGTTTATTCTGAGGCATTATTGTCTGTGTTGATTTAGGGGGAAGAGTGCCATCTGCAGAATCCTTAATCTTCCCTGCTATAACAGCTCTGTTGTGCCAGCAGTGCTCAAATGTTGGTGGACAGGATTTACTCTTAGCTTGTGAGATCTGATGTGCTCAGCCTTTTCTAAGGAAATCGCCTAAAACCTTCTACAGAGCAGACTGCTTTTCTGTTGTACTAAGAAAATTTTGACTATAAGCTCCTTTTCCCAATATTGTCCAAAAATGATTAAGACGCACGTCCTTGTTGCTTTTATAATCTTCTCTAGATTAACTGTGAGGAAGTGGGGGAAAAGAGATGAGTATTAGGTCAAAGTGTTTTACAGGGGATGAAAAAAGCAGCTGCTGCAATGCAAAAGAAGCACAAACTCCCAGCCAAAATCCCACCACCCAACCACCCAAAAAGCTGCACAGAAAAATGTCAGGGAAAATGAGAGAGACAGGCTTTCATTTATTTTTGTGGGTGTTTCCCACCCTCCCTCCTCTCTCACCCTACATCTCCCCCCCTTTCTGGACATTAAACTCAGTTACTCTATGCTGTGGCTCTCACCACTGTTTTTAAGTTGAGGAGGGAGGTGTTCTTTTTACTGCCATGAATATAATGGATATCAAAAGTCTCTTTTTGAAGGGGCAGTCATCTAGGGCAGGTTCTAACATTTCTGTAGCCTTGCATTTAATATCTAGGCTTCTACTGATGAGTTCTCCTTCCAGAATGCAATGAAAAAGTTAAATGAAAAAAATGAAAGAGTCATTAAATGAAATAGACACATAGAAAAATTTTTGACCTAGTAAAGCAAAACAGAAAAACTCTTTTTCAATAGAAAAGCAGAATCAAGACACAGTGGAGTAGAAGAATCAGGGGAGCCAGAAAACAGGACTTTGACTGCAGTGGCCAGTGATGTAACACAAGATAGCTCTTCACCTACCATAGGGTCATGTTGGCAAGCTGCAGAGACCTGGTGCATCTTGCCAGAGCTCACATGATGCTCACAAACACACTGCAGACTGTCAGATAGCTGTGACTATCAGTGGCAAATGCCTGGAACCTGAGGATTAGAGCACTATTTCTGTATTGATATAAATACTTCTCCAGTGTCTTTGAAGCATGTAAGAAAGGAAAAGTGTCTGAATATTGTCTTTGCACCTTGACAAGAGGGTTAGGGTGATGTAGGAAGTGGGGTTTCCCTTCGTGAGGAAAAGAGATATTGCTGAAAGCTTGTAGCTTTCATTGTGACTTGAAATTTAAGCTCTTTCTGGATTCAGAAGAACTGAAGACAGAATCCCAGAGAATCTGTGTGCCCTGCTGTAAAGCCAGGCAGCTGGCAGAACAAGCCCATGTGACACCACGCTTGGTTGGTGGTCTGTCAAATCTGGCAGCTCCATAGACAGAAAAAGGCAGAGAATGCAAGAAAGCAGAAAGGCTGCCAGCCCATCATGTTCACCTGCAAGTGGTGAGCAAGGAGTTTAGAAAATCCAGGAATTCATTAGGTTTGGTGAAGGTGGGGCAGTTCAGTAGGTGTGCAGCTGGGAACCAGCATCCCTGGGTGCCTCTAGGCAGAGGCTAGGAAGTATCTTCAGCTGTCCCGAAGAAAATGGAAAGTTTTTCAAGTAATATCAAAGGCTTTGTGCATGGTGATTGTTTATTACTGTTGTTAAGGCAAGAAGGAAGAAATTTTTTATGATGAGAATGAAACACTGGAACAGGTTGCCCAGAGAGGTGGTAGGTGTGACCAAGATAGTAGATGCTTCCTTCCAATCCAAATCATTCCATGATATTGTTGTTGGTGCTATTGTTGTTGTTGTTGTTATTATTATTATTATTATTATTATTATACCCCATTTTTCTCCAAAGAAAAGAAAATTGTATTTTAGTGGAAAAATCCTGACCTGAAAGTTGCACGTTGTGATAGTTTGAAAAGAGTTGTGTGTATTTATCCTTAAACTTTGGAGGGGGTGGATAGGCAATGCTACTGTTTTTCTTTTATGCATCCCTTTGATCTGTTCATCTTTCTGGCCTACCTCACCTCCATCTGTAGGTTTGTTCCATCTGATATGCAGATTTGAGCCTTCAGGGATTGAGTTGCTTCTCTGTTGTGCCTAATGCAGTGATATTTATGAGCCAGAACCTGTAGTTACTGAACTGTATCATCTTTGACAGTATTTCAGGTAACCTCTGGAAAGTAAATATGTAGGAGGCCTTTGAAATTCTTAGGAAACATATGAGAACTTGATCACAGGATGCAATGAATTGAGGCCTTTATTTTTTCATCATAGGATAAACTTGTCCATATTGTGATTTTAGTGGTCGCTAAAAAAAACCCCAAAGGCATTTTTCTGAGCTGACTTTTGCTGCTCTATCAACAGTAATCTCAGTAATTCCAGTGCTGATGGTGGGGAATGCAGAAGAGTGATGATGAGGCAGGACTTTTAAAAAACATTATTAGAACTAAACACGAATTCTGGAGCGAAATAATTCAGGAAATTGTTGTTTAAGTAAAATCTGTATGCATAAAGAGATTGTTATTAAAGCAAAGCATAGAAGATCTGGCTGGTATGCTCAAGTATGCATTTCACTTGTATCAATTTTGTGTCTTTTAAATTCACAATTTGAGTAAGGAATCTCTTATGAGTATTGTGATTTTCCAATAAGTAGCTGGAAAATCTTGAGCCTGGAGATTTTTACTGCCTGAGCTCATGTGGATGAGATGTCTGTATGCTTTGGATACTTTGTGTGCTGCGTGTTGTTTGTAAAGTGACTTTCTTCATGCTGCTTTTTTAGGTTTGGTTTTTTTTTAAGTTGGATGTACAACACAGTGAATGCATGTGTGTGGGAATTAGGCATGTATAAATAAGAATATTAATTGGCAAGACTCTGGCTTATGAGTTTCAGTAGTGCAAGAGACATTTCCAAATGGTCAAATTAGCCTCCAACAAGTTTAGAAATAAGGATTGATGGATTCCTGAAGCAAACTCAATTGGTAGTTTATTTTTTAACACAGCTTTTCTTACAGTAATGCTGTTTAATTTAGTCAGTAGAAGTTTTTTCAGTTATTTATTTTTAAGTGTAATTTAAATTTATGTGAAAATATAATTGGAAATGGGTTATTTTTGCCAAATCATCAATGAAATGTTGCTTTAGTAAAGTATGCAAAGATATTCCTGGTCTCTTGACAAAATTTGGCTATGCTGTTGTAAGCAACATTAACTACAAATGTAGATAGAAAAATACTATATGATGTAAAATGATTGTAGGCAGTGTGCAAATATTCTATATGGCACCTAAGTTCATCAGGGTGGAGAGGAGATACAAAGTTTTACACTAGCCCTATTAAAGTAAATGGATGGGGAGAAAATAAGATTTTGTTTGTACAATCCCTGCTTTGTTTCACTGTTTTCTTTTGTTGTATTTGTTCACCTTACCTTATGTTCTTAGCCAGTTATAGCTACATCACAGTACAGTTGTGTAATGTGTATGTATATTGGTCATTTTTTCAGGTATATTTAAAAAAATATTTCCTAAAATACTCGAACTATGTTGGTTAATAATTTTCAGAGTTGTGGGTTTGGTTTTTTTAATTTTTTTTTTTTCATTCTTCTTTTATGTATGTAGAGGAGCTAAGCTCTTCTGGAGGTCTCTTAAAATGACAGGTTCTGAGGTGTTTTAAGGACTCTGTCCCATTTCAGTTTGAAAGGTGAGACATCCAAAAAAAAGGTGGCCTTTGCCTAAATTAACAAGGTTAAGTTATAAATGGAGTGAATAGTAAAAATCATTTTTTGTGTGTCTTCTTTCACAACCTATGTAATAACCCAGAAATAATCTAAAGTGCTCTCAAAATCCTCAAAGGCAGTTGACCTCAGCATTATTTTGGCTCTTAGTTTTAATTGGAAAAATAGGCATAGGATTTTTAGTCAGTAATTTTAGTGCTACCTTTCAAAATATTGCTTTTTTTTTTTTGTTAGTCAGCACTTGGCAAATACTTTTCAGCTCTCATCACATAAAAAATAAACAGATAACTGAAGCAGTCAAGAAATACAAATTCCAAGAGCTGGACATCTAATTTCATATTTTTCTGGGCTCTGAAACTGCATGGTTTTGCTTCTGGGAAGGAATTTTTGTTTGTCACCTTTACCTGGGTTTCAGATAATAACACATGGACTTGAATAAACTTTCTTTTCCAAAGCTTTTGTTTCTCTTAATTGAGACTCGTGGTTATCAGCACCAACACTCTCAAATGCCTCTCTCAGCGTGCAGCAGATGGGAAGTTGACTCTACAACTGCCCTCTTGACATTAAAGCATCTCATCATTTGCAGAGTGCACTCAAGAGCACCTGCAGGTTGAGCCCAGGATATTGATCTGGCAGACTCTGGAACCCCTCGACTCTTCTGTCATGTGATGTGGATCTCATCCAATTCAAATGCCACATATTTATTGTGATGACAGCTTTTACAGTGTGGTTTTCCTGGATCTAGCTCTATGGCCACTATATATGTCATATAAATATGACCAGATATTTGACTACACTGGTTTTTTTTAGTATTTTGCCTCATTACAGTGCAGTTCAGTAACGTTTCTAGTATTCAAGGGCAGTCTTTCTCTTATTTTAGAGATGCTTCTTAAAATGATGTTATAAAATTTTATAATTTAGTTAGTAAAGACTTTAACCTTCATAAACCTATGAAACCACAAAAATCCATATAAGATTCACACTGAAAAACTAGGGAGCTTTGCTTTTCTTGACAATTGTCTTTGTTCATCTACCAGGAGCAGATACTAAGCCTCAGTGGAACAGGCTGTTTTTAGCCTTACCTCTTAATTTGTGGTAGGGATTTTTTAGTGTTACTTGCCTAAATGACACTCTAAAATTGGAATGTAATTTTAATATGCTTGGTCATAAAACTTCACCTTGTAGCATTATAAATGGTATTTTTAAGCCAAAAAATTTGAAATTTAACTTCTTTCTTTTAATGTACAAGCAACTAAGTCAAAACTTTAATACAGCTTGATGTGCTGTATTTCTCTTCTAATATTTTATTACATTCCACATTTTAAGAATAAATGCCTTGAAAAAGAAATAATCTTTTTTCTTGGAAGCTAAATAGTCATTAAGTGTATGCTCCTTGATTTTCCTGTGGTATATATGTGCCTTTCTGGGATGTACAATTACGCTGATAGTAAGGTGTTTATTGCAGTATAATTTATTTCTAAAATATGAGATATCTGTGGCATTTTAAAATTTTATATAATTTTCTTACAGTATATAATTACATTAAGGTAATGTAATTATCTTAATGATGTGAGTGTAGTTGTATTATTTCCTGTGAAAGCTGCAACCCTTGTGACAGCTGTGTTAGTTAAGGATAGTTATGTACTGTAATGGGGATAAAAGGAGTTTATCCTACAAAACCAATAGTAATTCTTATCTCTGATCCTTAAACTTTGTGCTGCATGACCCTCTGGTTACTTCATTCCTGCATCCTTGCCTGGTACCATCTTGATTCTGCAGAAGTTGTCATTGTGCTTGACTTCAAGCACAAGGGACTTTCAGTGTTGCTGTTAAAGCTTCATACATATAAGTGCCTTTGTGGAGGTTTGCAGGAACCTTTATTGGGATTTGCTGCAGGACTCCTTTCTTTTCTTTGAACATTCTTGATTAAAGCTCTGCACCTCCATTTACAAAAAGCTGTAAGTCTTTAGAAATAAATTACTAAAAAATAATATTGGGCCGTGTAAGTTATGCAGACCTAATAGAAGTAACCGTGCAATTTTTAGTTGTGTTCTTGTCCTGCATTATAGTATATAATTTCTTTATTGGTTTGTACTTGAATTGAGAATGGTACCTAAATTAGATTACTAGCCCCTCTAAGAGGGGGCTAGAATCTTGTTCTTTTTGGCTGTCAGAAAAAAATAAAGTTACTGAAAACTGTACATACTACTGCTTTACTGAAGGTCTTTATATGAGTGTTCCTAAATTAAAGATGTGTTTGTAACATATGTTTAGGCTGCCCTGAATATGAGCATTATTTGATGGTGACTTATATGAATCTGATTCCATGAGAAAATTATCTTGATTTACATAATTCTCTCATTCCTCCCCCTCATAATCTGCAGCCTTAAAATTCTTGTTCTAAAAATTTGTTGTCTAAAAATTCATGGGAAATCTTTCAGCTGACTTCTAAGCAAAAGGATTTCTGGGAAGTAGTGTTTGACAGGGTCAGATATCTGTAGAGTTTAGTAATGTCTGCTGAAAATTTTTTAATTGTTCAGAGCAAAAATGCCACACAACAGTAATCTGAATGCAAATACACTGAAAAGCTAGATACCTTTAATTCTTTTACATATGCAAAGTTACTCATTGCATTATTGCTTTTAATGGCTGCTTGTGTCCAGTTTAATTCCTAGAAATTGCTTTTCTTGTCCAAATCTGCAGATAAGCAGCAGAACTAGTGAGGGCAATGCTTAAATGTTTTTCTTAGCTGTATGTAATTGCAGTAAGGCTGCACGTTCATAATTTTTCTCTTCAGCAATATTCAGTTATAACTTTTTTCAGTTAGTATATGAATGTTTTTATCACTGGAAACTGTCTACCTTTGCTTTATTCTTAAGATGAATGTTTTGCCTTGTTTTCTTTTGATTTTCCCTTTTAGAGGGCATTTGACCGTTTCCAGAGCCTGCAGTGAGTGTTCAGCATCTGAACGTATTTGTGTCAAGCGGCTGCAGTGATAATAGGCTGCGGATGATGCAGTCTGCATTGTTAAGTCTTCAGGGAGCTTTGCTCTGATAAACCAAGCTTCATTCCACTGCCGCATCCCAAAGAATAAAGGGAGCAGAAATGAGCAATGTTGTAAGTCCCAGATTAAGTTAGAGAGGTGCACGATGTATGAAAGGGCTTTTTGGTCTGTGACTAAATACACAATTTTTCATCCGTGTTGTCTGTGCAAGAAAATTAATGTTATTGTTTTGCAAGTGTCTTACCTCCCCCAGCTCCTTGCAACCTTAATCTGGGTTCTGTAGCAAGCCACATATAGTGTGGCTATAGTATTACTTTATTTTTTAATGAAACAGAAAGAAATGTATCCTGCATTTCTTTTGGTTTTGTGTTTTGAACGTACTATGAATTTCTATTGCTTTTCTTCATTTTGTACCAAGAAGTTGATCTAACTTATATAATAAACAAGTGTAATGCAAATCTCTGTCTAGCTACTAAAATATGGGTAACATTGGGTCTGGAATTAGTTTGTCTGTTCCTTTGCTTCTTTGCTGAGTAATTGCCTAGAATTGCCACCAGAAAGGCTTTGGCTTAGCTCCTTGCTGTGGCTGTGTCAGATGAACCCATACTCTTAACAAACCACACTAGTTGGTACGTTAGAATTAGAGATTTTGACCTTTTCTGGATGCTTCCAATTTCAATAAAATTTGGTGGTGTGATGGCAGAGTGGTATTTTAGTTCTGAAGTCTTAGGAAAACTGATTCTCGGATTCTGAGTAAGGACTGGTAACACAAAGTACTGATTGGACTGCAAGCTTTGACTCAGTGCTTCCGTTGTTCTCCAAAGTGTTTCTGCTCTCCTCTTTTAGCTCTCTCAAAAGATCCAGGCAGGTTCAGAGCCCAAGTAATAAAGAGCAGGAGCTGGGTACAAGTACTTAGAGTGCCTTTAACAAATGCTAACTTGTTTCAGCCTGAACTCCTTGATCCTGAGGTTTGCCACAGTGTGTGGAGACATCAGTGGTCCTTTTCTGTAATTCTCGGCAGCCTGAAGAAGCCCAAAGCTGCAGAGGAATCCTTGGATATTTAGCCCTTTGTTAGCAAGGTGTCTTGTTTATGTTTATCAACAAAAAATATGAATTTGAAAGACTCAATTTCTCAACAAGTACTAAGAGAACACAATTTTTAGAGGCCTTGATGGTAGTGCCTTTGTTGGAATAAGGAGTGAAGTGATATTGGAGAAACAAGCTGTGGCTGTGGTAAAAACTGTAGCACCCATAGACTTTCAGAGTTGTATTTCAGTTTCAAGAAATAAACCTTGAAAGTGTGGCTCTGAAACTCCATGTGGGATTTTTCTTTTTTTTAAGGTTATCCTTGAGCATTGCCTAATTGCTGTTTTCTTATATCTGAATTTTGTGCCTGTGTGTTTCTTTATATGGAGCCTATAAAAATTATGAAGAGTTTATTTAAATTTAGATAGTTTTGGGTTTCATGCAAATAATTGTATAACACTTAAAATTTTGTTTTGTTTTATATTATGTCTATCAACCTTTTTTCTTGATTATGCCCAGACTGGTAGCTCACTGTAGCATTCTAGGAAATTTAGCAAGATTTACTTTTAGGTTGGTTTATGTTATTACAATGAAATGAAACTTATCACATGACTATTCCTTTAGCAAAACATTGCACAAACACTTGCTAGTATTAAACTGATAGAGGTGCAGAGTTCCATTCTGCTGTATGGTAGCAATGAAAATGAATGTAGAATGAATGTAGAAATGTAGCTTAGATAATAAACAGAGATGGCTATTTTGATAGACTTTACACTCTTTAAAAATCTCTAATATTTAGAAATTGTAATTCTGTTGCCAACTTCAGTCTTTTATCTCCTAATGTCAATTCCAGGTGCCAAAACAATGAACCATATGCTTATATGATGTTCCTTCATAGGAAACAAGTGAGTTCAGGCCTTGTACTGCTTTTGTGAAATTTCAAGATGATACAATGGAGATAATACAAAGGAGCAGTGGAAACTAAACACATTTGTAGATGTATGTATTGGGAAAAAAGAGGGGGGTGTTTAGTTGTCCAGAATATGTGAATACATGTTGCAATATCAACATAGCACAGAAGCAGTGAGTGAGCTTGAGGTCCTGGATGGTATTTCCCACTGCTAACAGATTGCTGCATGTAGGTGTACATTTCTCGAATAAATAAACAACAATGTAGCTAGTAAATGGAAGAAGACTCTGCTAGTTGCCTGTAGTTTGGACTATTTGGTGTTCTGCTTAACTTCTTTTATTGGTTTAATGTGCTAGTGGATGGAGTATGTAGGGTTACATTCAGCTAGGTGAAACTTTATGCAATATTTATCTTTACCCCCAGTATTTCTTTCTGAAAAACTATTTAATAAATATTCTTATAGGGTATTTGATCAAAAGGGCAATATATGAAAAAAGCAGAGATTATCCCAAATTATGCAGTAAAGAGGTCAGATTTATTTTTCAGTTTTTAAAGAAAGTTAGCAATGCAACAAATATTTGGTTGCCACTGCAGGGGATGTATTTTTAGTTGTTAGCTGAGGCTCTGTGTTCAGTTGTTTTTTCTTTGCTTTCTGTTTTCTGATATTTGTTGCTTTCTTAGCCTATGTCCTGTGGCTATGACAGCATCACAGTGGACAATAACAGCATAAAAGGTAGCATAACATATTTTGGGGTGTCGCAGGCTACATAGCCAGGAGGATTTATTGTAATTTTGTTGTCTAACCTTTAGGTTAGCACAGAGTACAAAACATCACTGGGTAAACTCCATGCCAAATTGTCTCTAATCTTGGAACAGAAAAATGTTTCTAATCAGAGTATTTTTTTCTAGTCTGACAATAGAGCCCATTTAAGGTTATATTTGTATATCAAATATGGATAAATGTTTACAGTGAAATTGTTCTTACTAGCATTTAATATATGTGCTATTTAACTTTAAAAGCTCTGAAAAATAAAGTTATATGGAAATCTTTTACACATTGATGAACTCCATTTTTCCATTACTTATCTCTTTAATCTGAAGAGCTTCTGTGATTGCTTACTGCTTTTAGGGTTTATGTTTGTCGGGGTTTTTTGTTTGTTCATTTTGTTTTATTGTTTTGGTTTTTTTTAGTCATGCTGTGCTCTTTTGAGAGTCATCTGATTGCTTAGCATATGAGGTTAGAAACTCTCAGGAGGGATTTTAAACTGTTGCAATACATTATTTTTCATAATAAGGAAACTGGAAGGATGAAATTGAGGCAGCTGTAATCTTTTCTCACCCTTCCTTGAAAGCAATGTCTCTGTTGTGGAGAAAGTGAAATTCAGAGTAGGAGAGGTGATGACAATATGGATTTGAGTGAATCAAGCTTGGAAGGGTGGGAGTAGTGAAGAGAGAGAAGAGCTGAGATCTGAGTTTCCCTGCTGATTTTTGGGTCCTGCAAAACCAAAAATAAGCAGGTTATAAAGCCAGTTTTTGCTGTTTCTTTGTGCTGACAAATGCTTTTTGCCTTTTCCTTCTAACCCAGAATTTTCTGAGGTGACACTCAGGCTTTTTATGAGTGGTATTTATCCACTTAACAACACTGATGTGGCACATCACTTAACAACACTGATGTGTTACTGGATTAAACAATGGCTAAAGTGTAAAAACTAGTCTAGGCACAATGCTTTTCAAATTAAAGGTGGTAGAATCCATATTACAAACATTCCATTAATAATGTCAATTTGTGTGAACAAGAGCTGTTTAAGATTGAATGCAGTGGATTCAGTATTTACTTACCATTTGATGAAGGTTCCTCCACAAGGAGGTTCTATCTTGTGGTACAAAATCTAGTCTTTATTGAAAATAAATTAGCTGTCATATAGTATTTCCTTTGCTATTTGTGTGAATTATCTGTAAAAAGTACATTATGTTCAAGTATGAAGATTATCTTATTATGGCCATCTTGATTTTCTTTTTTTTTTTCCCTTCCTCTTGGAATGAGGTAAATGCATAAACACTCTTGGAAGGCAGACCCAATAAGATGCTCGCTATTCTTTACTAAGAACCATGTATTTCAGATTTCAGTTTAACTAAGGTGAATTAAAATAAAAAGGTGGATCTCCAGAAGGGTTAATCAAGCCCAAGAAATTTAGTAGAGTGATGCCAGATGAAAGTTAGCAAAGACACAAGTGAGAGACTGCTTATGATTCAGAGCCTGTACATTTTTGTATTCTTATCGGGGAGGTTTTATCAGGAAACATTCTTTAGATTTTTAGTATTGGGAAAGCAATGAGAAACTATAAAAAACTATACAGAAGAACAGTTATTGTAGTAAGACTGATTTGCTGTTATCACCACTTCAGTATAGTGTTAATGAAAGAAGTTCATGTAAGGATGCAAAACAAGTACTGTAACAACAGAACTTCAAATACAAACAGTGTCTGATATAGAAAAAGCAATTTGGCAATGTTTAAGGACCCTTCTTTTGATAACTGTAGTACTGAAGTTTAAGTGCTTTTCATGAACATCTATTAGCACACTTGCATTCTAGGAAATGTTTTGGATGCATTATGCAAAGTAATGAAACATATGGTAAAGGGTGGTCAGATACTGTCCTTGGTATGGTTCTTAATGTATGGTAAAGATGCATGGAATGTTACTGCACTGTAAATCTGAAGATAGAAAACCTTGTACAGATGCAGTAGAACTGGAGGTGTCTGCCATGTAAAGACAGTTTCATGAACCCCAAATCTCACTGTGTGGCTTAGTCCAGGGCCAGCCCAGTCATTTGCTCACTCCCCACATTAAATGGGATAAGGAAGAGAATTGGAAAAGCAAAAATGAAAAAAAAGCTTGTGAGTCAAATTACAAGGAGTGTAAAGAAAAGAGGTGGGATACCCTTTCTAGCCCCCGTGATGCAAAAGCCACTACACCACCTCCCAGATGCAGACTGAGGCCTAGTGAGTCTCCAGGCAATGGCTGCTTTAGAAAGGTTATCCCTCAGTTTTTATGGCTGAGTGTGACATTGCACGAGGTGGAATATGCCTGTGGTCAGGTAAGTTCAGCAGCTGTGGTTGTGTGCACTCCTGGCTCCTCGGCCGTCCCTAATGTGCCGCTGTGGTGTCAGAATGAGGAGCAGAGACACCGTGACACTCTGCAGGCACTGTTCTGCATTAGCTGAAACACTGCTCTCTTGTCCCCACCCAGCTCAGACACAACTCCAGAACACAGCACTGCCACTGTGGAGAGTTAATTCCATCCCAGTGAGACTCACCACAGTCACTCTGTCTTAGACACTTCCGAAGCACACTTTCTGTAGTATATAAATGCTGAAAATGATGGGTATAGACTTGTTAACTAAGGTTTTGGTTCTTTATCTGCGTTTCTGAGGAGTAGCAGATTCATTTTACTTGTTCAAGTTCTGCATAGGCTGGGACATCTCATAGGAAAAGTCTCAAGATCAGCTTTACACTACAAAATTAGTGATAATCAGGACCTCTTTTTTCACCTTGTGGCATTGCTGTCTACAAGCTGGGGCAGTCAATTGCTCTGAAGCTTAGATAACAAAGTATTTTGAAAGTGAATTGATTCTTGGATTAAGGAAGTTTTACAATTAATTTAAGAAACTGTGAATCTCAAGCAAATGGATATTGTATTTCATATCTTCTCAAATTCTATCATATGCTTTTAACACCTACCAAAGGCTGTATTATTTGTGGAAGTAAAATTTTATAATGAAGCTGTTGCAGTCAAACTATTGCAAATTGCTGTTAGGGGTTAGTTGTCCTTGGTTTCCAAATCTGTTTCTCAAATGTTTTGACCTTGCTCAGAAAAGACATTGTGGAATAATACCAATTTTCTTTACCATCAAGGATATATAAAACTGTTATCCTAGTTCTCTTATATAGATAGTCTCTTGTGTCTCTGCTGGAGAAAGGAGGCCAAAACAAGGGATGGTGAAGATCAACCGTCTACACAAATGATTAGTTATTTTAGAGAGAAGAAAAAGCTTTCATAAAATGTGTCTGTTACCATTATTCTAATATTTGGACCAGATAATATGCTAATTCAGGTTTAACTACAGATGAATAATTTCCTCAGTCTTGAGTGCATGGGATGTCAGGAAAATTGTTTGCCTGAAGCACCTTTGTTTAAATAAGCAATGACATGATGTATCAACATTGATCGTGACCTTAATTGAAGGTAATAACATTTTTTCCCTGTTTTGGGCACAGTTTTTGGTAGCATTGGAGAATGCAGGCTGATAAGAATTAAAAATTTTACTTTCCAGATATTACTCATTTTAATGAGGAATCAAAGTTCTTCTTAGCCTACTAATTCCTTTTAGCTATTTATATTAAGATTTTTCCCTTTTCATGTGTGATGTTCTCTAGGTCCCAAAGAGCTTTAGAGATTTCTGTTTTTAATGTATGTTGCAAATGAAAAATGGATTTTTAAAAATTTTTACAAGTGCACCCTTCTTTAGGGAGAGTTTAGATGCTAAAATGAAAATTTGTAGTCTACCTACTAAAAGTTGCTATCATTTCCCAGAAAATTTGCCAATCATGCTGGGTGGAATTTGACTTACCTTGATGCAGGCATTGAAAATCAAATAAATTTCACCTTATGTGGTATGTTTTCCTTGTTCTGATGAGAAGATGAGCTGCATGTAGATAGATCAGATATCATACATAATAGCTGTCTACAAAATGTGTTTCATGCCCTTTGATTAAATTCAGGTAGGGGAGGTATCTTTTAGAGTACTTCTGCCAACGTTCATTGTTTTGTTTATTTTAAACCCTCAATTGTCTTTTTAGAGGAGACCATTTATAGAGAATTGTAGTGCAAGACATGTATGTGCTCTTCTCCTGCCACTTCTTTTAAGCCTTTTTTTCTGTCTGTTCTTGTTAGGCCCCTGGATTATAATGTTTCAGGAGTAAAAAATATAGAGAAAGTGAAGATAGTCCCTGCACCAAAGGGGTCTAAGTTTAAAAACAGGAAAAGAGACAACGGACAAATATGTCAGCGTGCTAATGATAAACTTGTGCCAATACTCTGAAAGTGACCTTTAGTTTTTTTGTGGAACACAGATTTTGCTGAAAGCTTAATTGTAACATAGTAGTTATTATGGGGTGACAAAAAATTATTTCATGTCAAAAAGGTGAACCTTGTTTTGGACTGGAAAGCCTGGTGGTTGTGTGAGTAGTGGCAGTGTTGAGTCACGTCTCACGTGGCCATTTTTTGGTCATCTGGTGGGCAGCCCTGCTGATTACTTGCCTGAACAGTGCTGTGTGGCAAGGGAAGCCAAAGACTGTGCTGTTTGGTGCTTTTTACAGTGATTGTCATTATTGGGCATGGATAGCAAAGCAAAGGTATACAGAGGAGATGGTTTTATAAGGTTGTAATTTGCTTTCAGGTAAAATTCAGAGCTTTGTCAAAAGGCTAGCAAAAGTCTAATGGTGCAGAAAGTTTTATTAGAGGAGAAGATAGTTATACCTTTTTAGCATGCTATTTCTTTTCCTTCTTGAGCTTTCATTAGGATTAATTTAAAAGCATGTTTTATGGGAGTCTCTGCATTTAGGTTTTAGAGAGAGCTACCTGCCTGCAGCTTTCACTGACACTGGTTGAACCTACATGTGCTCAGTACTTCTGGGAAAGTTTTTCTTGATCTAACTTAGAGTAAACATGTGCCATGAATGTGGCTTCTACCTCACTGAAAACAAACAAGACTGAAAAATCTTATCTTTTGCCTTGGGAGGGGGAATAGTTGGTGGACAGTATTTTTATGCAGCCCTAACTGCTTCCTTCCAGCCTCCTTCTGGGGGCTGCTGCAAGGATTCAAGCGCCCATGTTATGGAGCTGATTAAAGCAGTGGTCAGGTAATTCTGGCTCTTGTTTTCCTGGGTTGTTTCACCCTGGTGCTCACTGCCCCATGGCTGTGCAGTTTGGGGGGACAGCGTGGGTGGGGAACTGGAAGAGGGCCAAGGGACGGGATGAAGAGATAAAGCCCAAGGGGAGCAATGGGACTTCTGGAGGAATTGATGCTCCTGCTTGTTTTAGTGGCCCAATTTAATGTGAAATAATGTTTTTTATGCCTGTTCTAACAGACTGATCTTTTTCTGATATGATTTCTTTATTCTCAGTCATACTACCAATGCTTGAAGAATTATATGAGAGATATTCTGATGTTATGATTATTGCAGTAAACTTTATTTTGCCATTTAACTTAAGGATCAAAACTTGGAGCATGACTATGGCCCTGCACTGATGGAGGGTGGTTTGATTATCCTCTGGTCCCACCAGGCTGTGTGGATTTACTCCCATGGGTATAGAATCACGCAGGTAATTCAAATGTTGCAGCATTTGCTTCCTGCCTGCAATTAACTAGATTGCAATGTGATTGTTTCATTATTTGTTAATATTGTCTAAGATATTTGATTGCATGGTAGCTAGTTCTCATATTAAAACCAGGAAAGTCAGCCACGAGTCCTTAGAATAATTGTGTGGTTGATATTTTAGCTAGAAAAAAGTAATTTTTCTAGTAGCTAAAAATTGCAGTTCTCTTGTGTGTAACCCAGTCAAAATCAGCATAGAATATAACTCAGATAAACTTATCTCAGTTTTGAAACATCTCTACCCCTGTTAGTTTGGGAAAGTATGACAATAAAATATTACCACAGCTCAACCTATTTTTAAGTATATGGGGGGACTCCAATTCCAAGCCTTTTGAACTATTTTTAACTTTTATCAATAATTAAGCAAGTGTAAATTGAATCCTTGGAATTCAGTAAAACTCTTGGCCACATTATTTTCACATCAGGTACCTCACTTCTATTTTTGTGCTGAGTGTGGGAATGTATTCACAAAGTTTTGCTGTGTCATCTAGCTTTGACGATCTAGGCTGGTAATACAAAAAGAGATTTTCTGTCTGCCTTTGTCTTGAAGAGGAAAGAAGTCTGATTCTCTTTCTTTCTGTGCTAGTGTGATAAGCTCCAAGAACTGAAATATACACTTGGTAGCATAAGGTGAGTTGAAAATGCACAGCAGTGCATATTAGTATCAGAATTTTATAAAATTTGTTAGTGACTGTTCAGTCACAGCGTTTTATGAAATACACTTAGGTTTTTTAACTGCAGAGCTTACATTTCAGCAGTTTATGCTGTGGAATCACTGCTCCTCCCTGTCAGTTGCATACAAGACTTCTGGCAATTTTAGCAATTATGTACCTGAGGAATTTATATGCAGTATATCCTTTAATGAGCTTTAACTTCAGTGGCAGGAGTTACTGCACAGACATAAAGTGATTCCCAGAGGTACTGGCTGAGGTTCTCCAGTAGTCCTAGGAACATCTGATTAAGGCTGTAAGAGAGTAAGTAAGGACTAAGATATTAATAATAGAGGGTTACGGCGCATGGCAAAAGATCGTGGATTGATTACTGAGTATTTATAATTTTCTGCTAAAATCTGGCCACTTCTCAGAACTTGGACATTTGACCTTTTTTTCCAGGTTTCCCCACTTTGTAGCTATAAATAATGGTATTGCCTTTAACTGTAAAGCCACTTTTAAGAATTATATTTTCTTTTTGAAACAGATGACAAATTAAAAAATTTATGCAAGTTATGTAATATTAGACCATTACTTTTAGATTCATTTCAGTGGAGAACACTTTGCATATAAATTGTCAGTGCAATTCTCTGCTGTTTGGGGTGAACATCAAAGAGACACATTTTTTGATTGGGATGGTGAAATTTATTTGATATAGATGGAGAGGCAATGCACTTCCATCCATTATGGTTTGCTTTTTTTTAGTATTTGAATGATACTGAATTTGACTTGATGCTTGTTCATTATCTCTGTCTATTAGCTTCCTTTTTTTCTTGACACTGCTTACTGCACGTTTTCCTTCAACAGGGCTGGATAGTGGTGTCTGTCAGTTTTGTTGTTAAAAACAATATTGTACAGATGTGTGTTTTCTATGCAATGCATAGATGTTGGATACCATGGAAGGGAAATGTGGTAGTTGGTAGTTAATGTTTCTCACTTAGTATTCCTTTTTTTCACTGCATTCTGAAAGCTAGTCTGTCTATCTGGTGCAGATAGAATTTCCATGATCGTTAACCTATTTTGCATTTGAAGTCAATTAAGTGTTTATGAAAGGCTTCAGGAAGTTATTGTCATTGGCAGAAGTCTGTCTGAGCATCCTGCAGTGCGCATGGAAATTTTTTGTCTGTTTCATGGTCCACAGCTCTTCCACTGAGGAACCATATGCATGAATAAAAATCCATAATTTTCATGGTGGTTGGTGTTCTTTTGTTTTGTTTCTTATCTTGTTACTGATTTGTGGGAGATGTTTTTCCCCCCTTTTTCCTTTTTTATAATTTGGTTGGTTTTTGACTGCTTGAAGACATGTATATTTCTAATAGGGTTACTATCAGAAGTACTAATTAAATATGATAGTAGTTATTTTTAGTTTAATTTGCTAAGCAGAACATGGACAATGCTAGTTTTCCTTGTAATGTCTAGTGAAAGGAAAGCTTTGTACCCACTCTCCAAATTCAACACTGAAAAGAAATACATATTTTATGAACTGACAAACAAGCTTATAATGTCTAATAGAATTTTACTTCCTATGCCTTAGACATGTTTGTAGCCACAGAGGATAGAGAATGAAATATTTGTTGGCCTTTTATGTAAATTATGCTTTTCCGTAAGGCTAATTGTGATTTTGCACTTCATTCTGATACAATCTTTGAAATATTTTATATGCATTAATTAAGTCAAGGTTACTATGTAGAATCATAGTATTTAGAAAGTAATGTGATATTTGGAATCTGCCTTTTACCTGGCATATTTTTTCTTCAGTGAATTGGTTTTGTTTCTGTAGAGCTATAACATATGTCCTACCTGCTGCTATTATCTGCCCCTATCACCATTTAAAGAAAGACCGTGGGGAACATTAAGCAAATGCTGTTTTGCAGTCACTGCTCCATTTAGATTGAATGGGCAGGATTTATGCATAAGGCTCTCAGGGTTTATTTGTATATTATGAGTGTCTCTTAAACAGCCTTGGAATACGTGTAATAATACTCAACCGAGGTGGGGAGCCAAACATATGAACCATGGAGCCTTTCATGCTACACAGAAGTGAATCAGGGTTTTTTTTGCTAGATAAGGTGAAAAAATACTTCTATAATATAGCCAAATCTGTTTTTCTTTGAAAGTGCATACACCAGTATCATGTTCTATGAGATAACTTTTAGTATAAAATGAGATGATGTCAGGAAACCATTTTTTGAAAAATATACTGATCAATGTGTCAAGGAGAGGTTTTTTTTCCCAGAGATATTGGGAGGAATTGAAGAAGTGAAGTGTTCTGCAATATAAGTGTCTGGATTTTTTAGGTGTTATGAGGGAAGACAAAATGTTCAAGTTAGTAGTGAGGCAGCTTAAAGCCTTTAAGAGGAATTAAGAGAAAAAGTTTGATGTACAGAAAAATGTCGTTTCTTGGGATTTTGATTTTCTAAGAAAGAAAATCCCAACAAATTGTAATGTTATTGATATGTGAGGAGTGCTGACATAACTCTCTTTTTGATTGCAGATTGTAGCAGAGGAAATGCAGCATTTTCAGTCACTCAGTAAATACATCCAGGGATTTGAGAAGGGAAAAAGCTGTGCTAGGTGCTTATACCTAAAAACAGTAGGTGTATTGTCATTGACCTTGCTGATCTCATACTTTGGATTTGCAAACTTGATTACAGATTCACCCAAGTATCCCAAAGCAGAGAGGTGATAATCATGACATTAAATTTATTAATGCAGCTTTTTAATTGAAGAATAATAATATTAAATATTGACATGGATTTCATTTCTCTATGATGCTAAAATTATAGAAATAGCAAAGCTAATTTGCACTTCAACCAGATTTATTTTGAAGTTTTAAACTTGTAAATCCTATATTCTGTATGTTCCATTCAGAGTATTAGAAGAGTAGAGAAATATTGATACCATTGTGCAAATTGTTAGCAAAACAATTAGTTTGTGTTTAGTGAAACTGAAAGCAAAATGAAGCTGAGAAAGAGGAAAGTATGATGGAGAACTTATTTTATGAGGTAAATAAGAAGACAGCGGCTTCTTAGTGGAGGAAAGTTTTAAGGCTAAAAGGAAATCTAATTGTTCTGAGAGGAATAATACATCAGGGAGGGAAAAACCAGAATTATAGAGCATTGAGAATTTTTTTATATGAACATATACATTAAATAAAATAAAAATGTAGTTTGGAAATCAAAATAAGTTATCTAACCTTCCTAATTTCTAGCTTCTCATTTCAGATCTGTGTGAGAGAAAGTAGGTGTGTTTAAGATGGAGGAAATTTAAGGAAATAATATGTGATATATGTAACACAAGGGGATTTATTCACTGATGCAGGTAATCCCTCGTGGTGTTTTTCCTGTATTATAAGCTTCTCTATTACAGGACCTAATTTTCTTTTTTTAATGTTGCATGATAGAAAGTATGGATTAAGCACTAAAATTCATTTCTGAAAATATTTTAGTAGATTGTTGGCTTTGTCACAGTCTTTGGTGCTTCATGCAGATCTTTTGGTTCCCTGTGCTGAATACTACCATGCAAGATTTTGCTACTCAGCTGTACCATTGAGGCAATGACTTCTGGCCTGACAAAAAGTGAGTGAGTGATTTCTGAGGGGCCCTGACCAGGAATTCTCTGCAAATTCATGAGGAGGAAGAGTTTATGACTCTTTTGATAAAACTCAAGAGGCAGGTCTGGGTATTTCTGCTGTCAGGTAGGCAATCTATGTCAGGACTTGGACAAATACAGGGCAGTAATCTCTGCAGTAAATTTTCATTGAAAGCTGCATGAAAAGTCAAAAAGCCTCTGATAGAAACATAAAACAAGTCAGTTAAAAGCATAAAAAGCCACCAATACAAGCAGTGGAACCTGTTAAGAGATGGCTCACTTAGTCCGAGCCAGGCAGGGTGCTATGGATAGTCTTTGTTCATGGAATTTGCAGATAGACCCAGCATTGACTGGTGACCCAAACCCAGCAGATTTACATGATTCTAAACAGACTTAGTAATAGATTTGCAATCAAGTGTCATTATTTTAATGTAATTCCCAGTACAGGATGATTGAGAGCCTTTATTAGCTTTGTGTCACAAAGTCCCAAACTAAAGATTTTCAGAATGAAGGAAAAGAATTAGTTTAATTACATCCTTTGTATACCTACCTCACTGTGCTTTTTTATATTACTTAATTGACCAAGGTGATTGATGTTTCAGTTGAGAGATGCGAAACATAATCCTGACTTGAGAGGTTTTGGCAAGTTGTGGATGGCCTTGGTGGCCCTGTTGTGTCATCTTTTGTAGCAGTGTCATCTTTTTAAATGTTTTATGTATTTGCAAAGCCAACAGTGTTATGATGTATTAATGTACGTCATGTTCTTATCCCCATGAGATAAGGGGCTAATATTTCTAGGGTTAAGGAACCGAGACAGAATATTTACTGTGCTCTGAAAAGAGAAAATATTTAGTCCATTGCCTTAGCCAGAAAGCCATCACTTCTCTGTACGTGAATTTTCTGTTTCAGGTAACTGTAATATTTGAAGAGTTAATGAGCATTCACTCCCTTTTCCTGTGATACAGTGTTTGTGAAATAGAAAAAATTCCATTTCTTCCTGTCACTTTGTCAAAGTAATGATAAGAACAGCATCAAGATGATTAAGGATAGCTGTTGCTTCTGTATGGGTGGCAGCTGCTTTTCCTGTCTGCTGAAGAAGTTGTTTGTTGCTTGGTCAGGACTGAGACACAGTTTTTATCCTGTCCTGGATAAGGGGCAGTCAGTTCATCTTGCAGCCTCCTGTCTGTAGGACAAGTTTATGCTGTGAGCTTACACTGCAAGCTTATACTGCGTGTTTTGTTTTGAGGAGTAGATTGAATGGAATTACTATTCTGATTTTCCACCAATTTGCTTACAGGGGGAAGGATAGTTAGGATGGCATGATAGGAAAAAACTAGACTGAATCTCTTTATTTATCATTTTTGGGTGAGAAAGGACTGTGATAATTTAGTCCGAAAAGTCCTCTCCCCAGTATGATGAGACATTTCAATTACTATTAGTGTTATGAAAGGTCTTGGTGTATGTAGTTGTACCCTGGATAATTATAGAGTGGTAGCCCTTGGAGACATTTATCGTATTATAGATCCCCATTGTGTTGCACACTGCACAGATGCATAAGAAAAATCCAGCTCTTGCTAAGTGTTTATGTCCCAAGCATAAGGCAAGATGGATTCTAGAGGCAGAGAGATGCACACAGGAAAAGCAGAGACATACACACAAACAGATTTATCTTTATGATCCCTTCACAGACTGCCACGGCTGTCCGGAGAAGGAGCAAACACTATGGTGGGAGATTATTTTTTTTCATCTGTCACCTTTCAAGTGCAATGTGATCAAAGCTAATGTTGAAGCAATGCGGCATGTAAAGGAATTTTCATTTAGCTGGGCTGTCTGATTTTGCATTCATTACACAAGTTGAATGTTAATTTTATGACAATAACTCTAGTGCTTCGTGCTAAAATAGTTACTTGCTCTCTGGGAGAAATCCTATATGTCCAGGAACATGATGCCCTTCTAAGAGAAACGGTGTCTTCGAAAATCATTTATAACGCAAGCGAACAAATGTCATCAGTTTTATTACTAATGATCACTTAGCCTTCAAATATGTTCCTATGTAGAAGATGCCTTGGGGACCCTTTTGTTTCCCTTACCACAATTGCATAGCAAACACTAGCAACAACTCATGAAAAAATTAATGTTAAGTAACAAATATTTGAATTGTGGGTTGTATGGAATGATTTTCTATTGCTTTTATTTTTAATGATATTTCCCTGTATGGCTTATTTTGTTCTTTAAATTAATTTTGAGTTGACAATGATCTACTACAATTTTTCTGCCATCTTAGAGTAGAAAAGTACACACAGCTGATTTTTCTCTTCATTAAAAAAAAAAGAAGCTGAAATCAAGAAAGGAACATTGCTGGATGCATTTCCAAAAACTAGGTGACAAAGTGAAGCCCTTTATATCAGGGACTGGCTTATTGTACTCTGAACATAGTAATTGTGACCTCTTAACTTTCAGCCTTCTGTTTTTATAATTTGCTTAGACTTTTCTGTTTTTATTTTAACATGTTCCTTAGAATATACTAAGTTAAAAAATGCTCTGTTGGGTCAGATCACTGTTCTGTCTACCTGAGGAGCCCTGGAGACTCACTAGGGCCGAGTAGAGGGGCAGGATCATCTCCTTTGACCTGCTGGACACCCTTTTCCTAAGGCACCCCAGGATACCATTGACCACCTTGGATGCAGGGGCAGCTGGCTCATGGTTAACCTGCTCAGCAGGACTCTCAGGTCCTTCTCATCAGAGCTGGTTCCCAGCAGGTCAGCCCTGAACCTATACTAGTACATGAGATTGTTCTTCCTAAGGAACCTAGGTTCCTTATATACCTATGTAGTACCTTGTGAGAAATCCCAGAAGTTAGTCATAGACTGTTTTCAAAAGCAAAAAACCGTGCCAGGAAAAAAAAAGAGAGAAAAAACCACAACTCCAACAACCCCTAAAATGAGTGGGAGTATTTATTTCAGTCTGTTGTAAACTTTGCAAGGATTTCTTGGAATTTTTTTTCCATTTTTCCTTTATTTTCAGTACATTTGATCTGTCATGGTTTATGTGCTTTACTCTCCCAGTTTGGGTAAGTTTCCAGGCTTTTTAAACTGTTGGCTGAATCACTGATATAATCTCCTTTACTTTCCTGTTGAGCTAAGAAGGTCTCTATCTCTTTTGTTTTCAATTATTCATGTTAGGCAGCTTTATCTGGTCATCTAGCACATTGTTTTTTGAACAGCTCATGCTTGCATTCTCGCATGCTTTTTTTTGACCACTCCTATTAGGTTTTGTTAATTTGATTTGTCTTCTTGTACCATTTTTATTTATGTCCTTTCTTGAAATTGAATATCATTATGCTGGATTTATTGGAATGTTCCTTTTTTTTTTTCAGTGTTATTTTTAATTTTGTTGTGATTACTTGTAAACATTGTGTTTTTTCCACTCACAACTTGATACAAGTAATTTGCTTCATTTCTGAATAAAGCCTGAAGAGCTTCTCTTGGGGGATTTAGAACTAATTCCTCTAGGAACCAGTCTGCACTGCATCCAAAAAATTGTAAATCTGTACCTTGTCTTGATCTGACATTAGTCCATACTGCATATGGAGAGATAAAAATTGCTGCATCTGCATATTGAGTTTTTTGTGTCTCAGATAAATTCTTCTGATCAAAGTCTCCTATCTAACACATTTCTAGGCTTCTAATACTGTTGTACAAGCACTTACACGTTTTACCTGTGCTTTGTTGTTCACTATTCCAGGTGCCAGTTTTCTGGTTAATCCTGATTTCCCCAGTTCTTTGTATATCTCCTCTTATCCCCCTTATCTCATAGTTGCATTGAGACAGCCTGTTTCTTGGGACTTGGACAAGGATTTTTAAGCATTTTGGTGAATGCTGCCATGGAGGTCCTTGACTTCAGTTTCCAACTAAGAAACTGAATGTAGCCTTCAAAATACCCTTCCTAAACTCCCCTTCTTCCTCAAGTAACAAAGGGAATGGTGACCATGATCACCTCTCCTTGATGCCCAATTATAACTAATATAATCTTTTTGGGCCAGTTCTGCAGTCTTTAGACTCAGTGGATGAGTTATTTGTCAGTCCCCTTGGACTTTGCAAACCATCTGCCATAATCTTCCATTGCCAACACAGGCTGTTGCCTATTGTGGAAATTCCCAGGACTGCAGAGCCCCCTCAGTACGTGAGGATGCTGCAATACTGCCTCTCAGTCCAGCTTTGGCACCACTACTGCTGCAGCATTTTGAACCATCTCATGTGTGGACATCTTTGTGAAGGGTACTCATGTAAAATATGCAAGAGATAGGATAGATATTGCTTCTTAGTTCAAAACGTCATCAGTATTTCTGTCAAAGAACCTATATGAACCAGTTTTGGGTTTTTTTTGCCTCACAGTGAGTTGGAACAATGACAAATGAAAGTGATCATTGTGTAGAAAATGCCTGTGCTCTGAGTATGTTTTTCATGTAATTATTTTTGCATAAGTATTCATACAAAGTAAGATGAAGTAGCTCTGTGATTCTACTGAAACATTAGGTCTGGCCTAATACTGGTAGTTGGTCATGAATCTGAACTCTTGGATATTTAAAACTTACTCTTTCAATAAATCTTGAAGCTTTGATGAATTCAAATAGTACCTTTTAACCTATGCTAGTGTTACTTGTTCTAATTCAATATATTTTCTTTTTATTAAGCCCACATAATTGCTTCTATTTATTGCTCCCATGTGCTGATATGTTCTGATATTGAAATAGTGAATGATTATTTTCCATGTCAATAATTTCAACATTTTAGCTAATACTTTATATTATTAGTGTAGTACTACTTATTCTGAGCATACATTAGGATTAAATTTAAACCCCATTTTCTACCCATTTCTGGTAGGAATACAAGTATTAGAATATTTGTACATGTCTTACTAGGTAAGATGTGAGTGAGTTAAATATATCTTCTATATAGTTTCATTTTAACTCATTATGTTTATGAGATTGTTATCACCTCTTGAGGAGACTAAAGAAAAACATAATTTGGGTTACTATAGAAAAAATAGATATTTTTATTTCCTTCATGTACCTAGAAAAACATTCTTGCATAGTTCAGAATATTTAAAACTATTGTAATTGTTTTGGTCTGTAGTCAGTATTACAAAGAATTAAATTAATCACTGTCCCTTTTTTGAAAATGATCTCTAACGGTATTTCAACTATCCGTACTTCACAGTATTTAAGATACCATTTCAAATTTTAATTTAGTGTGTTCATTAGTTGGAAATCATACTTAATATACAGGACTTACAACTGGGTGATCTTGTAAAGGGAAAATTTTATTTCCACTATTAGTGCCTTGAAAATTACATTATGAATCAGAGCATTTTATTACAGTGGTTTTGCCAGCTTAAGTATGAGATTTGTTGTTGCGAGGCTGTGTCTGAAATCTCATGCAGAAACCTCTTAAAGTGTTGATGAACTCTGTTCATAGAACAACAGTCATAATAAATGTTGCTTATTTGTTCCTTTTATCTTGAATTGCTTCAGAGAAGAGAGGCAGAAGGCCTTTAATATGAATGGGAAAAGAGATGCAGAGAAGAGGTGTGATCTTATGAGGATATATGACTGTGCATACTTTAATAAAGTTTGTGTACTGACTTGTTTATTCACGGTTTCCCATCAGACTTGTTTTGTTTTCACCTGTGGTTAGACATAGCCCAGTCTCAGCAGAACATTTTTACTAACTTCTTATTTATTTGAAGTGATGTAAACACTGAAGAGCTAAGTCCTTAGATACCTCCAGAGGCCTGGATTCATCTTTTCTTTATTTCAGAATCCTTCAAAAGATTCAGTATATTACAGGCTGGTTGCTCTCTGGAATTTATCTATTGAATTGCTGAAGACAAATCAGCTGTCTGGGCTATTTGGTTGGCATATCAAACTCCTGCAGACTGTTACACATGTGTTGGAAGGAAGAGATTTATTTTTGTGTCCTTATAATTGCTCATTTTGTTAACCATCACAGACATTTACCTAAACAGTCATGTTTAATAGATTTTAACTGTGTCCAGTTATCCAAGCGTGGTCTACATGTTTCCACAGATAGTCCACACTCTTGTAAGGAGGAGGGACAGTCTCCTCACAATCTGCTAATTCATTCAAAAGAAGAGAGGTTCCCACATTTCAGTCATCCTGCATCCCGGTAATTCATTATGATTTTCTTGCACATTGGATTACTGGATGTCAGGGATTTTCCACTTAGAATTTTGGGTGTTGTACTGTCTTCTGAAGAACCAGAGTTGTTTCCTCTCCGAGTCCACCTCAGTTTTTTTTCTTCTGTACTGTTTTAAAAGTCATGTTTATAATACAATAAATAATTTTTCAGATACTTTCAGTTTTAATCCATACTTGTCCTCTGTGTTTAAATACTTTTCCTTGACTTTTTTTAGCATATGAATACTGTTTTGATTTCTGAGAGTTGTCTGTTGTTTGGCAGTATATATTAACAGTTTAATGTTAAATTTGCATAATAGCAAAAATGACTAAAGCACTTTGATTTCAAGGAGAAGGAGGAGATCTGATTTTTTTCTGGGAGTGAAGGGATGGAAAAAGAAATTATCTACCATGCTTATATTGGTTCCAGTGTAATTTTCTTTGCCATTCATAAGAGTGTACCTATTATTGTGCATGTTCTAGAATAGAGAACAGTTTACCACTGAAGTATAACCATACTTAAAAGCTTGCAGGCATTATTCTAATCTCCTTTTTTGCTGCAAGAGGGTGGTGATTAAAAAAGGGGAAGAAAAGGCCTTTCAAAATCAAAATTTTATCTTCTTAAGTTATGAGTTTTTTACGCTACCAACGCAGTAAGCCTTTTCTGAAGTTTCATCAACTTTCAAGACCTAAATTTATCAAAAGACTCTTCAGATAACTTCCTGCTTTTGTGGCTTTCTGCAAAGAATGTATAAATTATTTCTCCATAATCTTTAATTATGCTGAGCCTTAGGAGTTGTTAGAAAGCATGCTGGAAAGTCTTCTGTAACATGCTTCATTCTGCATATCCCCTATGATGTGGCTGGGTTGAACAACAACAAGAAGACAAAAATATTCTCTCTTTCCTGCATTTTCCTCTTCTGCCACCCTAAATTTTGGTATTCTTAGGATTTCACTGTTTCCTTCCTTTCGTTTTTTTGTAAAAGCTTCTTGGTGTTATCTTGTAGAATCCTTGATTGTAGGTGGGTCTATAGCATGCTTCAGTTAAGGGCCTGGGATATATGGTGTTTGCTAAGCTGTGTTTGTGACACATTCCTGTGGATGCTGGTTAGTGGTCATGTGGCCACATACCTTAAAGCTTCCAGCTATTGTGGTTTGAAGAACATTTTTCTCCTTTGTGCTCTCCTTAATTAGTAAGTAGTGTATTAATCTCCAACCTCTATTTCCCATGTTATTGCATCAACAAGGGAAGTCTGCAGATTTTTTTAAAGCATTTTTACCTCCTGTGTGACTTTGGTTGAAATAAAAAGGGATTCTTTGAACTAGGGCAGTCTGAAATGTAAGGAAGTCCAAGGAAAGTACCACAACTCTGATGAACTGCTTTTATTTTTGTGTTCATTTTGGGTTCTGTCTGAACAAGTGATTGTAGATATAGGAGTTGGATGGAGGAATATGTCTGGATGATAGTTCCTTTAATTTGAAGAAGCCACCTGTTAATCTACCAGTATACAAGGAGAACTGGAAAATAATGTGGATTATTTGTTACAGTAATACAGCTCATATTTGTACTAGAACTAAGATGTAAATTTCTAAAGGGAGAGACACTGGATTTACCCACAGAGCCAGGTCTGGAAAGACTGGAGATATTTGTGTGAGATTTGCTGTGGCAAACCCTCAGCCCTGACTGACAGGGTCCATTCTGCATGTATTGGAAGAATTGAGGATCAATGTGAATTTTCACTGGCATCTCTGTAGGAACTCTAAGGCCTTGCCTAGAGTTGACAGCTGTAGTGCCTTTGTTTTGAGATGTGAACATTACCTCTGTTTGTTTTTTCTTTGATCGTTCTGTTTATTTCTGGCCCGTAAAACAGCTATCAGAAGACACCCATGGCTTACTGTCCTAGAGACTGGTTTAGATGGGACTGAACAGCTCCTGTCTCCCAAACTACTCTGCATTCTCCATGCCTTCTTGTCTTGTCAGGAAGAAAGGGGGCCTGCCATTTAGGAGTTATTACCATGAAGCTGGCTGCAGGAATGACTGTCACCAGGCTGGTCTCTGATGCACTGTGGCAGAGTCATGTGTACATTAATGAGATGGAAATGAGGGTTTGCCTTTCTGCTCTTTGTAATGAGCGTCTTTGGGGTGACCTAGGGATTTCATTAAAAGAGAGAGGAAGATACATCAATAGATTAAGTGACGCTTTAGGACTTCTGTCTCACCAGCCTTCATTCAGTGTGGAATGGTTCCCTGCCTTTCACTTTATCCAGTTATTTTCCAGCAATTACCAAAAAAAGGGTCATATTTACTTGCCCTTCAATGCTTGCAGAAGTTTATAACACAACACAAAGGAGAGGATTTGCAAAGCTGCATTTCTGAGGTCTGGTGGTATTCATGAGATTTGAGTTTGAAATAAACACAGTCAGATTGAGGCAGCTGTAAGTTGGGATGTTTGGTGGTGAACACTGCAGTCATGTTGGGGTGCTTAGCCAGAAGATTCCTTCAGCCTCCAGCGATTTGCAGCTTGTGGAGTCAGAGGTGACATCCTTCTGCTTAACACAGTACATCTAACAATGTAAGCAGTGTTCAGCTTCTGCTGTCTGCTGGAAGGAGTGTCAGGGTGTGCATGGACAAGACCATTGGCATTTTGTGGACAGAGTCCAGTTTCTGTTAACAGAACTGACTTGCCAGTCACCTGAATCCTACATGCAGTGACAGTGAGATTGCATGGCTTCCTTCCCCTTCTGAAAATGCTGCATTTGTGCTTTTGAAGTGGCCATGTGAGGGTGATATCATCCCTTTAATTTACTAATGGATTACTGCAGTGAAAGGTAGTCCATTGCTTTTGCTAGTATCAGCTCACGTATTTTTCTTTTTCTTTTTTTTTTTTTGTTTTAATTTTATTTTATTCCCTCCAATGCATTCCTGCATAGTTAAAACACGTTGCCAACCCTACGTGGGGGTTCTTGGATGAGGTTTCCTAACAATTAAGTCACTTTTAGTAAATACCTGATCTCTTTCTAAAAAGACATTTGAAAAGAGATAACCTATATAATGCTGATTCATATGATTACCTCAATTTATGTACAAGTTCAAAGCACAGACATTTGTTTTCAAACTTAACAGAATACTGAGGATCTTGTTACTGTGCAATGATTTAAGTAATTTAATTATAATTTACCACATTGTTTATTACTGATGAAAGCCAATTTCTCAGGGGCCAGACTTTGAGAGCTGCATGGTTACGGATCAATAATATTATTATTTTCTTGAGACTCTGTGCATCTTGTTTAGCCATTAATTCCTCTATTCCAGCATTTTTGCTAATTGTTTATTTACTGCTTCAGATTTCAACTGTCTTAATAAAGCATCAACTTCATTAGTATGATAAAGTGCTTTCTTATCATAGCTCACCACTGATGCAGCTTTTCTTTAGATTCTCATTTTAATGACACTGAATAAAAGCAAATAAGCTTACTCTAGTAAAGTAAGAAATCTGAGACCTTAGCAGATTTCTAAGTAATGTAAGAAATCTGAGATCTTTGCAGTTTTTCAGTGCCAATAAGAAAGGACATCACCCTAAGTTTTACAGTTAAATAATTTTCATGGTATGAAATCTGGCAGTTGTTTTACTTACAGATTTAAATATGAATGGAAGTAGCTCTTTGATGTATATGATCACAACACAGAGGTCATATTGCTGTTAGCATCATCTGGTATGCTGCTTATTTAAGTTAAATTGTTTTTTGGTACACAGATTAAGGTCAAGGTGATTGACTTGGTTTCACCATTCTGTAGCTCTGAGTAGAGATGCTCATTGCAACCCCTTGAATTCAGCGTGGATGTTTCTCCAAAATTTGTCAGAAGCATTTCATTTGGTCTTGGCAGCAATGCTGGTCTGAATAGAAGTGTCCTCACTATGCTGGAGAAAGACCTGTGTTTGAGTAACTCTGATAATGCTAGGATATGTGGTAGCACATAGTCCACTCAGGGTGCTTGAGACAGCTGCCTGATCCTCAGCAAGGAAGGGGCTCCCCCATCCTGGTTCACAGTGTGAATGGAGAGAGGGATTAGGATCTTGAATTTAAACTCTGAGTAGAAACATGGAGAAGTGGAACTAAGCAACTGGTCTGTCTTCTGTGCTCTGTGATGGCTATTCATCCTGTCAAGGACTGGAATAGATTGTTGATAGAGCTCCTGAAAATATTTTTTAAAAAAACCCTAAACAATGAGACACCATCTTAAAGGTTGTTGGCAGGTCAGTCAGCCATTGGACCAGAGCAATAGTAAAAATTATGTTCTTACATTGCTCGTTGCTGTGAATTAAACGCTTCATTATATATGCTTTGCTGAATGGCTGCATTCTACAAGTTAAAAAACTGAAGCATGTAAGAATTTGGCAAAACCTGAACATCTAAATGCAATCATAGTCATTTTCTCTATCTGGAGATCTGAGAGATTTGCTAAATTTAACACATATATAGGAGAATATGCCAAAAGATAGCAGCAATGGTGAGGCAAAAATGAGTCATCTCCAGCTCTTGAGAACCAGATGGAATTCTCTTTTTCTTTTAACTGGAGGTCAGTTTTATAGCTAAATAGTATCAGAGCTCATAAAAAATATCTGTGAAGACATTTTTACCTTAAACTGCTTTATGTTAAAAGGATTTTTCTTTCTGAATGAATTGTGTCCATTTCCATTAAAATTTGTAATTTTTATGCAAGACAGAAAATGGTGTATAGGTTTTTAAAGGGCAGGTATTTTTTTTAAAAAGTGCAGTTTGCAAAACCAAGGTTTTTAATATCTGTTTCTCTTAATAATCTTCAGGAATAGTTACTTACAATTAATTCACTTCTGTGGAGTTTTGTAAATTTGTTGTAGGCAACTCTAGGATTAAAAGTAAGCAAAACAAGCTCAATACTGTAATTACTGTAAAGAAGGAGAACACCCTGCTTGCCCTACAAAGAAGAAATTTTTGGTTTTATGGTTTCTTTTCTGTACTCTATGGAGAAAGTCTTGTGATTAAACTTTTGGGGGCTTCTGGCTGTGGGATTTAGCAGTAGATAAGACAAAGCTGTCTTATTTTCAGAAAAAAACAGTGAGTCCTCTTTATGGTGTATAGTTAAAAAAACCCCACAATTGCTTATAGATCAGGAATTTTGCAGAACAGTAGGTTAATCATCTATGGTTTGTCCTGGGAACATCAACTTGTTAAAATTGGTAAAATATAAGTCTAAGTAAATTATATGAAGCCAGAAGTAATATTTAGACAATTATCTTAAAAACAAGTGTACATCCATATAGGAGAAAAACCCCACAAAAACCCCTTTCCCTCCAAACCTGTTTTAAGAAAGGGAAAGTTATAAATACTGGTTAAATTCAAAATAAATTTACTCTTTATTTTTGTCAGCTTACTTGTCTCCCATTCCAGGAATACCTAGACGAAGTGGTTACTTTATTTTTTTGGCTGAGAAACCTTTTCTAGTCATAGATTTTAGCGGGATTTCAGTGTCACACTGTATTCCTGACACAGGGAAAAATGAATGTGGTTTCATTAGCCAGTCTTGCAGCTGATTTCGTCTCAGACGTGGTGTGGAAGCCACAAGGATCTTCCCAAGCCCTGTTGGTGCTGGCGCTTTGCAGTGCAGCGTGTTTTTCCTCCCTCCTTGTGTAGTTGCATCTGCTCGCTGCCCTCAAGAGATGAGAGAAGCAGTCTGAGGTGCAAGGGGGATTGAGAGCAAGACATCTCAGAAGCTGAGATCTGCAGGCATTGCACTGGTGTGGCTTCCTCCTGCATCCTTTAGAAATGCCTGAGGGCTTGCCTAGGCTTCATTTGTACTAGCAAGTACTCTGTTATTGGCCCAGCATGTTTAATGACTGTTTGGGAATCACCTGCCACTTCTGGATACCTGCTGCTGACCGGTGTGCCTGCAGGTGATGACTATGCCTGTGTGGAAAGATCTGCCAAATATCCCAGCAATTGAGGTCTAGTGTTCTGGAGGTTTTTTTCTCCATCTTTGGATGTGTCTTTTCATATTTGGTTTGAGGTTTAATAGGAATTTAGCATAAGCACAAACCACCCTCTTTGATGTAAATATTTACTTTCACATTCAAATATCTATTTAAAACTGCTATGATTCTTAAGGATCTAAATCCCCCCAAAAGACATCTAACTTGTGTGTAATTGTTCTTGGAGAAGTAGCTTGTTTTCTGGCTTTGCCAGGGAGATTGCTTAAACACACTTAGAAAATTATATAAACTTTCTAAACTGTAAAAGCTTCTTAGGCAGCCACCAGCAATAACAGTAAATAAAATACTTGGGCTTTATTTGCAGATAAACTCTTATTTTTACATAGGAATTAGGCATTTATTTTTGCTTTTTAATACCAAATATTTCCAATAAATGTTAAGGATTTCAGTAATGCATAAAGCTGTTACAAGAGTTTTTTGACCGCTGTGGAGTTTTCCAAAAAGCTACATGAAGGCAGTAAAGTGTGAAATTACATGTAAAAGTGATTTTCTTGTCATTTGCTATTCTTCTCTTCTTATACCCCACTCCCCAATAATTTTCTCTTTAAACAGGTACTACATTTCTTGACTATCTCTAATGAATAACAGAATTAGGTTATACATACAAATTGGCATGAGGAAAAGCAAGAAGGTGATGAAAAAGGTGACAAAGGCTCAAAGCAAAAGTTTAAGGAAACTCTTCATATATTTTCATTTTAGCAAATTAGGAGTTGAAGGAGAAAGTATTTGTTGAGGCAAGAGAAGTGAGTGGTTTGGTAATTCAGATGCAAAGGAACACAAGCTTGGAGAAACTGGTGCAGAAAAAAATGCAGTGGCAGAGAGATGTTCCTGAGAAAAGCCAGGACAGAGTATCAGCTGGGATGTCTGAGGAGCAAGTGAGGGATCTGAGCTTGACACAAGGAGTTGTGGCTCTGCCTGCCGTGACTGTGCTGGAGAAATCAAGATTTTGGCACTTTCTTTTACAGACTATATGCACAAGCATATACCTTATTTTGGAGAAAGGAACACATCTGATGCAGTGAGATCAATCCAGGTGTTACCTGTTTGAAAATGGTAATTGAATTGATAGTTATGGACAGTTTCTTGAAAGTTAGAAAAGTGTATCAATCACATAAACAGAGGACAAAACAAAGGCTTGTATGTTTAGAGTCATTAAGCTTTGTGGCAAGTCCTGAACAAAATCAGTCTGTTTTAGGCAGGGGTGTTCAGCACTATTTTTTTGGTGTTATTTCTTAGTACTTGCTTTATGTGAATGTTTATTCTTATTGCCTTTGTACTTCTGAGTAGGTTTGTAAGATCTGTTTTCTTTTTGATCAGCATGCTACAATTAAATCTTTAATTCAACACAGTTACTTAACTCTGTTTCTGGAAAATGTTGCTGATCTGGTATTTTTCTCTGCCTTAAAAACTCTATAGACTGTTGTTTCATGACTTGAGAATAAAAGGGGAAGCAACATGAAAGAGGGACTTGAAAAAAGTTGATTTTGGTTTTTGGAAATAAGACCAAGGAATTGAATCATATATTTTGGAGAAGAGCACTATGAAGCCTAAAAATATTTTTGTTTTGGTTTTTTTTAACAAAATACTTTGCTTATGGTGAAGCTCTATAGGTATTCACGTCAGGATTTTTGAAAGCATTCTGAATTTGTGTAAATGTTATTAGAAGCTGCATTCTGATAACAAAATTAGACAGCACATCCAATAGCAAGAATTAAAGGGAATTGAATGTTGAAGGACAATCCTTCCTACCAACCCGAGCTGGAAAACGTCAAAACCCAACCAAGTCAAATCAAAATTTTTTCTTTCTTTTTTTTCCTTTTTTCCCCTCCCCTCTTAAGCTGCAAAGTGGAACTGAACAGATGTGTAGACCTGTCTGAGTAAATGGAACAGATGCAGTCACCAGAAGATATTTTTCAAGCTGTTAAAATAAACCTAAAATAAACATATTACAGTAATCCAGCTCTCTTTCTCTCTCTCTCTCTCTCTTTTTTTTTTTTTTTTTTTAAAGAATATGTCTTGTAAAGGCACACCTTGATTACTTTCATTTTGTTACTGCGTATTTTAGTAATGATTTAAGTCTGGTTTTGTTAGGCTCTGCCTACCATTAGCAATATGATATAGTGCAATGTGTTTCTGCCAAAAGCAGCACCTTCCAGAAAGCTTCTCAGCATGTCATAGAATAAATACTATCAGTCTTACAATGTTATATTATTAATGTAAGTATTTCTTGAGAAAGCCCAAATTGAGTTGGAGCACAAAGAAGCCTATATAATTTCATTCTATAGGCTTCACTTTCCTTTAATTTTCACCATTTTTCTAGTTCAATAGTAAATGTGGGCTTTAGGACGAACCTAAAAGGTGGTCAGTATTGAAGGAGAAAATAAGCTGCATTTGTGTAAGCAAAGTTTGTGGTTCAAGTTATCTGCCCTTGTCTATGTATCTTTCTTTCCAAAGATGGTTTTTTTCATCTTTTTTTACCTCTGCAGTATTGAGATCAATAGCCTGTTCAACAAGGGTCAAGAAAATCTCTACCTAGCCATTAATATTCTTAAAATTTATGACAGCATGTGGGGAAAAGACAAAATTTTTATGTCTTATCTCTACTTAAGATGAATTATTGGGAGCTGGAAGCCAAGTCAAACCCAAATCTTGAATTTTAAGTTTTAACTGCCAGTAATACTGATTTGCTAATGATATATGTGTATGTGTCAATGTGTGTGTATGTATGTATGCATACATTAGTCTTCTTCCATGGTCTGTGTGCTGTAATCCTAACAACATGCTCTGTCATGCCTCAGGCTTGCCAGCTTTTATTATATATCCTTTTCTACTGTGGTACTTACTGTGAGAATTTGTGATTGCTGACCTGTACTTTAGTTCTATTATCTTATGCCTGCCCATAAAAATTGGACATGAGGACAACTGGTAATGCTGACCTAACATGAGAAGTATAGCAGGACTTACGCCAGACATTCAGTCCAGTTTTTTTTTTTTTTCTTGACATTTGTTTCTTTCCTAATGGCACTAGCTTGGAAATAGATGCCTAAAGCTTGACTGCAGCAATTTCACTTCTCATCCTGGGACAACCAGTAGTGTGGAAGCTGGACTGCCAAAGCCTCACAAAATTCATACTTTTTTTACAGAATTTTCATATGCCTTTCCTGGTTCATATAAATGTTTTGGAGCAGCTGACAGAGCACTGGAGAGTTGGCTGGCTCACAGTTTGTGCTAGCTGAGGTCTGTAAATCCTGAGTTGCCTCAGGATTTATCCATGTTGCCATCATGTTGACTGTGGCCACCCCTTAGCTGTTTGGGGGCTGAAGGCTGCATTGCATGTGCTTGTAGGTTAATACCAAAACTGGGGAGAAACCCACCTTGTGACCTCGGACTCAGGGTTTGTGAGTAGAGATGGAATAAATGATTGACAGTTTCTTCTGATTATCCTGATTTGCATGTGATTCAGGTTGAAATTAATAAGCTAGGTGTTCTCTGCTTGGTCTTGATTTGGTTAAGGCACTGGGCAGTGAGAGAATGTGAAGACTCAGTTCACACTGTGCTATGTGTTGTTATTTAAGATACAGCTGTAGTTTCAATATTTGTGCAAATCTTGTCTAAATTTCTTGCCATTTGATGCCTTCAGCTCTTGTGAGTTAGTTTTCATACTGCCCCTTCACTGAAAACACAGGAGTCTTCTGCAGAAGGTGGAAGTTTCCCTGTTGCCTCTTATTGTACAGGCTACTGCAAGCGTGCTTAGGCTGGGATTCACTTCACGTAAAGTGGGACACCTAAGTGTTGGTCACCCCAGCCTAACTGATCATTGGAAGAGTCCAAGGAGAGGAGTAGATTCCTGCAGAGGGTGGTTTATCAGGGCTCTCTTTGGTCCCAGTTTCACAAGGTGTCTCGCTTCCTGGAAAACCGATCTCCTGCCATCCGCTGCAAAGGAAGCTGAAGCTGAGCAGCTGTGAGAGATGTAGCTAAACCCACTGAGCTGAGCGAATTTCAGGTGCTTTAAGGGTGGTACATCCTAGTCTAAAGGGTTTGCAGGGGCTCAGTGAGCCAGATGGACTCAGCAGAGCCAAAAGAAATGCATAAGGGCTCATGGTTCTTAGTCTCTTTGGTACACAGATGATTGTCAGCACAGCTTTGCTGCCATACTTAAAAGTTGTTTAAATAAACACTAAAATTAGTGAATTTAGAGGACAAGCATTGAAATATAATTGTGTCCCAAAGTGAACTTATATGAATGTACTCTGTTTGAGGCATGTGAAAACTTGCATGAGATTGTGGATTATGCCTTTTTTTTAACAGTAAATGTTAAAACATCAGTTGAAATAAATGAAGAAAAATGGCGATGAAAAGTGAGATTATTTGTAATAAGTATATGAATTATTACATTGTATTCTGTGATGTAGACATATCTTACATTAAGAATTAAAATTTAAAAATATTCCAGCACAGCTCTTTAGTCATGTAGCATATGAAGAAAATTGGAGAAAAACTGCCCAAAATTAAAAGATACAGCCTTGATTTTCTTTGGCTCCAATGAAACCATTATACTGAATCCATTCCCTGGTTAAAAAGTTCTTTTCTCTTTCTCAGACATCTCTGATTTACAACTAATAGTGTGATTTTTAGCAAGCATGGCACTTGATAAAGAGCAGGCTGTGAAAAACAGAGCCTCATACTGGAAATAAAAATGTTTGTTTTTCTGTTGTCTGTAGTAGCAATTCTGATATATTCTGAAAGGCCTTATAGTATTTCAGATGCAGCTCCTATGATAACATGATGCTTTTTACTCTCCCAGAACTCTCAAAGTACAGTGGAAACAATGACGGAATTTCTTATTCTAAAGAAAAACGAGAAAAATGGAGTTCAGCATGTGATCGTGAAATCAGTATTTGAGAATTTTTTCCTTTCAGCCATTATTAATCTACTTTTAGCATTTGTTTGTTTGGGAAAGTGTAGGGTTTTTAAAAAATGTAATACAGAAATATTATTTCCACTGTATAAACATACATGGCAAGAATTTGTTGATGTTTGGGTTTTTTTGCCCTTTCTCCTAGTTGGGAGCAGAGTGAAGCAGATCATTTATCCCATGTCATGTATAATATATATATATATATTTATATATATATTTATATGTATGAATATACAAAACATGAATATACAAATATAAATTTGTGATTTAGAGGGTTTAAGTTTGTCCTTGTGAATAATTTTGTGTGTTGAAGCATTTGAAAGTTAGAGTTGAAATAGCTGAAACATACTCCTGCTGTTTCAACATTCTTGGTGATAATTTTCCATTTCACCGGCTCATGTACAATAGCTGGTGAGTTTGTTCAAGGGAAAAAACAGGAAATAAAAATCTATCTGTCTCTGAATGTCACATTGCAACATGTACACAAGACTGAAAGGTATTTTTGCACCTGCTTAATAACATATTTTTGAGACTCACAGTTCACTGCAGCCTTCTGTCACTGCACCTGATTAAAATCTGTGAAGAGTTACCTGCTGGCTCAAGAACCTGGTGATAGAAAGCAATTTTCCTGTGTGCCTTAAAATTCCTTAATATTTCTAAGTTAGCAATATACAGTGTGTTAGTTCAATCTTCCAGCTTTTCCACGAATTTTCAGCTTCACGGGAAGACTGTGAAAGACTAGAGATAAGTGATTAAATAACTGAGTGCCCTGAAAACTGGGGTAAAGAGAAATTCTTTTAGGAACCCATAATTTTTTTACTATTTCAAAAGGCAGGATCAGCACAGAATGCATGGGCATCTGCTTACTATTCTGTTAATACCTGCACAGAGTCTTTAATAACCAAGTCTTCTACCTCAGGGTGCTTTCATTTCTCATGCAGAAATTGTCAATCCTATGCTACTATTGCACTGAATCTTTCAGTCTTTGTATACTAAAATTATTTTTCAGTCTATAACAAAAAATGGAAATGGGATGGCAATCAGTTGTTACAAAATAAACAGTGTATCCTTCTCTGGAGGAGGCATTCTATGATACTCTCCAGTACTGATTGAATAGTAGCAAGTTGCAGTTCTTGGTAAAGTACAGAGCAATATCCTATGCTCACTAAACCCCGTGGCTATGTGGCTTCTGGATGATCTGGACCTAAATTCTGCCACAGTAATCTGACCTTTGGCAGACCCTGCCTGTCAGCTTCAGTGTAAAATACAAAATATGTTCTGTTTGAGGAGGGAATGCTGCAGATAAGACCTGTTCAGGTGTTTCAAGGTATTGATGCTGGAGATGTGTCATTTCAGGATGTCACAGATCTGCCTCCCCACCCCATCCCCTATTTCACAGCATTTCAGGAGTTGCCAAGAAGTAGCCAATTAATGTTAGAAACAGCAGGCACTTGGCTCCTGTCAAAATATTTTGGGATTATTTTCGCACCTTGCCTATTACATCTTGTTGCTACCATGTAGCATCTTTCTTACTACTATTAGGAAAGACTTCTGTCACTTTATGGCCCTTATACGCATGGGTTTTTTTTTTACAGTATACAGAGTAAATGGGACATAAGTAGTTTAGAGACTGCTTCTGGGGACACCTCTTGCCAGGAAAGCTCTGTGATCATGGTATGTCATGATGTCTCAAATAAAACTAAGAGTTTTTACTTAATTATATTCTTCCTAGGACATATCAGGGCAATTTATGGATTATATTACACTGGTTTGAAACATAATTTTAAAAACAAAATTATTTTTTTTTTTCAGTTTTTCTGTTATCATAAAAGTGAGGTAAAAGTGGAGCTGGCAAATTAAATCTTTCTTGAAGCAGAGTTCACTAAAAACAGGGCTCCAATTGTGTGGCTTGTCAGACAACTTGATTAAAGTTGTAAAATAAATACAGCTTGACTACTGTGATTCAAAATTTGGGTTAAGTTAACTAGAACTTGCAATATGATCTGTGGTTCCTGGCTGGAGGAATGTTTCCCTTTGATAACACTTTTCTTATGAAGCTGAGTACCATTACTAGGACTGAAAATGCCTGACAATAAAAAAAAAAGGACCCTCTCAACCTTGTCTAGCACATCCTTAGCTATCCTAGTGCTGCTGCCTTGACTAGCAGCTGGTATTATGGGTAGCATATCCTCCCCCCAAAATAGAAATTATTTTATTTTTGTCACACAGTATACACATAAACTGTAATATGCTAGGTATAGTGATTTATTCCTAAATGTGATCAAGATCAGGCTGCTTCTGTTTGGCATTTTGCCTTTCTTGTAGTGACATCCCTGGGTATGTGGAAAGGGCAAGAAAAGTCTCCTTTCTTCCTACTTGTCAGTGTGGCCAATTGTGTGTGCATCAGTAGAACTGAGGTAGAGAACGTATCAGTGAGGCTTTTAAAACTGAAGTTTTGGAGTTGTGGTTAGAAAATAAGGGAATAGCAGAGAGTACACCTGAGAAGAATTTTTTTATGAGATATCTGGAAATCCAGAGGCAAATGCCATGGAATTTTTTTTCAGGGATAGTTGGGTAAGAAATTAAAAATTTAATCCATAAAAAGAGTTCCATATTCATGGGAGGATGGTGGTCTGTACCTGGTGTTCTCCTGCTAAGTGTAGCTCTGACTTGCATCACTGGGTGAGGTCAAAATCACTAATCATTGCTCTTTCAGTATATCAGTCCCCATTTATCCTGCTGCCTCTTTTTACCCTCTTTCCTTGTTGAGAAGAGCAGTAAGATTTCAATATTATGATTTTGCAAAATATAAGTACTGTTCAAACCTGATGATAATTGTGCTAAACAGAGGAAAATTGTCTCAGCTGCAGGCCACAGGCAGCCTTGGAACCAAGCATCTGACCTATTTGTTGTTGCCTGTTCCCTGCAGGTAAGGCCACCAAGCAGACTTCCAGCAACTTCCACTTGCTTTATTGTATTGTATGTATTTTCCTAGCACTGTACTTATGGAGGCTTTTTCTTCTGAGTCTTTTTATAAAGGCTAAACAAATACAGCCAATAAGTTGGGGGAAAAAAGTCTTAAGCACAGGGGAGTAACTTGACAAATGAGAAGTTTGGTGGGAGGTCTGGGAGTGAAATTCATCTGCCACTTCTGTCAATTTAGTGTTCTTCCTGTCAGCTGCACTGTCCCTACAAAAGGCATTTATTTCCTGGTATCTAGGCATTATATTTTCTTAGATATCAAGTTTGTAGTGTAGTGTTTTAAGGCTGCTGCAGTTTTTATTTTGTGCATTGATGTTTTGTGAAATAGGTACATTGGGACAGGTTAAGAAGAGATAAGTGTTGAACAGCAGCTCTCTTCTGAGACAGTGACTATTGGTCCCTTTTTTTGAAGGTAAAACCAATATCTTTAATGAAAAATTAAAAACTCTTTTACACTTGATTATATAGTGAAGATGTCTAGGAACTGGGTGTTCAGTGTTACGATTGCTTGAGGTTTCATAATATGGTTCAGCTCCAGCTGTGTGATGGCCCTTTTGTGGCATTTTAAGCCGGGTAGAAATTGAATATTGTCAATAGCACTTTTGGACATGTTCATGGGAAGGTACCACATCCCATCTTAATGATTTTATTAATGGTCTACAGGAAAGAATAGGTCAAAGGAGAAGTTGTGAACAGTAGTCTGAGAGAATTTTTTTAAAATGGATTTTAGTCTAAGAAGAATTCAGAAACGTGGTAGACTTCTCATGGAAACAAGGAGGTAAATGTGTGAAGTGAAAGGGTTAATCTCATAAATTACAGCAGCTTCAGAATGAAAGCAGGGAGAAATATTGACAAAGGATTACATGGCTAAAACAGATAAAGATGGGAATGAATCTTTCCCCTTGCTCCAAAAACAAACAGAGTGACAGGTGATTCTTTGGGAATTGGAGGGGAAAGTCGTGTGATTGACTGGGCTGCTGCAAAATATCAGTTTGTCAGAGCACTGAATTGGAACACTTGAAGAAATACTGCTGAAAAAAGATGAAAGGAAGAGAAAGTGAACTAGTATGGAATGTGCAGACTCAAGCAGATGGTCATATTACAAACTTTTAGCTGCCTGAGACTGCTCACAAGATCCAAGACTGAGGGCTAATAAACCTTTTCTCACGTATTCTTGCATGAAAGGGATGATATAGAGGGGAGGTTTTCACAGTCTGAACTGGAGTGACAAGGACCTTGTTCATGAGAGAGGTGTCTTCCTAGAGCCTTCTTGCTCTGGAACTCGTTAATAGGAATATACAGAAAAAAGTGTGTTTGTTCAGTTTGAGTCTCAGTATTTTGTGAACTTGAACAAATTATTTGCTTTAACAAGTGCCTCTGTTTTCCAGCTGAGATTAATGAGGTATTTCTCAGAAAAATGTTGTAAAAGTAAAACACTTCAATGATTATTTTCAGATACAACATTGTCAGATACTGGTGAGGCTCGGGATTTATTAGCTATTGAGTGCTGTAGGGTTATTAAAGCCTTGATATTTGTTAGAGTCAGTTTGCTACCTTCAGAACCGACTCAGACAATAATCTTGTGGACACCTTTTCTAGCATGCTCTCACCCCTGTCTTTACTGCTACTGTTACTCACACCAGCAAAATCAAATATAGCGTAGAGATCTCCTGTGCTGTAATCACACCTTTGCAGAAGAGTCACAGCCTAGAACTAGTTAGTGAGGGTGTAATGCAATAGATTCTTATCAAATTTCTAAAATAGATGGAATTACATCAGAGATAAATTTGAAATACCGAGCCTGTTAAGAAGCAGAAATCAGCTCACTAGATGTTTGTGTTTAATTTAGTAGCTACACTTCATTGCAGATGTTTTCCACCACTCCTCTGTCAAATGTGTCAGACGCAGAGTTAGCCATTGCTAACTATGGTAACAGACAAATTTATTATTAGACACTGACAGCTGAATTTGGCTTTTTTTTTTTAAGATTGTAGGATCACAGAATCTAATTGGTGACAAATAATAAAATAAACCATTTAATTTGGAAATATGATCATTAGCAGACACAGTAGAAGTCAATCAAGAGCATGCTAGTGCATGCACATGAATGCAGAAACCAAATTTGACAGTGTTTCATGATGACTCGGTGGAATAAAGAGCTGGAGGAGGAAGCATTTGGATTATATGTATATAGTACACCTGCTTTCAGTGTTGTGTGCACGTGGCTATCATAATAAGTGGTTTGCTTGAGGAGGTGGCTAGCGTGTGCAGCTGAAGGTTACAGTCACCTACAATACCACAGCAGTGCCCAGCCAGACCAGAGCCAGTGCTATGCTTGTTTCTCCATGGAGCACTTCTCAGAGCATGGATTGTGCTGGAGCTGTGCATTCTGTTTGTTCATTGCCTTCTGACCATGCTTTTCATTTCCCTTGAGTGGCTATGGAATGCACAGACTGGGATGGGCACTCTGCAGTGTTGAAGCACAGCTCCTACATAAACTCTGCTTTGCCCTATAGCATCACACTATCCATGTGGTGTGTAACAAGTTTTTTCCCTTGTATTTAGTGTTTGCTTTCTGACAGGCTCTTTGTATCACTGTTCTTTAGGGAAGACTTTTTCTGACAAGTGCAGAATATGAATCTGTGTGACTCAACATGGGTTATTTTCTTCAGGTTTGGTTTTCCTTTTTTTTTTTGCTGCCACATCTCTTTAGTACTACAGATTGCCATGACATTGCTGTAATTTTGCAAATTATTTTGATGACTAAGTTAGAACTTTTTGGGAAAGGAGGAGGAGGTAACATGGTTATTGTACTAGCAGCTGGCTTCATAGTACTGTATTGAGAACTATCAGCTAATCTGGTCCTTTGGAATTCCATCTGTTCTGCCTGAGGTTCTGCCTTTCTCAAAGGAGAATTCCATTGGAATAAGGTTGAATTCTTAGGAAATTACTCCTCCTACAGGATAAAACGAAAACATGTACAATTAAATGTGCTCAGACCGTTTAGAATTGCGTGACCAGAAAAGTAATCTCTCTTCTTCTCATCCTAAGATAAGTTCAGCTATGCATAAATCATCCTGAAACAAGTTTTCTTGAGCAGTTTTTGCAGTCTTATAATGATTAAGCTTCTAAACTGGTCTACAAAAATGCTTTATTTTCTGAAATCTTTTCCCTGACTGTCTAATACTTATTTCTTTAATGCATTAAGAACCAGTATTATCTGTCCTCTAGTTCATGTTTTAGTGACAAAAATACCAGTTTTGCCAGTTTTCCCACCATCTAAGCAGACTGCATCCTTGCAGTTTTCCTGAATCTTCCCTGTTTTTTCTGTAGGTATCATCAGTCTTTTTGCTTTCTGTCCTTCCCTTATGCAAAATGACGAGTCAAAATGGATGAACTGCATTATTGCAATGGTGATCTGCAACCAGGGAGATAGGATATCAGCCTAGGTGATCTGCAACCAAGGATATCAAGCTCAGAGTAATCAGAAGTTTGTGGCCTTTTCTCACTTCTGTAACAGTCTTTGTGTTCAGATGTCAGAAGCTCTAGAGTCGTTGTCCTAAAGTGGTATTTAAAATTTGGTAGTTTCTTGAACGCACTGGCTGATCAGTCAAGAATAGAATTAACAGTCAAGTAATGCTACTCTCTGAGTATTCTATTGCTGTCATCTATACAGTTGTTGAAAAGCTATTTAATCTCTGCAGATCGTAGTTCTTGCACATTATGTATGTGGTGTTTCATAAATCTTGTGCATCAAGGCTTCCGTTTGTTGTCTGCAGGGACTTGGTGAAGGAAAAACACCATATTAACTTGGTACTTGACTTCTCTCTTGTAGCTTTTTACCTTCTAAAGCACAGAAAGAAAAAGGCTCTGGGGCAACTAGTAGTAGTAGTAGTAGGGCTTCTGTCAAGACTTAAAGTGCGTTGTGTATGTTACTCAGATGCCTATCATTAAAAAAGTCACATCTGAGTTTTGATTTTTCTTTTTTTTTGGTTGGTCAGATGTCTAGGGTCATCTTAGGGGATTGATTTGTGGACTCTGTTATCCTGTTAGCATATGGCTGCCTGTAATTATATGTCTTGTGCTTGATGACCCACAGGTCCTCCAAACCTTTATTCTACTCTGTAATTTAGTGTATATCTCAACAAGTCAGGAAGTATTCCACAGTTCCCCTAGGCAGAAAGCAATTTGTACTGGCTAAACTTCTATTTGTAAATCTACAAAATAGATTAAAGTGTGTGTGGCACCTATTCCCATTGCATGGTTCAGTTGCACAGCTGAACAGTAAATTGGATGCAATGAAGCAGAACTCTGCCTGTGTGGCATTTGAGAGACATATTAAAGATGGAGATATTAAATTGAAGTCTGTCCTGAGATCCTGATTTATAGCATATGGAAGTTGAGGAAACATTCCACTAACTGCAGTATTTGTCATATAAAACGGCAGTAGGAATTTGAATGTACAAGCATAACTTACAAAGTTTAATCTTTGAATGCTGAATTTTTTAAATGTGACACCGTTCTCTACACCATTTCAGAATTGGTATATTGTCTGGGCACAGTAGAAACACAGAGTCAGCATTATATCTTTAAGGGAGGTAGTTATGTATAATCAGATTGTGAAGAGCACAGCAAATTTTTAAATTAGTAATAACTCGTGTTATTTGTTGCATTCTCTGCAAAGAAGTAAAATATAAAGTATAAAATCTAAAATCAAGGAAAATCTAAAATACAAGGAAAAAGGTTGCCTGTTTTTGTCATGAAATGGAAGGGAAATACAAATATTATAGTCATGACATGATGAGTTTAGTCATCCTTGGGCTGAAGCACACACAATGTTTCTAAATAAATGTATTACTTGTGGTTTATTGCTACTTTATTTATCTTCACTTTTTTCTGCAGAAGATTGTAGCAAGAGTAGAAGCTCCAATACTGTGGTTTTCTTGCATGGTTCAAATAAAACACTTGGAGGTAGTAATGGGATAGTTTGTAAAACAGGAGAATGACATACTGTAGGAAAAGATATTTTGCATTCTCAGAGAATGGAGAAAAAAAGAGAAATTATTCAATCTAAACATCATCTAAACACTCTGTCCAAGAGTTTATATTCCATATAGACAAAAAGTTTGTACAAGAGATTACATTTTAGCATTAAACACCTGTGCTTGAAGTTGGTTTCTTGAACTCTCAAATCTTTGTCTGTTTAGTTTAGTGTAATATTAAATAACTCAATATTTGCAGATGTGTTTAAAAGGCACTAACATTCTTGTCAGGAACTTTGCATTTCCTCTACCTCCCTGAATTTTCAGTCATGTATGAAGAGAGTTGGTGTATTTGCTTAACTTGTGAAGGCTACAGTTACAGCTGTTTGAACTATAAATTACGTTGATCTGACAGGAAAAAAGTGATGATCTAATATCAGAAGATAATAGGAAGGAATGAACCAGTTTGAGACATCTCATAATTCAAAATGTAAGACTATCTGAAAGATATTTTTCTTTAATGGACATTTAGTATGAAGCATATTGTAGTGTTCTTTGTGCAAGAGCAAAGCAACCTTCAGTGAAGCTCTCTTTGGTGGTGTAGCTTCAGATAAGGAAATAATGCATTTTTAGCTCTCTTGACACAGGAACTGCTTATCATTTGCTGATTTGAAAACAGGCTTAGAAAAACACTGCTGAGATGCTTACCCATTTACCAGTCTGCTTTAAAGAAATGTAATGGAATAATGTATCTTAATATAATTCTGCAACACAGTCAAGTTGAATATCTGTAGGAATCTTCTGAACACATAGTAAATGTTGGAAGACTGAATCTAATGTGGAGCCTGTATTAGACAATTCTATAATGATGGGCACAGAAATGCAAGGTGACTTAGAGCTCTGTGTGTGTAACTCTCATTATCCGTAATTACCTTTCATGTGATCTGACAATGGCATCACATCTTTCTTAACCTTATGTGCCAGTTGTTTCAACACCACTTGGGCTAGAACAATAAGTTCCACAACATTGTGACTCCGTGGCCTGAATTCAGAGAGCATTTATTGTGACAATCTCTATAAAAAAAAAAAGAAAATATAACAGAGTTGAAAACTGATTTATTTTAATGAACATGTCCTGCCAACCCAGAAACAAACTTTGGAAAAGGGTTATCGGAGGGTGATTGACATTCGTGAACTTGTAAGCATTTATTAATAAAATGTCTTTTTTTGTTTGCCAAGTATGTAACAAAATAATCTGTATATGCTAAACACTGCACAGAGAAAGAAGGGGAAAATGTTTGCAAAATGAAAGGAGCAAATTTGTGTCAGGAAATTTAGTAGTTGCTATATTCCTGTTCTTAATCCTCCAACAGTCAGCATCTGCATTATACATGCGTGCTTGGTATTTGAGCTTAATTGGTTTGCAGGGAAAGTTATGATACCTTAGATCATTAACTAAAATTAAGCATGTCAGGGACCTGCCCCAGACCAACTTATATTTTTGCTGCTGTCAGCATAGAATAATTTTTGTAGATGGGCTATGTAGAACACTTTTCAGATGTTCTCTGAAAACCTAGCATACAGTGGTAGAAAATGGGGCAGTAGGAAATTGGTGGTTCATTTCAGTAGAAAGTAGACTTATTATGTTGTTTGTTTCTGACTGTGGAGGTACAAGGTTAGAATCTACTTTAGCAACCCTTTTTGGAGACAACTCTAGCACAATGGTGACAGAGTTACTGAAATTTCCATTCTGCGGGGGTGGTTACTTCAGGAGGAAGGGCTAGGAAGAGAAAGAAGAAGGAGAGTGTATTTATATAGCTTCAATCTAAAACCACCATTTTTAACCTGAAAAGAAACTTTATTTGAATCAAATGTAACTAAGATTAGGAAATAGTAATTTAGTGCTTTAAAAAATAAACACATCCAACCACTTGCTCTCCCCCTCAAATGCTCTGGGTTTTAATAGATGATGTTACTTTTACAAAGAGTACACAAAAAAGCTGTTAGGTCTGTATGTGTGGTCTTTTCGATCCTTGATATTGGCCTTCAGGGATTTTTCTTTGTTAGCTATGATTTTACATTGTGAACTTCACCAGTAACACATGCATGTATTACTTTTTTTGGATTTAATGCCTGACTGGAAGCAGTTATTACTTTCCACCTTTACAATTGACTGTGGATTGCAGCATGGGCACCGTTGCTGGTACACAAGGAAAATTGCTTTACCAACATGTACCTTTTCCATATGGGGACAATTAAAAAAGGGTAACAGGAATTAATTTTTTCAAGTGTCTGATTAAACCCTATGTAAGGTCCTTTTCTTCTCAGACTGCGATACACTTTAATTTAGTCTAGTTTAATTAGTTAAGAAAATGGAACCAAATGAAAAACTAGCTTAATTCAGGATGAGTGTTTACGGTGGCTTCAAATTATTCAGTTCAATTTAAATTCAGGCGTTTATTTAATTTGATGAACTTTTCTGAATGTCCCTCTGTAAGAAGCTGCCTATGAGAAGAACTTTTTGGTAAACATTCCTGCTTTAATGCATGCATTTTTGTAGTCTCAGCCTGTTCTGCTTCCAGTTGCATGCTTCATCCTGTAGTTTTATTGTTCTATTTGTTGAATTTTATTTACAGTGTTAAATATGGCCCCTTCATAATCATTAATTTGAAATTTATTATTGGAAACTCATAAATGAATTGGCAGAATGCATAGGGAGAAAGTATTTTTTCTATTCTAAAACAGAAAATCTTTGCTAGAAAATAGACTCATTGCAACAAAATTTTCTTTCTTTAACTTGAACCATATTTCTACACAGATTCTTCAGCTGCTGATTGCATTACTTAGAAGAACTGTGATTTAAATAAGGGTCTGCCTCTGGTTTTTGGGGCTTGTTGATAAGATCTTTAATTATTACTACACAGAATTAGTCCTGTAAAATTTTAGTTAATACATATTAAGGACTAAGGAACACACTGTTTACTTTGCTGGGTGCAAGATATCACTCGTTCCTCCTAGACCCTTCTTTCTCTGAAATACTGGTCAGACCTATTCCAATTGGAACAGCTTTCCCAATAACTCATTTTTCCTTTTAATTCTGAGCATCTCCTGCCTCTCTTTATATGCTTGCACTTAGGATAAGCACAGAGCACTTAATTGGCAAGCTCATAAAGTCTATTAAACTCAGCATAAGATAGTGGTAGTACTTTCTCTGATAAGCTTCAGCACTCTGCTTAGTCATCATACTTTTATTATCTTTTATCACAAAGTCTTCCTTGCTTGCAAAAGTCTCAGCAAGTCACCACATCTCCTTCTGTTAAGAAACTGGGGGTAGTTCTCTCCACAGCTTTTACAAGGAGCAGCAGTGAATAGACACTAGCTTTTTGGAAGAAAAATCCTTTATTTACATAAGATTATACTTTTCAACTTACTGCAAAAACACTAAGTTATGGACTATATATACAAAATGACTCTGAAGATAGGAACAATATTTTTTCTTTTGTTTACTGATTTCTTTACAACCTTCTAAGCAAGTTGCACTACCTAGAATATGTGCAGTATATACACAAACAAGTTAATTCAAATGTATATGGTACCCATTAAATAATTGACTTTAAGCTTTTCTACTTCTTTGCATTGTATGAATGACCTATGAAAGAAATACTGATTCCTGTGTACTTTGTGTGTAGTTAAAATAAAACTCCTTCTCTGACTTTTATTGCTGGGACAGGCCAACAGAAAAAGCACATATGCGGTTATTATAATTATTTTAATTGATTTGCCCACATTTACAATTCAAAATAAAAAATATGCTGAGATGTGATTCTGCTTGTGTTCAGGGACAACAGTTTCTGCATTTAACAATGATATTCTAAAAGCTTCTGTAGGACTTGTTGGATCAGAAACATAACCCTAGTTCTCATTTTGCTTTTTTTTTTTTTTGGTAGGATGATGAAGTGGTTCTGCAGTGCACTGCAACCGTTCACAAGGAGCAACAGAAATTGTGTCTTGCTGCAGAAGGATTTGGCAACAGGCTTTGCTTTTTGGAATCCACATCTAATTCTAAGGTACCACTGAGTGTTTTAATTGTCATGTCATGTCACGAAGCAAGGGCAGTTGTAACATTGCTTGCTTTGATGTAATATACACAAATCTGTCAAGGAGAAGGGACAAATCAAATCTGTCAATAATATAAGGAATATTTAATGCCCATTCAAAGTTCATTTGTTCCTTTGTCCTTTGGCTGGACTCTAGTGTGGTGTTTTCTGTTTTAGGTTTACTTTAAAACTAGTTAGCTGCAGAAGTCCACCCCAAATAATATGCTTGTTAATTTGCTTGTCTGAACTCAGTTGTAGTAAGCCACAGAGCAACTTTTGTGTACTGCAGCTCGAAAGACAAGTTGATTGCTCTGATTCTAACTCCACAGAAAAGAGAGCAATTATTATATTTGTGGTAAGTTTTTATTCTGTGGCATTTATGCAGAAATGATTATTACTTTGAGACCTGATTCTCTATCTGAGCATAGTGCAAGTATCAAAATTACCTCATCTAACACATTTTATCTAAGCCTCCTCTAGCTCTTGTATATATGCATTAGATAGAGTACTATGAAAAAATAGCTTTGCTGTCTATCGCAAAGAAAGGATTTTGTTTCACAATCACATATGCTCAAATAAATGTTATCAAGACAAAAATGGGCCTCCTGAGGGCAGAACTGGTTTTGTGGACAAAGTAATAGATATACTTGGACATTTTATTCATAGAAAGGGAAGAACATTGTTTAACATATTTGTTTTTCCTTTAGTTAAAATATAAATATTTGATAAGAAAATATAATAAAGGTAAAGCATCTGGAAAGACATCTAGAAAGATTTAGAACAAAAAATGGTGGTTATCTTGCCAGCTTTCATAGCATCACTTTGATTTTCTGATACTTCACAGGGTAATGCTTCATTTTTTTGTCTCATCATTTTGAATGCATTATTCATAATAATAAATTTTTCACTAGGATATTAATGATTCATTATAATAGCAGTGATCTTGATGAAGTAATTCATGCTGCTCTGTTTTAAATGAATCTTTTTAACAATAAAAATGTGCTAGGATAGAAGTGGTTGTAGAACTAGTAGCCTGTGAGGCCTGAAAGATTTATTTAATGAATTTGTTATCATTCAGTACATTTGGATATTAAATCTACAGTCTCTCTCTCTCTCCCCATATAAAACTCCTGAATATTCCTGTCTTTAAGGAATACAGTGTAGATTTCATATCAGTTTTGTATGCTTGTTTGTTGATGCTGCTTTTTCTCCTTGTTTTACGAAAATCTGTGTTCTGCTCATTCTTCGTGAGCTTGGGGGTCAAAAAAGCAAACAAAAGAAAGCCCATGCAGCTCATCTGTGTTTTAATTTTTAAGGGCTGACAATTGCGAGGATGAACTCATCTGGAGTCATTTGTAGATATAAATACTGAGGGAGCCATAAAATTATCAAATCCTTAAAGCAAAATTGACGATAAATAAGAGTAAATAAAAATGTTTTTATTCCTTATGTCTATATCCATAGCATGTTACTATTGCATTATATAAGGGGGAACATAGAAAATATTCAAAGAGATATGTGATAATTTGGAAATAGTTCCAACAGAGCTCTTGAACCTGTTAAAAAAATTCTATGCATGTCTTAGAGGGTGTTTTTCCAGTTAGAGTGGGATTGTGGGATGTAGAGTGGGATGCTCTTTAATGCAAACAATACTGTGGCATCTGATTTATAGGCAGGGATCAAGGATGGAATGCAAACCCAAGCACCAGTAATAGGCCAAACATGAGTAATAGACTTCAGCTATCATCCTGGACTTGCATTTTTGAGAATGCTTGTTACTATCGCATGCTTTTCTCCAATATCATTCAGGATGTGGGTCCTCACAGTGTAGCTGATATTTTATTAGCACAACTTCTTTGTGTGCACTCTCCTGCCCCAGGATCACTAAATAATTCACACTACTTAAGTAATGGTCAAATTGAAGATGTATCTTGTTAGAATAATTTGGTAACTGCTGACTATTAATACTTATCTCTGTACAGCAATAACACTGGGAGATAAGGCAAAAGATGCATGTATAGGCAAAGTAGAACCAGTTCATTCATCTGTTCCCATGTGCAGGTAGGTGTTCATCCCGAGGAAAGCAAGGCTTCATCATGTATCATGGTGGCTTGTGAAGACAAATGCTGTCATTCTGATTGCCCCCTGCTTCCTTTTTCATCCCCCCTGCTCTATAGGCTGAGCACGAAGTGATCTGGTCTGGAATATCCCTTGGGCTTGTTGGAGTCAGCTGTCCCAGCTGTGTCTCCTCACAACTCCTTGTCACCTCCGGCCTGCTCGCTGGTGGAGGGGGCTTGAGCACCAGAAAAGGTCTTGACTTAGTGAAAGGCTGCAAATTGCTCAAATTGACCCTGTATCTTGAAGAGCAAGATAACAGATAAGCAAGACATCAAGTGTAAATTATGCATAATTTTATTAATAGGAGACAGTCCTGAATATAAAACATACAGGCTTGCCCCAGATGAACTCATGACTACCTCATCTGTAGAGGTGTAGTAGCTTAAGAAAAATATTTCCATTTCAATTTCTACCAATTTCAAGGCAAATCTGTCTCAAAACAGATCTGGTTCTACAAATAGGTTGCAAGTGTCAGGTGTATAACAATATTAGATATATAAGCCATCAAAAATTTTTAACATTGGAAAAGCTGCAGCAGCAAGAATAACAAAACCCAAAGAAGACATGCTGAAGACAAAATTTAAAATCCTTACTTTCCTTATCTCAAGCAATTATTTCTTCAGCAAGTTTTGTCAAATCTATAGCATGAATTTTTATTTCACCAGTAAAAAGAAGAAAATAAGGGATGGCTGTCAGAAAAAAAAGGCAAAAGTCTCATTGGTGTGGTTTAATTCCAGCCAGCAGCCAAGCCCCACAGAGCTGCTCGCTCACTCCCCCAGTGGGATCAGAGTGGGATCAGTGAGAAAATCAGAAGGGTAAAAGTGAGAGCAGAAAAGGCCTTGGCTCTGTGCAAACCCTGCTCAGCAATAACAAAAACATCTCTATATTATCAACCCTGTGCTCAGCACAAATCCAAACACAGCCCCATAACAGCCACTGGGAAGAAAATTGACTCTACTCCAGCCAAAACCAGCAGACCTGTAAACATCCTTTTTGGCAATCGTCTATAGGTAATTTTGTTTCATCATTGTTTGCTGTACTTTTAAATTCATTCCTTGTGTGGAAGACCATCCCTTTTATTAAAACATAAATTAACTTAAGATTAGTGAGATCTATTGCTTTACATTTGAATGTTAATTGTTGCTTTCTATATATAAACAGATTGGTAATATGAGGAAGTCCATTCATTAAAAGATTATGTTGTCTGCTAGTGAAGTAATTTTTCTTTAGACTTAAATAACGCATGGATTGCTGAAAAGCAAACAAGGTGGAGCTGTGTTTTAACAGCCTCTGAAAACTATTCCTGTCCACAGTGCAGAATGAAAATAGCTCTGGGTCAGTCACAAACGTGGTGTTGACCCCTTGTGAACCACTGCACAGCAGAACACTGAAAACTGAGTTATTCCTTTCAAATGGCATAAGGGTTTGGGTTTTTTTCCCGTTTTTATGGCAGGTGGTAAACTCATATTAATTTCATTATGCCCCGAGGTATGGACCTACTTTACATCATTAAAAAGTACTGATAAAAACTGTGTGTGGGTTTTTTTTCCCTCTTGAAGTCTCTGTAATTTGGACTTTAGAGAGGGAAGGATAACATAATGAGGGTTTTGGAAGGTCTAAACAGGCCTCCTAAGTTGGTTTTTATTTTTGTTTTCTGTTCAGCTTGTTGAAGAAGGCAATGCAGTGTGTGATCCTATGGTTTGATCTTCTTACATATAGTAAGTTACAGTGCTGAGAGCAGAGTCCAGAAACTGATAATAATTCTATTTGTAAAGTTAAGGATGTATTTCGCATGGAAGTAAGTATTTGAGAACTTATTTTCCATTTTGCTTTTAAAGAGTCTCTTCTGTGTCAGAGCAGAAAGGTTCTTCAGATTTGGTGCTGGGCTGGTGTAGGCCAGTTGGTTGGGAATTCTGGCTCCATTATCCAGAGTATGTCAGTGATGCTCCGTTGTTTGTTGGCCCCTAGGTGCTACTGTTGTGTAATGGGGTAGAAAATAAAGCCTGATGGTAAGACTGACATACTGCTTCTTGTGCTGACAAATACAAATAATTTGATTTTTATCTTTGCCCCTTTTTTTGGTCAGATGAATTGGCAGGAGCTGGACAGGTGGCTATGCTTAAAGGGAAGAGGAGAATGAGGGGAGGGCACTGGAGAAGGTTATACCTGGCACAGACAAGGCTACGTGAGATATGACTCCTTATTATTTGTGCAAGCTGTTTCCAGGCCAGCACTCAAATTCTGTATGGACGTGTCTGGAGAAGGGTGTCATCCTGAATGGTGGGACACTGGCCTGAACTCCTGTGCCCTGATTGCCTCTGGGAGAAAAACTTTTCTCTGTCTTCCAGAGTGTAAGATCTGAAGGCAAGGGTTGCCTTCTTTTTTTTTTCTTTTACAGCAAACACATTCTCAGTGGCCAAGACAAATCTGTCTCCAGAGAGACTTTGTCTGAAACTCTTTCTGACAGCTGAGAAACAGTACCTGCATTGTGCACAGTGTTTGATTGTGTAAATCCAAATGGATGAAAAAGCACATGGTGTCCGTTAACATATGGATGCAAGTAGGTGCTTTTTGAGCAGTTATGGACATAATGAAACAGCAAGTTTTTAAAAAATTGATTCACTCTGAGAAGCTAGATCAATGTTTGCTTGTGTTTACATTGGGTCATTCTGTGAATATGCCATTTAGTAAGGTGGTTGGTTGGATTTTTTTTAAAATTTAATTGCTGTGGTTAATTTCTGTTCATATGTTTCCACTTCATCCTTTTAAAATAAGTCAAAAATTTTGTCAGGGCTTTGTAGCTGCATCTCCAGGCCCATTTAAATTGCTTTTGTGTCATGTTGCCAAAATGATTATTCCCATTTAATGGTAAAGATGGCACTTAATCTTATGTAATCTTATGTTTGGAAGACTGCATTTAGCAGACTTTGACTAAAACTGTTGATTTCAATAATTTAAATGAAGAGAATTTATGAATACTTACACATTACTTGGCCTACTTGACATACATAAATCAGACACAGGTAGATGAAGTCTTCATAGGTCTAGATCAGACAGGATTTTGTTCAGTGAGTCATTCTTTCCCAGTAAAATTCTCTGTAGGAGTAATGTAAATAAGAACAGTGTGTTTCACAACATTGTATGTAGTTTTATGCAACACAGAGTTTGCAAATTTTTAAATATGATCTTTATTGTCTATGTATATTCAATTCAGTTTTTATTTATTGTAAATATTGTATAAATTTTGAGCCTAAATGCAGATTGGTAGTTATATCCATCAGACCTGATTGTGATCCTTGCAATTAATCCCAGAAACCAACATAAATATTTCTTGAGATGGAATGTGAATAATTTAAAATGAATGTGAAACATTTGGGCTATGAAAGACATTGTCAGGTCTCCATGGCTGTAAAGCAGCAACAGAAATATGGCTTTATATCAGCTGAAAATTGTGGACATTGTTACTAGGCATAAGAATGCAGTTTAGCATATTTGTACTGTCACCTGTAACTCAGATAGTTTTTGAAAAGGAAACAAAATGTGTGATATCAAGCAGGTCACCACAGACTAAATAGCGTAATAATAATAGACCCAATCTGTGAAAGCTTAGTTAGAAAGATTGCATCAAAGTAAGATTGTAGGTCGGTTTAGTTGATGATAATACTCCAAGTGATGGCACTGAATGAAAGAATAGTACATATGATATCTATGCATGCATCATCTCTGCTATCAACTAAACAATGCAAGAAAAATTCCAAAATATCATTTTTCTAATATGAATGGGTTTTTTCACACTATTAGTGACATGGCCCATCTATTCAAGAAATTTAACCCAAAGTTATATAATTTATGAATTTAATGAGCAAAACATGAGTTGTAATTTCTCCAGTCAAATATGTGGTTTGCAACTTTCTTCATTATCTAAATGTAGGTTGAAAACAAACAAACCTTAAATGTTTACAAATCCGCATATGATGTGGCTGTTTTGGGTGTTTTTTCTTGTTTGTTTGTGTAGGTTTCTTTGGTAGTTGTTTTTTTGGTGTTTGTGTTTGCATGGGTCTTTTTGTAGAATAGCTATAGGAATTCCACTTCTGATCTAAAATAAGTGAAGAAACCCTGAAAAATCCCATTAAATCAGATTTCCTTTATCTATCCCAGTAACTGTTTAGACATCTCATTACTTAAAGATTAAAATGTAAAAAGAAGCAAATATTATGCTGAGAAATCTTGTCTGAGATATGACTGTAACACAAACGCTGTGATCGAATAAAGTCAGATATATGGTGTACAGTCCTGTAATTGGTTTGGTAAGTTTCTAGAGGCTTCTAAAAACCTTCCAGTTTGCTGTGATTTATTTTCGGAGTCCTAATATTTTTAGTACAGTTCCTGGTAAAAAGGAAAGTTGCTACCATTGCATGATCAGTTTATCTATTTGCATTTTGAACATTCTGTTCAAAGCAATGCCCTTATCCAAGTGCACAGTTGATGGGTTTTGGTGGTTGGGTTTGTCTTTTTCCCCATTTAGTATACAAGTCTTGTGACTCTTTAATAATCTTTGGATTATCTATTAAGGACTGCAAACAGATTACTTGTCTTCACCAAATGCACTAACTGCAATAAAATACAATAAGAAAGTCCTTGAAAGATAAATAAGTGATATATAGAGGAAATCCAAAATATTTTGAGGTAGGAGTTCTTATTTGGGTACATTCATGTCTGATGCAAGCTGGAGCTGCTGGCTTTTCAGAGCAAGCACAACCCCAGAAGCTTTAGGCTTGCTGCCTTACCCTGGGAAACTGAACATCACAAGGTTACACAGCTGGCATGTTCTGCCTAGTCCCCTGGAGCTCAGCATTTTAAATATTTTCTCTGAAGGGTTTAGAGTGAAATGTACTTCATTACTACATGCAGAGTAGTTACAAAGCAGTCATTTGAATCTTAATTAGTCTGATATGTAGCTGCACATCTGAAAACCTGAGAAAACATTCATAAATCTGTGTTTTAAGCTAAGAACACGTAAAAGTATAAATGCTTATTTTAAGCCTTTTAGATGAATGCTTTTCTAAAACAGCAGTTTCAAATTGGCTTCATACTCGTTCTTAGCACTTCAAGTCATGGTATTATTACTTATTTGTATTATTACTTTATTTCAAGTCATGATGTTATTACTCAGTATTTTTCAGAACTGTTAGTCTACATCTGGTTCAGCAGACTACCATGAATAATCCTAGCCCAATGGGCTCTCAGAAATTAGGGAAAAGAAATGTGGCTTACTAATGAGTGAATCTGTGTTTATTTGACGTATCTAATAGTGATCATATGGAAAAATGGAAAAAAGAGTATCAAATAGTTTTTTGTTTATTTCTTAAGACTTTTTGAAAATAAGACCTTTTGGGTCATGATTTTCAAGATTTTAGACTTTACCTCCTGGTTACTCCCCCATGAAAAAGAAGGAAGATTATTTGTGCTTTTGTAGCAACTGAGAGAACGCTGTAACTTGCTATCATTACAAGAATATTTTCAACATTAAATTAAGCATGTTGGTTTATAAATAGTCTGAATTGGATGAGGGAAGTTGGGCAAGTGGAAGTAGTTTGGAGTTAGAAGATAGATGCTTTGTGACTGTGTTTGAAACCCAAATGCAAGTTGTTTTAGTAACTTTCCCAGTGCTGACTGTTGGTTTGCCATATACAAATACAAGAGTAACTTTTTCTGGTTTCACAAACCAAAGAACAGATGCTTTATTTTACATTAAAAAAAACCCAGAAGCCAGATGGTAAAAGAAGTTATTATGGTCTTAAAGATGATGCATAAATGCACAAGATCACAGGTCAGGCTGCTTTTCCTGAGTGTTTAATTATTTTTGAATAATTGCTGAATGTTTACTGTTTGTGAATAATGCTAATTGATGTTTTCGAGCTTTAACTTCCATGTTCTCTTTTTCTTTGCTACTGGATTTGAAAAATGTATTTAAGAGTGGGAAGTTTATTCCATCTTCCAGATATTTGTACTCTTGTCTTGACATATTTACAAAGACACCATACACAAAAATATTGCCTTTTCATGAGCACTGAATTTTGCATGTGATTAAAAAAGAACAGAAAACCAATGTCGCCAATTTCAAACGTCTGATACAATCCTCCATTAACAATACTGCAAACTCTACTTCTATCCCACATCTAAATGTCTTTTAATGATAACAGGGAGTTATGAATTTCAGGTTTTCTTGGTGTTTCTCCGAGTACTGACCAGTTATATTCGCACAGTACAATGTTTACAGCTGGCAATAAGGCAAAAATTGACAGAAATGTAAATCAAAATCAACAGTTGTTTGAATGGCTTTAGATAATGTAGGATGAATTAGTTTTGACAGTTTAAGATGCTTTAAACAGCCAAGGTGTGTATTAATCTTTAAAAGAAACAGCAGGGACAAGCTATATCTATATGAAGGAAAATTGCAAAACTCTGACATTTTGAGTACTGTGAGAGAAAAAGAAACAGGCCTAGCACAGGACTTGCATGAGAAGGTTGGACAGAGGTCCCAGGAGGCAAACAAATGTTCTGCTCAGTGCACTATGAAATATGAACTGACTTGCCAAGAAAGCATTTGAGTGCCCATTTTTCAATAAATTAGAAAGCCCAGAAATACAGAATTTCTCTTTCTAGTGTATGTAAGTTGATTATTAGGAAATTAAAAGGCCCATAGAAATTAAGTCAAATTGCAATAAGGTCTTATTTTTAAATAAGAAACATGCCTAGTTTGATTAGCTGTTTTAAGAATAAAGCTTAATAAGCTTAATAAGCTTTGAGTGCCATATTTTATATTTGATTTGGTCTGAAGTACACTAACAATAAATTAAGCCTCTTTGGGCTGATACATTTGAAAAACGCATATAGTTTAACAAAGACTATGTAAGTCTTCATTAGCTCAAATTGGCAAAATAATTCTTGTTTGTTTTGCATGTTTCTGGCTTATTTATCATGGCAGTGATACACATAACCGTCTGCATAATTCTCACTAGAATTTTTTTGTGTCTATAGAAAAGGAGGAGTCCTTAGAAGAACTAATAAAAAAGAATTTTGGTTATTTTGAAGAACTTACAATTATATGGATTTCTTTTTGGTTGCTTTTTAGAAAATAAACTAATACCAGACAATTGAAAGGTTATTTTAAACCCCAGCATGGACAGGCACCTGAGTAGGGGAGTGAAACATCTTTGCCTGGTTAGTTGAAAGTTAAGGTATTGGCAAATTAAAATTAGAGCCATCTAGAAAATGATATATGCTTGTGCATAATAGGTGTCTGCAAAGGTCTGTAGTTATTGTCATATCTGATGTCAGAATGTGAAATTCCGAAAAGGAAGATCTTGACTCCGTGGTAAAGGAGGAGACTCCAGGTTGGTCAATGATCTAAATGAATGCCATATTCTCATGTGGGAGTGATATCTGTGAACTTGTTACACTCTCTCCTCATTATACTCCCCCCTGAACATGTATTTAAGGGTAGTAGGAAAAAAGTCCACAGGTTGTTTAGATCCTTGAGACTGTCTTTACCATCTCTAAATTTTTAAGCTTCTTGCTTTATTGCCTCTTGCATAATTCACTTCCGAGGCAGGTGGGAAATGCATGTGGGTATTTCTGTCTAGACAGTACTTTGTGGAAGCTTTTTTAATGTGTGTTACTGAATGATAAGCAAAGAATTATTTAAAGCAGCAGTTGGTTTTATCTTAGCAGCTTAGTAGCAATGTTTGGGCACCCTAGACCAAGAAGGAGCAACATTTGAATATTAAGAATAAACTACTCTTGCAATTGTTCTTTTTGATTTTGTAGTTTATGGGGCTGTATACTGAAACAAATGTTTATTTTTAACATCATGGATGTTCAAATGTAGTGCCATGCCCAGGCAACCAGGGGCTTTATGTACTTAGACATTGACAGGTAAACTACATTTTCTAAGTATACATGGTGAGCTTTTTTTCCAAACAGATATTTATGCCTGAAAGTATTATTGCACTTTTTATCAGCAGTAGAACCTTGTCAGTATAAGTCCTTAAATCCCTGGAAAGTTTCCTGGCAGGCAGTCCTTGCTTTTAGGACTCTTCAAATCCTTCTGTTCCTGACCCAAATTATCTGCTAGAGTTTCTCTTGAACTACAAGAATTTCATTATTAAATATAGATTTTTTTTTTACTGAAAAACTTACAGTATAGGATTCTGATTGATTTGCTTTACATTACAGAGGTGGATGTATATATCTTCTAAGGTAATGTATTTTTTTAAAATGTAACTTTAAACTGTCTTGCCCTGGAGAGAGCTGATGATGCATCTCCTTTCCTTCATTTAAGGGCAAATCAGGGGTTACCCAGAGCGTAAACTCTCAGGGCCCCTTTCAGCAATATTTGATTTTCTTAGGTACACAGATTGACCACTGATTTCAACAACATGCAATGGAAAATATAACAGTTGAAATCAACAAAATCCTTAAAAGTTAAAATTTGGTGTCTGTTATGTTTTTTAGTTGATATTTATGGGATAACTAAGCAGATTTTACTTTTCTTAGACATAGTGTTTCATGTTTACTGCAACGTAGATGAATTGCTCATAAGAATTGGTATTCTGGAAGCATTAGTACTTATTTTTATTTGGATGTCATTTTTAGGTGTGAAAATTCTACTGTGAAGATTTCAGATATGGGATAAATTTAACAGTAAGAGAATCTCAGCAACTAATGGCCTACTTGTTATTATGCAGGGGCAAGAACTTCCACTGACACAGGTCAGGCTGTGCCACTTATTATAGGCACAAAACCTGTGCATGTCTGCCCTATTCGTTTGATCCTGAAAGGTTACAGGGTTGCTACTTAGAAATATGATTGTTGTAATGTGTATGGTTTATATTAAATCTGGTCAGGGATTAGGAATATTTTCCTTTTAGGTACCTGCTATGCTTTTCAGAGAGGGACAAAATGATATTTTATAAAGGTCATCTTTCTGATGCTGCAAGAATCCAAGGGTAGCTGCTTCCTTCCAGGTTCTAAAGCAACAGTACCCTTCCAGCTGATAATATCCAAGATTTTTCCATTACTCATTGAGTAGATATGAATACAACATAATCTCTAAAAATAAAAAGGAATGTTAAAGTTTTGCATTTTACACATAAGATTAGCATAATAAGATAGAATTTTCAGGATTAATAGGAGGATAAACAAACCATGTTTTGTTAATTTGGATGTGTGCCTAGACCCTCTGTAGCCCTGTTGATCCTATGAGCTTTTCTTATTTTATTAATCAGAATGAAATTTTCCTAATTATCTTAAAAATGAACACATTTTCACTGCATTAGGGTGATACACTATTAATTAATGTTCATCTAAGCTTCTGGCTACAGCAGCAAATGTTGTGATGGGAGTTGAGCTGATTGACCAAGTTTATCCATCAATGCTGCAGTGCAGTTGTTAGCTCCTTACCTAATATCGCTTTTATCTGCTGCTAAGAGTTTTAGACTTTCAAAAAGGAGATAAAAAAGAAACAGCTCTCAGTAATGTAGATATGTGGGACTTATGTCCTTAGGTTAGAAAGGAGACTAGAGGGAAGAGATGGAGGGTAAGAGGAAAAAGCCTCTTATCCATTTAAAGATGGAATATATGCAGCTCTTAATCTATACAGAAAGTAAATACAATACCAGGAATTACAGCTTCCAAGTGATTAAGACAGTCTGCTCTGTTAATAATGGCCTCAAGACCTTTGACAGATTTCAGGATCAATGCTATTTCTAAAGAGCAAAAAGTGAAAAATTGTAAAATGAAACTTTGAAACAGTTTTCAGCATAAAGAAAAATACTGTAATTGTACGTAAGTAAGAATATCTTAAGTAAGAGTAGGTTTCTTATGGATTTTTAAAGAAGGCTGTGAGAAGGAAAAACCCCAAGAAGCAGTTTCCTTCTATGCCTTCAGGTTTGTACATTTTAAGTTTCAGGCACACACAATTTTCTTTGCCAATGAGCTCTGTTACACAGTGACCAGCAGATGACATTTCACTATCTAAAAATGAAAGTGGGGAAGGATTTTTATCTTCACTGCTGTGCAAACTCACAGAGAATAAAAACCAGTACCTCCCTGTAATCAGATAAAGACTGCTGTAGAAGAGCATTTGATGTATCAACAGAAAGTATGCTCAGTGTATCAAGGTTTTTCCCACTGCTGGTTTTATCAAATCTAATGCTTCACTTACGGGAGACTTCTGCACTCAGAGATCTGGACAAGATGGTGAAACTTTATACATGTGACCAGAGAGAGTATTTTTAAGAGAATTAAAACTGTTGGTTGCTTAGGTCAGCTTAACAAGATCAGCATGTGGCACTGTCAACCAACACAATCCAAGAGAACCACGGAGGACATGGAGCTGTCTTGTGTTTTAAGATTTGAGAATGGAATGACTGCAATGTATTTGTGTCTGACTTCAGTTCCATCACTAGCTGGTTTTCCCTGTGTTTGTCTCCTTTTTTTTTTTTTTTTAATTCTAGACCCTGTTCTGATTTTATCCCCCTGTCAGTTTCTAAGTTTTGTCTCCTGAAACAGTTTTCCTGTGGAAAAAGGACTCTTTTGAGCTTTCAAATGTAAACAAGAAACTTTTCACTGTATGAAAATGACATTTTTCAGGAAGTAGAACATGCCCGGATATTTGAAGCTTTTCCTAGAAAAAGTGAAAGGCATACTTATGACAAATAGCCACTCCCTTGTCAACTGCTCTTCCAAAAACATGAGGGCATTACAAATTTTAGGTAGAGTAACATAAAAAGTTATGAATGCTGACAATTTCTCTGCTTTTGAGGGAAACAGCTGCTTGGGATGGAATGTCCTATAAAACCTCATACAGAAAGTGATGGTTTCAGACTGAAATAGTCAGAAGGGAAGTTTTGGCAGGAGGTGTCCAGGCAACCTTCACAGTCTGCTCATGGTAAACACACGGGAGCTTGACACTGTTCCTGGAGGAGTTCTAGGGAGAGGACAGTCTTACTTGACACTCCTCTCTACAGAACTGAAACCCTAAGCCTCATAATTCATTCTCTGTCTTTTCTGCTTTGGGATTTGATGAATGTGGTTCATTCTGTTTGGCTGATGGGACTTGGGTTGTCAGACATATATATTTCTGTACTGGGTCCATTGTTTCGATGACAAGCTTGAAAACAAGGAAAGCTAGGCCTTCTACATAGAGTCCTAGAAATAGCAGCTTTTTCTTGGTAATATTGAGTGTGTTTCATCACTGTCTCCAGACAGAACCTCATTTAAATAGAAAGGGCTGCCAGAAAGATAGAGATTTATAAATTTAAATGTAACTTGAAAATAGCTGATGGGTTCAGTTTCTTTCGGGCTACTCCTACAAAAAGGACTACAGATGTTTTGCTTAAATTCTGTACTAAAATGAGTTTTCTGAGTCCTCCTACTTGGATTTTTGAAGTTAGACATCTAGTAAATGTGCTAGTGTTAAAAAAAGTTATGAACACCCACATCTCATTTTTTGACATCAGGCTGCTTAATTAGGTAATTGTTTAGGCACTGCTGTGTGAATACTAAGTACACAGTTAAAAACCAAATACCTGCAAGTCCATGTAATAGAGAATTGGGTTAGAAGAATAACAAAAATAACTGTGAGCTTAGGAAAATAACTAAGAAGCTTGCAAATGTCTAGGAAAAGAAGTAAAGCTGAGGTGAAGCTGTTTATTCTTAGAGACGGAGTTCTGTTTGCTGATGCAATTTGTTATCCTTCGGTGTTGTACTAATATTTATGAGAGGCAGAAGTTCAGTTTACATTCACAAGATTATATACAACATATTGTATGAGCAGGCTGTACATTACAGTGGCTTGTTAGCACTGTGTGATTTTCAGAGTAATGACAACAGCACTGAGTTTTGCATCTCAGCCTCTTGCTTTCATTGGAGTGTGTAAATAGAAATTCTCTAGAAAATGAAATTGAGCATAATTAACACATCCAGTACCCATGATTCACCTGTGGGTTGGAATACAGTTAGGGTTATTTTGAAATATATTTCAAAAGCTGTACTCAAAGCACCTTTTTAATAAAGGGTATGATTATCTAATTTGCAAATCTGCCTCCTACAGAATAAAGCATAGTTTAATATGCAAATAATACTACAGAAAACTAGTGTACACAATAAATGTAGTTTAAAATGACAGGAAGAATAAGGAATTCACCAGTTTTCTAAATAATGCGTTAATTACTTCAGTAATGGATATGCCTCAAAAATTCCAGATGACCGTTACATTTATTTTAACTTGTATAATTTTGCTGATTGGGCTATTACAAACCATGATGAAGGAACAATAGAAAAAGGTAATAATAATTTATTGCTTTTCTCCTAGAGGTACTGAATGCCCTTTTGAAATGCAAGATACAAATTCAATTTATTTATGTAATAACTTTTTCTTTTAAATTGAACTACTTGCATATTAGGCTGTAATTATGACTGAGAAGATTTTTTTAAAAAGAAAAATTGTCAAGAAGGCAAATATAAAAATGAACTGGCAGCCAAATCAGTAATGCTTTAATTGATACTGAGGTAAACTGGAGTTACTACTATTTACCTTTTAAGTCAGTGTGTATATTTTATATTCAAACCCATTAAAGTATGATTGATTGCAAATGTGTCAAAAATGAACTGAAAATAAATTATATTGAATACTGCCATTGCTTATCAGAATTTTCCACTGATCATATGAACCAAAGTGATACAGATTCCCTGGATTGTCTGAGGACATTATATACTCTGTCACAAAATAAACCAACCCTCGCTTTGGAATATGAATTAATTTTCCATGTCTTCATTTAAAAAGTTACTGCAGCAAATATAAATATGGTGAAAATTGGTGGAGAAGAAGGTTGAGGACTCCCAGTATGGTTATTTATATCTGATGAGACCTCTGCTTTTGAGCTGGTCAGTTTTTGGGGTTATAGTTTGTATTCTGTTATGAAAATAGAGATGTATTATTACCATTTAACTGTTAGTTAAATCTCGTAGTTTTGGTGTTTATTAAAAGTGCATTGGTGGGTTAGACATGTAGCAAAATATTTTCTTAAAAATTATTTATTATTTAATAGTGTGTTCATAGTCTATCAAAGCAGTCACTGAAATACCTGCCAACACATTTCACCTGTCCTCAGAAAAGCCTGATGTTGAAAACAAATTGCTACAGGTTTTCCTTGCAGCCACTAGAACATGCAGTTATTCTACAGGCTGGGTGCTAAAATCAACTATTTACTTTTTATGAAGATATCATTCAGTAGAGAATGTTAGTCTGCCATAGAATACCTTCATTTTTCAAATGCCATCCTCTGTGTGTGAGATAATATGAGAGACAATAGGGTAGATAATCAGAGACCTGTTTTTCTTTCCTCATTTTTCTTTTATGCTTTGAAGAGATGCAAAAGACACCGTGAATAATTTTTGTTATATTTAAATGAGAGTTTTAAAATTACTTTGAATTATTGTCTTTGGAGGGGGCTGTTCAAGAGAGGAACCTTCAGTCTGTGTCTGAGGCCCAGAGCCTCCTCCTTTAAATCTGTAGCATTAAAAGCATCAGCATTGAAATAAAGTGTATAGGGATGAGCAGAGCTGCAGCTGAGCTAAATACATTGGCAGGTGTGCATCTGTCCCATGTTTTTCCATGTTTTGATTGTTGTACGTGCTGGGATTGATGCAGTCATGCCTGTTGGATCTTCAGTAGAGCAGAGGTGGCTGAGGAACTGCCAGAGAGGAAGGTCTAATTCCCATGCTCCCTGCAAGCCTCAGTAGGTGCATCTTTCCTCAGCTCTTAAGGGAAAAACTTTTCTCCCTGAGGGCCACCAAGTACCCAGGCATTAATGCAACGAAGATGAGATGGGATAATGGGCTCTCCCTTTTGCCTCATGAAAAAAACCTGGCTCTAACATTTTGCTAGACTGCAGGAACACAGTACTTCTTTCACTTGATTCAAGCAAAATGATCTCATACAGTTCTCCTTTCTTACTCCCTAGCAGCAAAAAGTGTGGCTTATTCACCTGCCATGAGAATAGCTGAAAAATGTTCATTGAGACTTCATGCCTCAGTCTTAATGGGTAGGAAAGGAAGTGCTCATGGCTGTCTTGAACATAAAGGAGAATGAAATGGATGAAGAAGTGGTGTCCTAGTTGTGTTGGTTTGATCAGTGTTTGGAACAATGCAGGATTTTTGATATTGGAAAGTATATAAACTGTGGGGTAGGTTCAATAGTAAAAAAATTGATATGTCTAGACTTGTATGTGTGAGACATATTCTTCCAGCAAAAATGCTACTTTAAATAACAGTAATAACAGTGGGAATATTGTTAAGGAGACTTTGCTTGCTTATAGATGCAGAAAAGGTAGCCTTGGGTCATTTCTGAGCACAGTGTATTGAGCATTTTTTCTCTTTCGTTCGTACTCTTGTTTGTCAGTCTTCACTGGGCAGAATGGAGGGTGAGCTGCACTGTTAGGCTGTGAGGCTTTCTAGACTGGCAAACTGTCCTTACCCTAACTGAGTAGAAGCAGCACCTTGCAGCCTGAGATCTCTGAGTGCTCCCTTTCCTGCTTTGTACCATAAGGGCTTGTGATAGTACTTACATTACAAGGATTTTGAAGCCAATCTAATTGGTTGCTTGTTGGCCTAGTCTTAGCATTAAAAGGACTGTTGTAGTGTCTGACTAGCTACGAAAGAAAAATGGTAACAAGAACACTGACAAATAATTAGAGACCTGATTCTGAAGGAGTTGGCTGAAAAATATCCCATGTCTAAATATCTTTGCATAGGTCAGTCAAAAACCATGCAAAAGAAGATGCTATTAAAACCTTTTTCATCTGGCTGAAACTTAAAGTACAATTTTACATTAATTTCATTGGAATATAAGTATTGAAAAATAATGTAAGATCTATTATGTATTAAACAGACCTGAATTGCTGTATTTAGTAGGGATGAACAGCAATATATAAAGTTAGTAAGAGTGTGAGGTATTCTGAGTAAACTAATTTTTTTGGGGGGAAAAAAGGATTTTGGAACTACCTTTTACAATTTGGCCTTGGAAGTCGCCTCTTCACTTTGTACACAGTTTAAGTAAGGGTGCAGTTTTACAGCTTTAGCAGCAAAAGCATTCATGGGGTAAAAAACTGAATTCCAACAATCAATAAAAGTATTCCTAAACTAAAATATTCAAATAACATGAAAAGAAAATAGAGAAGGAATACAAAAGAATTTCTGGAGGCAAGTAAAGGTGTGTAGGAGTTGCATATTCTATTAACAGAAGAAAAGATCCCCACATAAAGTCTAATTTTACTTTGCTACTTTGTAACTTAAACATTGCTGTTACAAACCTCTTTCAATTTTGTAGAATTTTTATGATAGTCTGGAAAATTAACTTTTCAATAGTTCAATGATTTTTTTTTTTCCAAGCATGACAAGTTAAATAATAATTTTTGTAAGACTCTTTAGTTTTATCCCAGTTAGAGCAGACTGTGGTGAAGTATAGTGCCCTGCAGGGCTTTGAAGCTGCTGGCTTGGCTTTGATACTTGGTATCCAGTATTTCTACTATGAAAATTCATCTTGACCTTCATGAAAGGATGAGGTCTGGCTAGCTACCAGTAGCCTAAAGACTGAATTTGGTCTTCTTCACAATCTGGGCATTACATCTGGGACACATGTTCCATGTGCTAATGTCCAAGCAGAACCATCATTGCTTTGCAAGGAACCTTTCCACTCCCAATTTTATTCTCTGATTTTCTTTGTATAGCTTGTATGGCTGCTCCTGTTCCTTTCAAGGATCACATCCAAGAAGAGTCTGCCTCTATTCCCCTGTAATCACCATTAGATTTTTAAAGAGAATTGCAGGATCGCTCTCCTCCTCCCCACAGACGCACAGGAGGAGCGCACTAGCCCTGACATTCATGGCAATCCTCTGCTGAACTTGATGAAATTCATTGGTTTCTTCTTTTATTGAGAGTTCCTTTCTTTTTTAGAGGGGACCTGATACCCCAGGTATCAGCTTGCACATGCTGAGCAGAGCATTGCTTCCCTTTACTGGCTAAAACTTAACTGTTGCAGTCCAGTATGTCTCTGGATTTCATAGCCTCAGACATGTATTAGATCTTTCAGATCCATGGATGGTGAGGGAAAATAGAGCCACTGGAAAGGGCTACTCAGCAAATGTGTTACTGATGTGATCTCATGGTTCTCTTTTACCTAGAATGTTCCACCTGATTTGTCCATCTGCACTTTTGTGCTGGAGCAGTCTCTGTCAGTACGGGCCCTCCAGGAAATGCTGGCTAACACAGAAGAAAAGGCAGAAGGGGTAAGTTATTAAATATTCAGCTTTCTTCATCTTGCAAAATAGTACTTTTTTCCTATGGTACCACAGGTTTCATGGCTGTCACATGCTTATTGCATGATTGTGTTGAATTTTCCTGCTTTGCTACAAGAATAGTCTGATTTTTTGGAAATTATGAGCACTTTCAGTGTCTGCTGAAGCTTGCCAGAGTTGTAAAATCACAATGTCAGTGTGCTATGAGTCAGTATAGACAGTTACAGTTACAAGGGTGTTTTAATTTGAGAAGCTCATAATGTGTCATATAAAGCTTGATCACTTCTTCTGAACAAATAAGCTTTCTGAGCACTCCTGACTCTATTGGGTGAGACTGTCAAAAGGTCTTAAAATGATTGGGATGTATGCTGGTGGTGTCTGGAAATAATGAAACTGTTGTGTGTGCCCTGAGCTAAAATAAGCTGTAACAGACTTTTAAGCTGAAGATAAAATATTATTGAGCCTTAGTGGACAAGAAATAGCAGTCTGGAAGATGAAGGATGTAGGAATTACTTAAATCCTATAAGAATTATTATTATTCCTAATAGGAATTAATTTTTTGACTAGCAAATAATTATTTACAAATAGATCATAGTAGTGTAATTAATGTTCCCTGCAGTGCAATTAATTTGATTTGTTATGCTGTAATTGCATGTTCCATATAGTGTTCATGTAAATACTATGCTATAGCTCAAATCCTGTAAATTTTTGAGGAAGAGTGACTGTGGGCATAGCAGTTATACAGGCAAAAAAGAAGTAGGTGTTAACCATAAGTCCATCACTCAAGAAAGCTGGCAGGAGATAAGCATGCCTCTGAGATTTATGGTGATGCCTCAAGAAACGCAACTAATAAAGAATAGTCAGTCCCATGAGATGCCAGGCACTTAGGCTGAAAATGGCATTTGGGAAATGAAGTCTGGGAGCAGTCCCATGGATGATCTGGAGTGTGTTCTGCCAGTGAGAATTTGTTCCAAGAGAATGAAAAGCATATCTGAGAGAAGAGGTGGTAGCAGAGTAAGCAGATATGTACTTCTAAACCCCTCTTCCCTCACTTTGTGAATACTGAAACCAAGAGCAAGCAAATTCTCAGGGACAAAAATAAAATCAAAAGAACAGACTCATACAGGCACAATGTCAAAAATCACAGCCCAGACCCCAGGATGTACAGTGATAACTGTGTATGGCCACACAAGTGAAGTAGAGCAACAGTTTTCTTTCTGTTTATTCCCAAGAGATGTGAGCAGGAGCATGAACTAAAGGAAGTATAGGGGAACGTGTAATATAGTAATGCTATAGGGCAGAATGCAGTGAATGAAAAAGCATTCAATTTTCAAATATGAAGTATTGAAACTTCTCTTTAAATCATAACATCAGCTTGCAGATTTTCTGTTGCACTGTCTTTAGCAGAGTTCTGGGGCCATGTGTTAAGAGAATATTAGCTTTTAATACAGAGATCACACCCAGAGAACATTGGAGAATGAACAAACCTCTCTGCAGAATGATTAGAAAATGTGAGCTTGGGTATTCTGCTGGGAACAGGGCACAATTAAGAGAGAATTGTAGGGGTCTTAGGTGGAATATTTGCACTAGTTCTGGACTGTTTTCTGCACTAGATGTGAGTAGAAAAAATTCTTGTAGGACACACTGACCGATGAGACATACCATGTTTGGTGGTAATCTGGTATTTTCTGGAAACAATTACTGATGTTTACTGTGCATAACCATGAAGGTCAGAGTTCTGGACACTTACACACATGCCTAAATAACACTGGAAGCTGCACTGGTCTACAGTGCTCTGTACTCAGAGGTCTTCTGAGATGTGCACAGGAAAGATAAGGCAAAGTTCTGAGTGTGGTCATTATGGGGGTCTTGGCTGTTCACAGAGTAGTTTACTGTCCTCCCAGAACCTATTAAATGCCAATATTAGCAGAAGATACAGAGCTACAGCTATACCAACACAGAGAGATGGTGTTCAGTAAATCAGAAATGTATTTCTACTGCAAATTTTGATGGCTTCTGTAGAAATGCATTAGGAATCTGCTTGTGTCTCTTGCATATTAATATATTGATATGAGAAGAGAACAATCTTGAAAATAATGGTTTGTAAATGAACACAAGGTCATGTTATTAATGTCAATATTTTTTAGTAAGTCTCTGCAAGTCGAGTGATGATGATACTAAAATGACTGAATATGTACTTGCTAAAAAATTGATAGAACTGACATTTTGTATCTGTATGTAGTTTCTATGAAAAAGACACAAATTTTGCCTTTGCATTTATATTTGTATATCACAGGACAGGTACTTATATAGACAGCTTCATATTTCTTTGAAATAACTGTTAAAAGAAGTTCTAAGATACAAAGTAATTTGTCTTACCTGAAGCATTATTACCTTCCTGGAGAAGCATCAATTATTTTTAATAAAATAACAGTGCTTCATTTCATTTAGGAGAAGAAAGAATAGCAAATTTGGAGAAATTGTTGCTATAAACTGGTTTCAGCATGACCTCAGTTTTCTAGTGGAAAGAATCCTGCAAAAGGAGGTCCTTTCAATCCTCAGTTACTTTTCATTTCATTAGAAATCATTAAGATGCTATGCTTATAAGAGGTCTCCTTGTGCTGGTTTGCCTTTTGTGTTGTGTAATCTCTTGAATGCTATGTTTATATAATGGGTATTCTTGTTATATAACAGGTAAGTTAGCAGTAATGTAATGGTGCAGTAATATGAAGAAAATCTCACGCTGACTTGAGTCAGAACAATAAGCAGCTTTCTTGTGCCTAAGAAGGAATAACTGTGTGCACTTACTGGATTTACTGCTTCTCAAGTAGTATGCATTAAATGTGCAAGATTACCTCTGCAATACACACCTACATTTTTAGTGCAAGAATCCCAAAATGAGAATTTCTATACTTAATGAGATCAGTGATCCATCTATCTGAGTATACCTGCTTGACTCTCCTGAACCAGATAAATGCTAGTATCAAAGGCAACAGTGGAAAATGACTGAAATTTCCTAAGAAAGAGAGTGTGTAGTGCTCTGTTTCTTTTAGACACTTAGTTATTTTGCACTCTGAGATTTGATCATTTCCCTGTAAAATAGTATCTTAGTTCTGACAATTTATTAAAACACTGACACTCGTAGATTGATTAAATGGTTTTGGTTTCAAAACTAAAACCACAACCTTGTTTATTTGCTTAGGTAGCCTTATTTGCACTTTTCATTTTAAACAGGTAATTTTTTTTTTTTTTATTTTGCTGGGGTCTGGAGGGCTATATGCATGTACCACTTTTATCAGTTCATCCACAGGAAAGAAACAAAAACCAACAAACCAGAAATAAGATAAGGAAAAAGGGAGAAGTCTTGTGGAGAGGGAATAGTAAATAATTTTATAATGAGGAGTAGCATCACATAGTCTGGGCTGTGGTGTGTTAGGAAGCAGAATTCTAGGTGCACTGTCCTACACAGGGGTGACCTACAGACTAGGTATTATTTTGTAATCAGTTTTTAGGTGTAACTTTTTATTATTAGAAAAGCAGATGTAAGATGAAAAGTCCTAATATTTTTATAAAGCATTTGAGACCATAAAAAGCATTCAGGCCATCTATTCTTAGCCTGGTTATTATTTCCAGTGAGCCTTCTCTGGACCCAAGTGCCTTGTATTTCACTAAAGCTCATTAGTTGGAATGATCCTGATAAGGTGAATCCATAGCTTCTGGAGTAATTTAGGAATGGTCACTGCAATCTGTTGGAACTGTGTTTTGCTTCTGATTATTTTTCCTCTGGTTGTCTTTTTGGGTAGTTTGTTTGATGTTTTTTTCCTTTTTAAAAATATTTTAATTTTTTTAAATCACATCTTCCTTTCCTAGATTCAAGACCTCTATCATCTAGTACTTTCTTCTTGTGAAATTGATTAAATGCCATAATCAAATCAGTTCCTGGAAAGTTTCCCTTATTTTCTTAAGCAATGAAGCCTGGCCATCTATCCATTAGTGCTCTTGAATTCAGTAACTTGTGCAATTTCTGGACAATATGAACAATATTAGAAACAGGGTTAGATAGTTCTTCCAGATATGATGGATATTGGGTAGGAGGAAGGGATCTAACTTTATATATTGTATAAGAGGAAAGGAAGACAAGTTTTCTGTTTTACATTACCATCAACTGCTCTTGTGCTATTGCACCTTCTGCACAGCTTCCTTTCACTGAGAAAAGGTGTCACAAGGACATGGGAAGGAAGTTTCCAGGTTTTGGGTGCGAGGGAGGGATTTATAATTCTGTGGCTTCTTTCAGCTTTGAGATTTAAATGACTTTTTCATAAAAGTTAAACAGCAGACCCGTACATTGTATGCTATTACCACTCTCACCTTTTATGACAAGGAAAATTATTTCCCTTTGTCCTGCTGTATACCCAGTAGAAAAGGGTATTCAGAAGAAAAGGTATCCAGACATATTTGACATGGAAGAATGTCAGGTATTTTCTTAGCCTCAGTTGGTTCAAAAATGATTTAGATTTTATCTAAAAGGTTTCTCTTTTTAAATAATCCTCAAGCAAACATGCTGCATGAAAAACAGGTATAAAGATAAAAATTTGCCAAGAGGGTGTGCAAATTAAAATTAAGTGTAAGGTAACCTTCATAAAGCCCATTGCTACAAGCTATTTTTAGAACTATATTTCAGAGGGTTTTTCATATGATCCAATATGAATTTCTTTTTTCCAATGGGAAAATCAGAGTATTCCGAACACCACTACCCTCTGCATTTATATAAAAAGGGACTAGTTTGAACTTTCATTCTATTCTTATGCTTTTGTTACTTCAAAGAGATAAAAAACAGTTTTGGGAGCAGTGACTAGGTACGGGAAATTACATTAGTTTGGCATTTAAAGGACATTTTCCTCTAAGTGGACAAGCACAAAATCATCTATCATCTGTGTTGGCTGGAACAAAAAATAAATGCTTGTTATTGCCTGAGTTACACTTGGTTTGCCTGCATTTTCTGAAATGTATCCAACAGTCTCATTATATAAATAAGGCACTATTTTTTCCACTATTTTTCCTTGTTATGTCTTTTATAGTCCTTCATGATAATTGTAAGAAATGAGACCACTGAAATGTAAAGATTCTGGGTTATATTTTACATGCCATACCTGATGAATAAACTATATACATATGTGTATATTTGTATATGACACATATACATACAGCTGTATGTGGCTTGCTTTCACATTCCAGTGTGGTGTACATCTGTGTGTGGATGGGAGACCTTGTATCCCAAACAGAGAATTGTTCTTAACTGCATCGTACCATTGGAGTGATTGAGAACTCTATTAATAAATTGTCTTTTACAGCAGCTTTAATTAGTTTCTGTCAGCAGTGGTAAAACATTCTCTTCACTCTGGTCCACCAGAAGACTGGTGAGTGCCCCAAACCATTCCAATTCTACTGTTGTACCATGCATCCACAGGAAAATCTCATATCATTGGGAGGGTGTAGAGTAAGAGACATCTATTTTGGTGAGAGCTTCTGGAGCTGCTGTTTGTTGATCTGTGGTTTGTTCTGCCAACACGAGGTGTATGCATGGGCTTTTTTTGTTCAGATATATATAGGAATATGAGACTCCTCTAGGTTTTTTGTTTGTTGGTTTTTGTTTTTTCCAATTTTATCAGTGAAGTGTTTGGAACATTCAATTCCTTTGGAAATGGCTAGGCTTCATGCTACATGAACTGCTGACTACTAAAATCATCTGCACTTGGAGTGTAATGTGTTTCCTTTGGAATTGTGTTTTAATGACTCCGTCAGGATAGATGCACCAAACTCACTTATCCGTAATGGAACCCAATGGATTTCTCTCAGCTGCTTTTGTGTCCTTTCACGTCAAGTGTCAGCTTTTTGATTGCTTACTAGAAAATGCTTGAAATGACATAATAAACTAGGAACTAGAATGCATCAGGAGAGATAGGACTCTCTAGAATTTATATTGAAATTATTTTAAGTGCTTATTCAGAATATCACACTATTTGGTTTTTTTTTTTCTTTTGAGAAAACTTGAAGTGGTTTTTTTGCTATTTGTCTTTCTAGGCTTCATTATACAGGGGAAAAAAATTGGCTCCCAGTTGCCTTAGTATGCTTGAAATTTGTTTATTTTTAGGTAAAATGAAATGCAGGGTTAGTTCCTTTTTTAGTTTCCTGCAAATTGATCTTAGTTTCTATACTATCTACTGAACACTTCAGGTGGGCAGTTTGCTGCATTTCCCCAATATTTATTTAGCCCAGCAACTGTGCTATTCTGATACTGCATGCCATGAAGATTTGCTGTGCCAGGAAGCTCTATCCTGTACTCCTGGTTGGTAATGAAGATGTGAAACTCTGTCCATGCCACTATCAGCTCCTGAGAGCTGGTCTTCCAGAGACCTGGAGGTTCAGAGCTGGAAGCAGACTTCTTTCTTTTTGATACTTTTGGGTGTTCTTCCAACCCATCTGAAGAAGAACATTGGAAGGAAGGAAAAATCAGATTATGGAATGATGTTCTTGGAGTACTCAGGCAGTGCTGCAGTTAACTTAGAGAGAACTGTAGCCAGTTCAATTCTGCCATTGAAGTGGAATGGAAAAGTGAGGATTAAAACAAGAATTGGTTCAGATTCCATGTGGTCCTAGGAAACAAAATTAGAATAGTTGGACAAAAAGTTGCTGACTGAATATAAACAACATAGAAGTCACTGAAACTGGCACTTTTATGTATTGAGCTGCCATGAGGACAGCTGAGAAAACCTGGCAGAGAGATTAGAATGAGGAACTCAAGGTGTGCTGTGTGGCTTTATAATTTGGATGAAAAAAGAAGGGGATTGGTTTTATGCCTTTTACCAGTCAATTCTATAGGTGTTATCCCTGTGCCATCTGTAAGCTATGGCCTGTTAAAATAAAGTATGGCAATGTACTGATGCTTTTCAGTAAAGATTCCCAGTTAGTTCCTGAAAGAGCTTGGGGTTTTTTTGGATGAAATTTAAGCACAGCAAAATTGAAAATGATACAGTTAAATTTGTCTTCAGAATCAAATCCTCTTTTTTAATCAGCAGTTGGAATTGATGTACTAAAGGCTATTTATGAAAAATGATGAACAAATAAACCCCACCAAATCCTTACATTCAGATGCTGTTCTAGAATGTTGAAGAGTCTCAGTTTTGCTGCTCAATCCTATGTAAAGCTGAAATAGTCTCCTAAACCACTCATTTTCTTAATGCTACCAGATGTCTTGACAAAGCTTGTAACACACTGAGTTTTTAAACCAGGCCAGTGTAGATAAGCAGTTGGAATCAATAACCCAAGTGGTGATTGCTACTTGCATTTTTTTCTGATTTTGTTTGTCTCCATACCTCAGGGCTGATTTATGCATGTGTTGAGGACCGTAACTAATGAAAGCTACACATAAAATAATGTTAGAAACTAGGCATCTCAGACAAACCTCCCTGCTTTGTGTATTACATTGATTTTAGTGGATTCTTTAAATCTATTGATATGTCATCTGGGGTATTGTGAAAATTGAATTAATATTTGTGGGGTTATCTTTATGGTAGTGAATATCATAAAATGGATAGCATTTAATTGTTTTTTCTTTAGAAGAGTTTTTTAAATCAATACTTAGTACAATGGTTGTACCACAAACTGGAATGAAACAGAATAGTAGGTGACCACCTTCTCACCGACGTGTTGCAGAAGGCAGATTTGATGTTGAAAAGGTTATGGACATGAGGAAGGCTGCATCATAAAACATTTTTCTGTTTGCCTTAAATTTGTTAACTTTTTTTGTAAAACACAAAGACTTTATACTTCAGCTTAGTCAAAAGTGTTTTGAGATATTAAATTGTTCATGATTATATATGATTCTTGTCTGCTACAATTCTGCTACTACTGATTGTACAAAGTGCAGTTTTACATTAATCTCTCAGCTGATGCAAGGCCTGGATAAAGGGATACTCAAACATTGTATCTCCTCTTTTGCAATGTGCACAGCTATAAGATGAATTATTTGTAAAGCTCAAGACCTTAAATTAAATAAACCATAACTTTTGCTTTTGTCCAGTTATATTGAGATTGGAAGTAATAATTATTCAATGTTTTTAAACAGACTGCTTATATTCAATAAATACCTCATAATATATGTGAAAATTCTCCATATCTCCATTTGTCTTGTAATGGCTTCTTATAGGGATAGCTTCCTGAAATGTTTGGCTAGGTTGGTTCAAAATTTAAAAAAGGAAGGATCCTTTTTTCCAACTCAGTGACTTATAATGGCAAATTTAAAGAATATTTTGGTGAGTGGTGTAAAATGTTATCAGTGTAGGAAATGCATAGCAGTGCTACAGAGGCTGTCAGTGTGGATAATGTTAATTGTGTCTGCAGTACTGTGTAGCAAGAAACTAGTCTCATATCAGCCAGCTCTGTAGGATCTCAGCAGCTGGAGCTGGAAGATTACACATGGGATTGTTCCCTCTTGAAATGTGCTCAGTGTGCTCAACCTCCAGGAGTTACCAATACCTTCTGTGGTAATTAAAGAAAACAAACTACCGTAATCCTCAAATTCAGTCAAGTTTTTTTAATGCGAGTTTGTTCCTAACTCTCCTTATCCTGCAGGGTTCAGCCCCTTGAGGTGCTTTGGATTCTAATGGTGCTCTATATGCATCATAGACTTTCCATATTGTTTAAGTTTAGATGTGAATGGTCCTCCCCAAAGGGGTAACACTTGAACAGCACCAACAAGGGTACCATTAAAAGAGGAGATAGAACTGGTGTAGTGAGACTGTGCAGGACTGAATGGACTGGATTCCTGTCTTGAACAGGAAATGGGAAGGAACTGAGTTTGGAGAGAGGGTGGGTTCATCTCTATATTGCTTCTGTGGTGTGTCTGTCAGAGTTGCTGATGAACATGCATGATTGGCTGTCAATGAACTCTGTTGCTGAGTGGGTCTGGATAGGGATGTTACGCATGAGGATTCATCTGCATGTATGTAATTGCATCTCCCCAGGGCAATAGGAATTTTGAGTCCATGGTACCTACATCACTGAGCAAATCCATGATATCTTAGCAAAAATAATTGATTTAGTGAGAACAGGTGTTATTTCACCTCTCTCTGGAACAACCATTTGTCTGTGGAGAAATTATTTCTTTTGATGCCCAGCTATTCCTTAGTGACTGTGGTAGTGCTGATTCACCAAGAAGGTTTCTGGTTTTGTAATGTTTTGCTGGAGACTCATCAAATGGTTTGTTTCAATTATTATAATGGGACAAGAGCCTTCCAAGCAGGTGAGTGTATCAGTCTTGTATCTAAATACTACAGTAGTGGGAACACTACACTATTTCAGGTCTAAAGTCAACATAACTAGTATCATAGATAATTACCATTTTTAATTACTTATCAAGATGTTAAGAACTCTTGAGTTGGGGGTGGAGGGAAGGAAAGTGAAAGAAATGAAGGGATTTAAGACTGGGGTGTTAAGTAAACAGAGAGAGGCTGAGAATGGGGAGCAGCTCTGTAGGTAGAGGTGAGATTCTGTCCCAGACCTCCAGGTGCCTTATTTGTAGCTGAGTCTGGGACCTGAGCACAGCAGAGAAACTCCTGAGTGAGCAGTGAATCCCTGCTCTTCACAGGGGCACTGACTTATCTTTTTGAGTGGTAGGATCATCCGCCTAGAGACCATGAGCTTGCCTCAGTGTGTGTCAGGATCACTCAGCTTTTCCTAAACCTGGATTTTAGTTTTTGACTGTTTGAGTGGCCACTCTTGTGAGCAGAGCTTTGTTCCCTCAAGGTTCAGTCAAGACTGCAGACTCTGGGACAGGGATGGGAGCTGCTTCTGCCTGCAGCATTCTGTGCATCGACCTGCTGAGCTGCCTCTGGGCTCCGTGGTGGGGAATGGGTCTCATGCCAGCAGGATCTATTCTGGAGTGTTTGCAGGATCTCAGCAGCAGTGAAGGCTCCTGCTGTGTTCCTGCAGGCAGTCTGGATTGCCTTCTTCCTCTTCAAAAGCATGCCTGATAAATATACATGTACACACACACACACACACACACACACACACACACACACACACACGAGCACACACACACATGCATACGTTTAGGTTTAAAAAGAGGGAATATGCTCTCTATGACTCTTCCTGACCTCTTCCTGAGCTGTCCTTCATTTTTCAAGTGAAAATTGAAACCTGTGTTTTAGAGTACTGTCAACATGGTAAGTGAGAAGAGGAGGTATTATCCCCACATTTTTAGGTTTTTGATCTTGATCCATAAATATTTTTTTGGCAAACTTGGTAGTTGCTGATGTCTGAAGATTGTCCTCTGTTTCCCCTGCAGTCTCCTCTTTCTGCCTAGGCTGCAGTCTTTTTAGTATTTGCTTGTTCAACAGTTAGTTGCCCTTTAGTCTGTTAAATTATAGTCATTCCCTCTGTGTATAAATAGATAAGGCATTATTTTCTTTTTTTATGTGATAGGGGTGAAAGCTCAAGACTTATTTTTCTTTATGGAAATGATGTACTTCTAAGTAAGCAGAGCAAAGAAAAGAAACTTGACAAGAACAAAGGGTATTCAGGCTTCTGCTAGTAAACCTATGTTCCAATTATGTTGGCTGTTGTCATCTGCTTCAGTTTGGGGACTCCTGTATTGTTGTGTATGATTTTTGTAGTTAATGCTTGTTTCTGCAGATACTGCTGATGGGGTGGAATGTGCTTGTGTAATTATGGTGGTACATGCAGCTTCCACTCCTGAAGCAGCCTTTGATAGCTGACAGTCTGTTGACAAATATGCAGAACACTCACTTTTTTTGAAAGATGTTTCTATTTAAAAAAATATTGGGATGAGTCACAAGATAACAGTATGCAAATAGCAGAAGGAATGCAACAAATTTGGAAATCCTGTTTTTTCTTAGTGGTGATTATTTAATGTGATTAATGTGATTATTAAATTGACATAGTCTAGTGTATATGTAGGTCATTTGGCAACAAACTATTTTAGTTATCTGGGTATTCATGCATTTTGTTCATCCTGTAAAATTCCATCTCCAGGTAGTGTTAGAATATAAATGATTTACTGTGTAGAGCTTGGCTTCTTTAAAAAAAAACTTGTGCATTTGCCCAAATTTTAATAATGTCAGTAACTGATTAAGTCCTTTGGCTGTCCCAAGACATTTCAGCTGGGGTTTCCTATTCTCTCTCCTCAGCCATATGTCATTATTTTTTAGGTATTTTACTTAGGGAAATACAAAAACTTTCTCCTAAAGAAACGATTTGTTGGTGGGTTTGGAGCTCTTCAGAGGAACATATTAGGCAGCCAGCATTTGCCTCTGCCCAGAAGACCACAGTTCTGCCTCTGTATGCTTTCTTGGTTTTACTGCAAGCAGTGTGAGACTCCAGTGCTTCTTGTGACTGAGTGTTCCAAGATGCTGCAAAGTATAAAATAAAACTTTTTTCGGGAACTGGGAGCTTTACATGGATAAACACAGATCTGCTGAGTTTTGAGACTGCACAGCCTTTTTGTAGCTCAAATGTCTGACCCTACCCAGTTTGCTGAGTCCTTTCTCAACTCAGTATGCCATGGCATGGTCTCAGAGAAGAAATAGCACATGCAATAAGCTTTCTACTGAGATTTCTTCTGAAATTCCAGTAAATTTTCCAACTTTTCCCAGTGAAATTCCAATCATTTTCATAGATGACTTCAAAATTTTATTGGTTCGATGTAAAAAAGTAAAGAAAAAACAGTGCCTTAAAACAAGGATCTAAAAGCTTAAGCAAGAGATTAATGAAATAAACTGATTTGTAAATCTTCATGGTTAAAATTGATAATTTCTACTTGATATAGTTTATCAGTGAAGTACAAAGATTATTTTGTTACATGCTAAAACATTTTTCTCTAATCTTATTCTTCCTCTTTCTTTTTTTCACCCTAGCATCTTATTAACAATGTATTTTACCACAGGCCACTCTTTGAAATCTTTTGTGGATAGGATAGGATAGTGTTAAGGGGCTTTCCATGTAACTTGACATGGAAATCTCTTGAGGATTCAAAGGCTACAAATATATCTGTTGGTCTAAATATAGTAGAGTAGGAAGCATTTTCTGAATTCTTTCTTACATGCTTATTCTGCTTGTATTTAAAGCAGTTAGGAAATTTTGGTTCATAATCATCTCCTTTTTATAGTCTAACTGCATTTCATAAAGGGAAATTTCCGTTCTTTTGCTTCCTAATTCTGGGTGGATTTTTTATTTCCATCAGTTTCTTGCTTTTCTTTTGGCATATTGGATCACTTCAAACTGAGAGCAAGACTGGGCTAATCATGAAGTCAGATTCAGTGAGCCAAATATGTACTACTGTATTGTAGTTGAAATTTGGAATGAGCTTCTTGCAAATAGGATTGTGAAAGTGATTATTAAAGGGACTGATGCAAACACATAACACTCACTCATGTCTAAGTGAAGACTTCAATCTGTGAGGAAGTGCTTAGCTAAAAGTTTCATTTGTTCTGCAGCTTGGCGTAACCAAAAATAGACTACTATTGAGTTAATCATCTTTCTAATATAAACCTCACACTAATTTTTTGCACTGATTTTAGAGTAAAACAATTAAAAACAGATATCTGTTTCTTTAGCATTCATATAAAATTTTTATTTTTTTGTTAATTTCTTTTGATAGCTTTTATTTATGCTGTTATTTTTGTATCTGCTGCATATTTTTCCACACCTTGTGAGACTGATTGTTTCTATACATTGTTGTCTCATTTTTGTCACTAACAGAAGATCTTAACTTTGGAGCAGAGCTGATTGGCTAGTATGCTGCCTGCTTACTGACACTAATATCCATCTTTTCTTTCCTTCCTTAGTAACAGTATTTCTAGAATGTCCGAATTTTCTTCCAAATATCACAATCTTTGCCCTGCCTTCCAGTTCCCTCCCCCTATCTCCCCAGTCCAATTACTTTAGAGAAGCACTGAAATGGATGCAGAAATAACTCATGGAAACATGAGAAAATAGCCATCAAACAAATATATTTTATTTAAAAGTCTCAGTCATATAGTGGTAAAACGTTGTAATTAAGGCTAGGAGGTTTCCAGACTTGTTCACTCATAAATCTATGTCAGACCTTATTAGGAGAATGAAAGCATTTGGTTGCACATGTTGTGTGTGAATTCAAAGCTGAAGTGTTTCTGTAATATGAAAAAATTTCATTTCACAACCTCTACTCCAATAGTTGACAACTTCATTTTTCAGGAAAATGCTGTCTGCAAGATACTCATCAGTTAGGCAACGTTCTAGCTAAATTGCATCATGAGCTTATTAACTCCCATATAATCATCCAGTCATGGCTGATTAATCACTCCTCCTGGTGCCTTGTTTTATTAAAATCTGTTTTCTGTGCCACTGACCAGCTAACTGCTGTCTAATTTCATGTGTGGGATAGTCTTTGCTGTGGATTAAAGTGAAGGTCTTATCCTCTGATCTGAAGGGCTGTGTGAAGGAATCTTCAAATGTCTTGCATGTATATTTATCCCTCTGTGTTTAAGGGGTAGGGAAAATGTGTGTTTTCTCATAGAGCTGAAAAGCTTTTCTGTGCTTCTAAGGCAGAATGGAGCCATTTTGGGATAGGAATGCAACTGTAGCTGGTGGATTTTTGAATATTCAAATCACCTAGCTCCAACTGTGCAACTCTGAATTCATTAATTACTTTGTATTAGTAAGCACCAAGATAACACGGAGGGCTGGCAGCTTTGTCATTTTCTCAGCATGGGAGAAGGGCAAAAGTAATTTAATCTCTCATGCCAGCGGAAAGAGGTAACACCTCCCATTCCTTTTAATAAGTGTTCTGTATGTTAATGAATAAGCTAAGTTACCAAGGTACTTCCTTAAAAAAAAGTATGAAGACTGGCAGTTAAATACACTCTTGAAAATTTAAGCTCTCTGATTCACACTACAGTAGCCTAGTTAATAACCTATTTGAAAGCTAACAGCAGCTGTGAATATGACAGGCTGAAAATGTTTTCAGGTTTGCCAGAACCCCCACATGTAGGAAGGAAGAGTCAGAAATGAACCAGAGATTCCTTGAAATAACAAACCAGAGCTGTTTTAGTTTCCTATTACTGACCTGAAAGTTTTCATAATCAAGCTTTCAAGCAAAAAAGCCAAGTTATAGCTTCTTATTTCTATACTTCAAGTTTTTTTCATTAGTCTAAGGATTGTCTACAGGTACCAGTCATAACTCACTGAAATAACAAAATGCGGTAATTTTCTTAAGAAATTCTTTGGATAAGTCTTTATCAGATCACCATCTATATGATGATCTATATGGTATGTCATAAAGAGGGACAGAGTTGTTATGTCCAGCAATGTTAGCTTGTACTTACTGCAAGGTCTGCAGTCCCAAACTTTTGAGTCTACATGATCTAAGTGCTTCTTACTGCAAAGAAAGTAAGTGACAAGAAGAAGAGGAAGGAGAGGAAGACGATCTCTGTGTTTAATGCTGTGTGGGTTTTTGTATTATGTAGATGGGAATACATATTTGCTACCAGTGGAAAACTTTATGAAAAGATGAGATAGTTTAGAGTCTTATAATACTTAAAATACTGACTACTCACAGCTGTTTTAGAGATGCCATACTCCAAATAGGAACAGGAAGTAAAACAGTGGGGAAAAAAAAGCATGGAGCTTTTACAGAGAAACACTGTACTGTCATTTTCTCCTCAGCACACCTTATTTAGCATCAGAAGTGATTGTTAGCAGGCCATTTCAAATAAGGCACAAAAAGAATATGGCTTGGCTTTGATCAACTGCACTTTGATCAACTGCAAGTACTGGAAAAGATCAAGAATGGCAGGCACAGTGTTTTTGCACTTGCTTATCCTCAGGGTCAAGCAAGGACAGGGATAAAATCTTTATCTATTTCAAATCACAGAACTGTGACACGCAAATACTTCTGGCCTGGCACATGGGCTCTTTAGTGTGTGCACCGTGTTTGGGATGAGGATGTATGGCATGAAAGAAAACGTTTATTATCCTAGACAAGTTTCCTATTTTGGAGGGAGATAGCAGCAAGCCTTTTTCGGGCCTTACCATGACCCTTGGAGTGCTAATGTGCTCAAAGTTTTCTTTCTAGGGTGATGGTCAGTAAAAAAACAATGTTGGGGGAACAGAACTTTGTTTCTACCCAGTACTTTGTTTCTACCCAGTACAAAGTAGAACTTTGTTTCTACCCAGTAGCATTTTCTGATCTAAGTTAGGTGCGGAGGAGGAGAAAAAGCAAATAGACATGAAAGCACAGCTCTTGAAGTGTCTTGATGACATAAGCCTACACAGGAAAACAGCCCTGGGCTGGAAGAGAAGGTATATCATCAGTTAGCTTGTTAAGCATTAAATTCAGGAAGTCAAAGTGTCTATGAAACTAATCAAGTGTTGTAACAGAAGTAAAGAATACAATTCATTTTGTAGTCTAGTTCAATTCTACTTATTCTCACCTTGCTTATCCTCATCAAAGTTTTAGACAAAGATTTTGCCATATGTTCTCAGTTTCCACAACAGAGAAATGAAAAAAAAAAAAAAAAGGCAATTTTAAAAATAAGAGTTTGGCTCAGAAAAATGAGTTTAAGTGCAAGGGAAGATATAACATCTACTAGTGGATGTTATACATTTCTTCATTGAGATTTCAGTCACAATCCCATCTGTGGATCATGGCAATATATTATAAGTATCATGGCAGTTCTCATAAATAGTTGTAGAGAATGTGATTAGCCAGAGTCAGCTGAGATTCTCCTACACACTGTGAAATAAAATTCCTTAGTGTTTTTTTGTGCTGCTCAAGAAGATGAAAGAAAACAGAATACAGAAGCCAGAATTAGGAATGGGAGGTTGTTCTCATAGCTTAAAGTAGTTTACTTCACAGCTTTTGCACTCGTAATTAATGCCTCTGTATTAGAGGATATTCAGCACATGTTCTGTAAGCTTGCTCTTTGTCAAATTTTAAAAAATGAGTTTGTGAATGACTGCTCATAATGCCGATGAGATCCCTCTTTATTTCTCTTTAGTTAGTTCATGGCTTCTTATGGCAAGAGAAAGTAGGGGTAGCAGAATAACATTCCTGCTCTTTTAACTGGCTTTTATGTCTGGTTAGTGTAGTTCTGCATATCTGCAGTGCTTGGGAAAAAATGATGAAAAATCAGCTTTCTAGTTTGGATTAAATGCATTTAAAATGAAAGCTTGACTGAAAAGATTGGAGCTCTGATGTGCCTCTGAAGAGGAGTCAGCAAGTGCAGATCACTCTGAAGTTTCTGGATTAGCATAGAAGTAAATTATCAGGTTTTGGCTGTATGTTCATCATTGAGAGTTCTTACTAGAGCTACCTGAAATTTTAAGGGAAGTATTAAGACTCTGTACTATAGTGCTCTCTTCTAGTTCAAGAAGGGAGATTGTTTCATCATTTGAAATTCTGTCCTTGATCTTTTGCTTGATTCTTAGAACAAAACTTGGAATCCTTGTGTTAATTTTTACAGCACTACTTGTATATTTTAGACACCCAGATATATGGGTGCCGTACCATTTTATTATCCACTACTCTCTAGTTTCAAGTGTCATAATTTTTACTCATTAACTTATGTTGATGGCTACTTGCTAGCAGTAGGCAGTGAAATAATTATTTTGATTTCAAATTAGTAGCTTTCTGTAAAATTATTATTGTTGTATAAGTAGTTCACAGTCACTAAATAAATTCCAGAGATTATATATCCTTCAGTCTTTTGCTAACTCTGATGTTCTCATGGCAAGATAATAATTCCTGTACTCAAAATTGTCATATGGCAATGTACTCACTAAATTCTGATATCCAGTGTTAGGGTCATGTGGTTGTGTTTGTTTTTTTTTTCTCAGAAAGTCTTTGAGTACCCAGGTACATGAAGAAAGAATATTTCTAAGTAGCACACTGCCTTTGAGGTATATATGTTTTAATATGGATCCTGCATCCTCTCCTGGAGGAAATGTTGTAAATCCAGATACTCTTTGGGTAAAGAAAAAGAGAAAAATCAGTATATACCTACCTAAACATTTTATTTTTCCAAAAAATTTGACTTAATGGTCAGGAGAGAAAATTATCTGGATGAAGAAAAGTTATTGAATTCCAGGGATCTGGATATTTTTTTGTGACAAGGCAAAAATTTCTCTGCTTTATGAAAGAAATTACTGTACTGTTCTTTTGGATTGTGTTTAACATAATGTATGATTGAAATGAAGCAGTTACTGTGAGATGCCACAGTGAGAGGGAACTTAAGAAATGACTGCCAGTCCCTGCCTACCATGTCCCCAACCCTTTCTGAACTTTAAACCTTCCTAGACCAGTTGGAAGATCTACACCTTCTAACAGGTGAACAGCTCAGCAAAACCTGAGTTGAGTAAGTTCTGGTAAGAACAGGTAATTTCAAATCCAAGGAACATTAAGCACCCTAAAAAAGAGAGGTAACAAAATGTGGTCTGGTAGAAGAGAATGTTAGAATTTGTTTGCTTGTTTGTTCAGTTTCTGGTGTGTATGTGGATTTTTTGTTTGTTTTGTTTTGTTAGGTTTTTAATTTTTTTTTAATTTCTCCCCTGGGATTAATGACCAATGCATATATAGCAACAGAAACTTTGAATCTTAGTGTTTTCTGAATTTCGATTGGTGCTGGGAAATCCATGGGAAAAGGGTTCTGTGGCTTCTAGTCTTGAAGACAGACAAAAGATGGAGGTGTCAGTGTGAAACAGAATCTGTATTTAGATGTGCTGTGAAGCATTTTCTTGCCTGTTTTCTGAATCATAGCTTAGATCTTAGATACATGCACTAGACTGAGGTATCCACTGTTTCATTTCTGTTTATGTGAGCTTTACATTTATTTTGTCTACATTAGGACAATTACTCTTGGATAGGAGTAATCTTATTTATTTTTAGCTTTACCTACTCTGTGTTCCTAGAAATTTCCAGATGAGTAAATATAACATTCTGTCATGCTTATGCCTTATTCCTCCCCCAAATGGAGTACTAAACGTCCAGGTCACAAGTCTTCCATAACAGGTTCCAAAAGTAGACAAAATTCTATTTCCATATGTTACACAAACAAGTTTTAGAATTTGTGACAAAGTGGTCTGTGAGGAAGAAATGCCTTCTTGTGACTTGAGTCACTCCCACAGATGAAACTGGGAGGGCTCTGATGAAGCTCACAGCAAAAGGCCTATAAAATATGGCTGTAATTACAAATGGAAGATCCTTTTGTGCTGCGCACAAAAGTGTACCACACTTTCAGAATCAGATCTCTTTGGATAAATTCATAGTCTTTCCCATCTAGTTGTCAAATTGTGATGTTTGACAAGTGTACATGCACCGTTCAAGTGGCTGTCCTGAGAGACATTCTATTTAAACATGAATATACGAAGGCAGAATTAGTGTGTGCAGTGTATAAATACTTTGAAAATATTGCACATGACTCATGAAGCTATCTGGTGTCCATTAAAATGAAGTGGACAATTCAGCAATTTTAAGGCAATTAATTGTAAAACTGATAATGGATGTTGAGCTTTGAGTGGGTTCTCTGATAACAATTGAGGCTGCCTTGTTCACTTACACTTTGGGACAGCAATTTCTTCTCAGAGCAAGGCAATAAAGCATGCATCACCTCTTTCTAGCATCATCATATAGGCAAATTGCTTGCAGTGCTGTTTTCACAGCATATACAATTTTAAAAAAGCAAAAGATGTATCAAAGGCAAGGTAATAAAAGAAATTCTTGTACATAAATCTAACTTGGCTATTCCTTGCTCCTTTTTTTAAAAGACAGTGTAGTTACATTTGCATTTAAATAATTTCTTAATTTTATAACTTGCCAAGATCTTATCAAATAATTTCTTATCTTGTATCTGTTTTAATACATTTAGCTGTTTTTGAGGAGGCATTTCTGCAACTGTGGTTGATAACAAAAGTCACAGTAAAGATTGCTAAAAAATAAATAGGGGCACATCAGAATTTTGTGTTCTAGCAGCACTGAACAAAAACAAAAATCTGCTCTTTAATTGAAATGTATATTGAAAGTGAAAAAGTTTACTTTAAATGGAGCTATTTTAACAGATAAGAGCTAAATACATTACCTTTTATTACAGTAATTTCACAACCAAGTTGACATCCAGATATTACAGGTTTTGAAAATTGCTCCTGTTTTGCACTAAGCTATCTAAAATTATTAAACTTTTATGTGGCATCTGCTAACAAAAGGTCAATATGTGCCTGCAGTAAAAGCACTGAAGGCGTGTTATTCTGCAGTGTTTTCTGTGCAAAGTCCAGAGACCAATCTACTTCAGCTATACTGCTCTCAGTGCCAACTAAGTATTTGATAGGTAGTGGCATACTAACTGCTCTAGTAGCTGAAATGTGTTCTAGTAGATATTCTCAATCCTCTCTGAGACTGTAAGATAGTCCAAAGACTTTTTAGAGAGAGTAATTTAAAATCTGTTTCCTTAATGAGTCCTGAAACACTTTTGTCAATATAAAACATTAAGCTTTTGGAGTTATTCTCACTTTCCCCATAGAAGAAATGGATGACATTTTTATGGGCTGTTCTCTGTTCTTATGCAAGATATGCTCATATGCAGCAGGTTGTAGGGTCAGGGTTTGACAGGTATCCCTAGTTTTAACTTTAATGCTTATGGCATTCTTTAAAATGGCAAACCATGAATAGCAGCAATGAAACCTTTTCAAGAGAATGATGTTCACTAATGGCAGAGCTTTACTCAAGAGGAAATGGAGAGACGATTTGTAGGCTGCTGTATTCTGCATTTTTGACTGGTTGGTACTGAATGCAGTGTGGAAATAATTCAGCATCAGTCTTCCTTTGCTGCCTATTATCTGATTTTAGATGGACATTTTTGACTTCTAGAATTTGAAATGCTTTCCACAAAATAAAGACAGAAAATGAGGTATTGGCATTTTAAAGAGAAGATGCCAGGAGAATATCTTCATTACTAGAAGCTATAGAATAGAATACATTTTCTTTCATACTAGATACATTTCTGAAAATATGAAATGTTAACTTCAAAATAGACTTTTATATGCTGTATTTAAGGAAAGAGATTTACTGATTTCTTGCTTTTTCTTTCTACAGCTAGTTGATGTGGAAAAATGGGTATGTGATTCTGTCTTTTATTCACTTGATCCCAAATGTTTCATGTTGCCACTGAGTCTAACCTGTCTGTTTTGATGTGTGTTCATGACCCTTCAACTTGCATGGCTCAAAAAACCCAAAAAAAGATGTGAATACATGGTCACGTAAAATCTGGTAACTCCTGAATTGTTCTACCAAATTTCATGTTACCACAATGAATTTTATGTCTTTAAATTTGATCACAGAATCATGTAATATAAATGTATGATTATTGCCTTTCAGTTTTGAGCCCTGCTGTCTAATGTTATAACTCCATTCTGTAACCCACCCTGTCTTTTCCAGTATAGACACTGTAATCTTAAACTGCATGACAGTAAGATAGTTAATACTGATAAATAATGTGTAATGCTGTGTGTAGCTGCAAATGTACAAAATATATATAGTGATGGAGAACAGCTGCTACAGAATAAAAACAGTATTTCCTAGGTCTTAGTAAATAAAGCACAATTCTCTATTTAATGTGTTGTTAAGGCATTTCCTAATGTGTCTGTGTATACCATGCATATTTGTTTGGGCATCCGATATAACTCCCCTCCGTAGGACATATTTATGTATGTTTTTCTTCAATGTAATTTCTAACACCAGTGTTATGTATGAGTTAGTGATCATAAAATGTGTGTAGAATTGTTTGTTCACATTGAAAATATTTGAGGCTTCTCTGAAAGCTTGGACCATAATAGGTCTCCTTGGTTTCATAATACTTAGTTTGGGCTGCACATGACCAGAGACACCCTCAGGTGTCCTCTGAAATATGGCCAATAACATAACTATAGTACTGGTCACTTTTTATTTCAGCCAGAAATTACAGAATTTTAATCTGTGATTATTACATCATTATAGTAAGTAGCAACTCAAGTTAGAGCTTGCCTGAGACTCCTGTAGGTAAGTACATTGTTTAAATAGTGGCTTAGGCTTTTCAACACCGTTTCTGCTGCACTCAAAAATATCTCTGTCATGTCACATATATAGGCAGATGTTTATAAACAATAACTGTAGTTAAGTTTATTAGTTGATAAATTAATTATTATAATTATTATTTATTAGTTAATGAATTAATTATTATAATTAGTTTTTGCTAATTATATCAGTATGAAAACATTATCCATATTCTGTGGATCTGATACTTATGACGACCACCAATTGTTATAGAATTGATTTTAAGTGTTTTTTAAGACATACTGATGGTCAGGTTATCTTTTCATTTTGTCCAATTTTTAATTACGATTGAGAAAGCTTGGTTATACATCTTTGGATTCTGTTGTTTTATTCCTATGAAGAATTTTGCTATAAAGAGAGAAAACAGCAATAAAAAGCCCATTCAGTACTATACAGGCACCTCTCCTCATACTCCATAGTGCATGAAATATTATAAGCCAGAAGTTTATTGGTGGCACTGATGTGGCTTATTTTTGACTGAAGCATTCATAATCTGTTCATGGAAAATGTAGTATTACTTGCATAAATAGAAATCAGATCTGCTGTTTTGGTTGGTTTTTTTTTTTTTTGGTTTTTTTTTT